>NW_019280937.1:0-41319 GCF_000648695.1 Onthophagus taurus
CAGATCACTTTTTCTTTTTACTTTCTGTATTTAATCAGATCACACGTGGTTTTAACCTGACACCATGTTTAGGTTAGGACGCCTGAATAACACCACTCGTTTAGCGTGACTGCGTTTATTATAAACTCTCGTTGTGCTCTCACATGCATGCACATTGGGTTGCATACATGCTACAGTTACCAACCTATTTTTTCCCCTCAAGCCTTTGGTTGACACCCCTCCCTATCCTTTTACATCGGGCGGATGAGGTCACGGAGGTGCAACAACTTCCTGTCTAGAACCGGCGTTTCTGAAAGATGACGCGTTGAACGCATAAAGGTGTGCCTCACAACTCTTGAATGCGCGTGCGCAGGAACTTAGGAATATTCCGGAAAATAATAATAACACAATTTAATTTTTCCCCCCAATCAACCCAATAAAAGTATTAATAAACATTTTTATAATAATAATAAACATTACATAATAAATAGTAAAAAAAAATAATAAAAACCTAAATGTTATGGTACTTTTTTTACAAATTCAATTAATATGAGCGGGCTTCGGTTTACCAACAACCTTTATTATTATTATTGTACACGATACATTGATCTTGTAACCTTCTTGATAATATTCGTAATACCCTTAGCGAGCCGGGGTAGGTAAAAACGTTGAGAAGCAAGCCCGCTTCTAACTCCACCACAACGGAAGGCCATGCGCAGCTCGCAAGACGTTTTCCATGACCAATAAAATAGGGTAAATCCAACTCAACTTCGAATAAATTTTTTCTTTGGTTTGAACTCACAAAGACCGTAAAAAAAAACACAGAGACATTGCGTGCGGTTTACGTTTGACACGTTCGGTTTCTAAAGTAAAACTGATTATGAGTTACGCGATAAAATGCTTTCCTCGCCGGGCGGAAGTGTCAACTTACACAATCGACGCGGCGCATCGCCAAGGTGGTTAAGTGCAATGCACCTCGCCGGCGAAGTGTCAAGTTACATAGCGGCTGCAATAATGCTGAGCAATGGAATAATTGACCTAAATGAAATGCTATATACAGGGTGATTCATAAGTAATGGGCCAAATTGTAAATGTACGTTCAGGAGGCCAAAATAATAATATTTTCATTAATACTAATGGGTCTTAGTCTGCTCCTTACTGAGATACAGGATGTTAAAGCGAAAAAAATAAAATAGATTTTTGTTAATAGATCAGCTACTTTTCTACATAATGACTCATAGTTGACTTATAGTTTTTGTAAGGGTAAACAATAATGTGTGAGAGGATTTGAGTTAACTCGTAGATGTCGCCACATGCGCCATATGAATTAGATGAAATCAGCTACAAATTTTTTATCGCTCATTATTTTACAACATACTTGTTTAATTTGGATAGCCCCATCATTTCTGTAGAAAAAAGCTATACTTCTTTGATCTTGAAAATATTAACGATTTTCGAGATATTTGAATTTTACTAATTCACTACACTACATTTCACGGTGGTCGACGTAGCATTAATCTGTTAAGACACAAGCATGGCATGGAATGTTGACATTTACCTAACCGTAATTGATAATTGATAACAATATTAAACTGAAACCATAAAAAAATTACGTAATAAAACAATTTATTGTACGCCAGTTAATAAAACGAAATACAACATTAGAACAGACTTGAACTAAGACCACTTACGACAACTGTTATCAAAACCTACATGTTAATGTTGTGCGAAGTTAAATTAAATTTAAGCTTAATTATGAGCTACTGCAAAAGGTTNTAAAAGAAGGAAAAGGTTTCGGCGGCTCAGTGGTGATGTAAATTAACGAACTATATAATACAGACTTATTTAATTTAATTTTACGCGAATTGAACCGATAACTGCAAGGTGAAATATAAATACTTTAAAGACAATAAACCACTGAACCACCGAAACCTTTTCAATTTAATATTAAAAGCCTAGCAGTTGAACGGAAATACAAACAAAAAAGATGCGTGTTTAAGAAATATATAAAACTTACTTATTTAATTGAATTTAAGCGGATTGAATTGATGGCTGTAAGGTGAAATAGAAACAACAAAATGATGTGTTTAAGAAATACATTTGTTATTATTTAATTTTTAAGAATATATAATTTTTATAATACAATTACATTTATATTAATACAGATGAACATCAGGGTCATCGGTCGGAAAGTTTTTACGTTTCAAGCTTCTTGACGAAATCCAATAAATATACAGGGTGTGTTTTACCAATGTCTTTTGCACCCTTATAAATTATAGACATTTTGCTAAGTTCCATAATTTCTTCGTCGGTAATATCTTCTGCGATGCGTCTTGGTAAATAAATTACGAATCCAGCCTCCAGTTCAAGTACCACGGACGGCCAAGAACACTTTTTAAGCCGTTTCGCACACTTAATCGGGTATGGAGTGTCTGTTTGAAGCGCAGAAATTGATTTTTTCGGTGGGAAATTGCACTGACCCAATTGACTTAGACGAGACATGATTTGTTTCGTAGATTAATAATAATAAAACGTAACCTGTTAGCTTGGAAATAGCTGTCATACTAAATAAATTATTTAGAACATGTAATTATATGTATGAAAATAATGGGGGTGGGGAAATGTGTAATAGAAGTTTCTAGAAGGATGATGCAATTCGCACGTCAGGTGTTATTGTTATCTAAAATGCAAATCAAGCAGTTTTTGTGTAATAGAAGTTTCTAGAAGGATGATGCAATTCGCACGCAGGTGTTATTGTTATCTAAAATGCAAATTAAGCAGTTTTTATTATTAAATCACCAAAGTTATGTAAAGTTCATTGAACCTCACCAACACTTGTTTCAACATGTTTAAACTTGTTTAAATTAAAATAAATATAATTTTTTAACGCAAGTATTCGTCAACATTCTTAATAGTAGTAAGTTTAAACTCATGAAATCATATCAATATATTCCATTAAGTAATAATTTATTTCAGATAAATTTTGCAAGCAAAATTCTCGAATTAATTTTAACTTATCCTTCGAAAATTTAGTGTTCATAATAAAATCAATGTAATCATTAAAACGCAAATTGTCTAATACTTTTAATTTGTATGAAATTAAAAATTCCTTAGATAAAATATCTTGAACTTCTATCAAGGTCAATATAATCGGAATAAAAAAATTATTTTCAGGGTCCATATCTTCATATGTGATACACACACAATTCTCAACGTCTGCAGTAACTCTAAGAATTCCATCCGCTAACGGTATAATTTGGTCAGAAACGTTCATTTTAAAACGAATGATTTTAAACACATTAATCAATTGTTCCCAATCTTCACGTAAAGAAGAGAGTATATGTGATTTCGATTCTACATCATTCCAAGATTTAAAAATCAATTTCACACATGTTATAAAACCTCTCGCCACACTAATACCAACTTTTATGTTAAATCTATCGATCGAATATAAGGTTTCACCAATAAATTTATTTTCTTTCTCTATATCATCACGAAACTTCTTCCATTGTTTATTAATTGATACCCAGTAAGGGCTTTCAGAAATTTCACACCCAGTGTTAACATCCATATTTCATCAAATTTAGTTGTAAACTGAATACATTAATTTTTTAATTATATGATATAACTCACACCCCCACCCTCTCCCAATAAATTTTACAACTATTATAATAATAAAACTACAATCAATTTTTTATTTAAAAATTATTATATTTACAACTTAAATACAAGTAACATTATTGTGATTATATAAAAATTTTTGTAAAATTAATACATTGTTTTGTGAACATACTGCTGGAGAGCCGGTGTGGAACCAACATTGATTGTTGGATGAATTTAATTTAGTCTCATCCTCTTCCGCAAATTCTAACGCAATATCCGTTAGTATTGAATTGCTGTTACGTGTTTTCAAAAACTGCTTCTTTTGATTTCCCTTAACAAATATTTGATCGTAGGAGGAAATTAAGGTATCAATTACATTTAGACCTTCTGATTGATTTATCCACCCATCGCTATATAACAACCTGTGATGGTTGCGTTCCAAATATCTCACTGATCTTTGATCTCGAACGTTTAATTGTTGGAATGGTATACTAGCTTTTAAGTGTAAATGTATTATGTAGTCGGTGGTGATATCCAGAAGAGTAAATTCTTTAACTTCGAATTTAGAATTGAAGTAAAACCACTGAACGTCTACAACCGCGATTTTGAACTTCATATTGTAAACTAACATATGATCTCATGTGTAATTTAATTTATAATTACAGATACCTCCCCACTCAAAGGTTTGTACGTATACATGGATTCTTGAAGTAGTATACAGAATTTTTTTGTGTTGTCACGTTTCGCCCTTGGTTCAGGTGGGTAGTTGCTCCTAGCTACTCGCTTGAATTCTTATTACGGAGGTACCAACGCTCGCTAACCCTTCTAATCTGAATATAATAGTAAAGGTACTTACCGTGTTTCGTACTGAGTTTTAGTATTCCGGACATCGGGAAGATATCCGGGTTGGAAATTAAAAACGGTAACACAGATAACTTTTAAGTCTTTTTATTACCACCGAACTTAACCGCTTCTTACTCCCAATTCCCGGACAATCACTCGTATTCTTCCGATGCGCCCCCCGCCTTCGGGCAGGTCGTCGTTCCCTCGCGACGCTGATAAAGCATTATCTAATTACATACCAGCTAATTACATATATCGGTGTTAAAACTTTTCGTGGCATTACCCCCCGCTGGGCCAAATATGCCCCAGCATATTTGAAGCTACAGTAACAAAACTAAAAGAAAAACCTAAACATTCTTCTCCATCTCGCAGTTAATTTAATTTGAGGTTATCATTATCCACTTCGTTCTTTTGGTTATTTATTTTATTTAATTTTTTCAATTAAGCGTCGGTAAATGGTCAATTTGGATATCACACGCGTCTTAAGGGTCGTAATTGGTTGTTGAGGGTGAGCTTTTTGGAAACTATTGGTCATCATGGACGTAAGGTAGCCCTACTTAGTTCAGGCTAAACGGCGAAGGTTTTCCGACGAATTTCACTAGATAGAATCCCTGGTGCACTCTTGGGTTCTTTTAGTATTCAGCTTCGGGTTGCCGGCTTGGAGTCGTGGTGAACTTGGATGGCTTCCAACTCTAGACTCAGAACGTATCGTAGTAAGGTCTAGACTCATGTGCTCCGTGGTTGTGTTCTTCAACTTTTGGTGTTACTTCCCCTGGCGCGTGTAATATGGAACAGACAAAAATACATCGGCAGTACACTCAAGATTACTTAGATAATACTACAAACTAATGGACACTCGAAACGATTTATTCGTTTAAACATTCCCGGCTAGTTGCTGTTTTTAAATTAACTTTGCAATTTCGCCCGTCGGGTAATACAAACGTCCCTTCCTCATACGTCTTTAAATTAACGTCTCCTTTATTATATCTCACTATCACTTTCGAACTATTCCTCTTTTTTATTCTTTCTCTAATTACCCATGCGATAGCTACAATCATCACAACCCCTATGATATACAAAACCGTAGACTCTACTATTGATTGAGTCCGGTATACTCTTTGCTCATTAAGGGCGTCTATTTCTTTTAGAAGGTCATCGAGTTTTCGAGTGCCGTGCGTTAGAGCTTGCTTATCTTTCAAGTATGATATTAAGTGATCCTTTTGCGACGCATCTATGTCTCCCAGCATAAACTTGTTTTCGCTGTTATTGAAACTTGTGGCAATATGGGACACATAAATATCAGAAAAATCAACTGCGATGTTGGAATACCTTTCAATTATTGGTACTAACTTAACTAACCCTATTACCCCTATACAATTTGGACTTAAATAAATTCGACCGGAGCCTAACAAAGATTTTCGGACTTCTTGATCCTGCGAATTTATACTACACTTAATAACTAACGTTTCCTCGTAAGGCACGGTAAATAACCAGGAATTACCTCCCTCCCCCTCAATACAAGAGGTGTTTATTATCTTTACATGTCTTTCACAGGAACGAGGTATTTCCTTTTGTGGTTGAAGTAACAGTACTTCACAAATTTCCGCGAACATTGACACAACAGGGTGTTTACCGTCAGTCAAAAAATTTTGTTGATCGATTCTTTTTAATTGTTTAAATTCTTCTGTAGTGATTTTAATGAAATTACTTTGGTGTATGTTGACCGCCAAGAATTTAATGTGATTTTCGATGGTTATAAATTTATTCTGATGTAACTGAATTGGCAAGGATTTAATTTGGAAGAGTGTGTAAGGTTGCATGTTCACAAAAGGGATGGAAATGATGGCTATTAGTTTTGATTGCTTTACGAAAATATTCAAATTTATTATATTTTGCAATTCTCCCGACGTTAAATGTTTTATATCTAATGGAATCGTCAAGGTAGCGGAAATTTTATCTCTTATTTCTAAGATTTCATCTGTAATGTCTTTAGGAGAGACTAGTAATGGGTGTAAAATTCCTTGCTTCGCCATCAAAATTATGTTTAGTAAATTAATAGTTTCTAATTGATACTCATCTATTAATTCGTTCAAAAATGACACCTGATAATGAAAGTTATGCACCTCATTTTCCGTTTTAAACGCGACTGTGAATCTATTATGTAATATTTGCAATTTCTTTAAATTATTTTCTATTATTTTTTCATTCTCTTCAACATGATTCAGAGTTTTGTTCACATTTTGAATAGTAGATTTAATTATTTAAGTCTGCTCACCTAATAAGTTTTCGGTTTTAACTTGTTTGTTTGTAACTTGAGTTATTAAAGATTCGAAATGATCAGCATCGTTGGTAGAAAGAGTGCCCAAGAGTGTTTTAGAAAGCTTACCGATACCATCAAAATATCCACGTTTTACACGTGCATGCCCTACCAAATTGGGAATCAGGGATTTTTCCCATTCAATCTTGTGTACCGTGCGATTTAGCGCGCTAACATGACTGGCGCAAACATTTTGTATTTCCGAGTGGTTTTGTGAACAGACCTTCATAATAGCGTTTAAGTTAAGTTGAATTAATGCAAAATTTCGGTCATAATTTTGAAAATCTATATGAGTTACTACATTCCAATACATCCGAACAACGTTGATCCTACCTAATTTTTTGTACATGAGGTCTGGAATATGGTTTAATGACTCTACGTTGTATACGCAGATGATTTCCCAGATTACCCAGCACATCATTAATTGTGGGACTTTTTTTTTCGTTTTCTGTAAACATAACAACTATGTTTGAGAAGCCCTACAGAATACTTTAGATATGAGATATCCAAACTCTTTTCATTTATGGTTCCCATTGGTCGTAATAGGGAGCGAGGCGCGATAAGGCACTCTAAATCCTAAAATTCTTTGTTCGGGTTCGCAAAAAACACATTTTGAAACTTTAATGGTTAAACCTGCATTTCTTATGCATTCTAAAACATTGTTTACACGCTCCAGATGTTCATCAAATGTTTTCCTGACTACGATTATATCAACCAAATAGACAGCGACTTCTTTCCACTTAAGCTCACGAAAAATATAGTCTGTTAGTCTTTGAAAGGTACTCGGGGCATTACAGAGACCAAACGCTAATCTGTTAAATTCAAAGAGACCGTCTGCCGTAACAAAAGCGGTTTTGTGTTTATCTTCTTCGCGTACTGCGCATTGCCAATATCCGCTATTAAGATCCAGAACACTAAAGAACTTATTACCCGCTAAAAAATTTAAAATGTCATCTATTAAGGGTAAGGGGTCCGCGCATTTTGTTGTAATCGCATTTAATTTTCTGTAGTCGACGCAAAATCTAAATGAACCGTCAGATTTCTTCACTAAAACTACAGGAGACGCGAAGTCACTATCGGAAGCTCTAATAATTCCCTGTTTTAACATCTCGTCAACTTGCTCTCTGATTATCCCCCTTTCCCTAAAACTAACCCTGTATGGTCTCGACTTTACCGGGGGGTTGTTTCCTGTTTCAATGACGTGCTCCGTCAAATGAGTCAAGTCCAATTTTTTAGAATTCCATGATATGATGTCCGAATTATGCTTTAAAATAATAATAAATAATAATAATATATCTTTATTTACGTTAAGAAAACAAAATTACAGAGACACAATAGAAAAATTAAAGATAGGCGTAAATAAAGTGCGAAAGAAAGAAAAAATTATCCCCGGCAATATGCCATAAAAAAAAACCGTGTACATGGACAGAAACATAGCAACTGGCGCAAGCCGGAGTAGCCACCAAAACTGCAGAGCCAGTTTGTGTGTGGCGTTTTCTAGTTAATCTTCATCGATCCATTTATAAAACTTACTTAAAAAAAAAAGAAACTACTTAAAACTCTCTGTACCTAATAGAGTTGGTTTACTAACAGAACAAGAAAAAAGAAAACAAAAAAAAACAAGAAAACTAATTAGAAACAAAAAAATATATATATGTTACCGTTAAACTGTATAATTCGGTATAACTATTTGTAATAGTTAAAGCATGTAATAAAAAACTATTTCATGCTTTAACTAGTTATTTCATAGAATACCGGTTACACTACATCAAAAGTGTATAATGAACCGTCAAACTTAACCTAAAAAAGAAACCACTCTACAAACAAACGTTTCAAACGTTGATCTGAGATCTGTGTACTCTTTTAAATACAACAATGGAAGTGAGTGATATTAAAAGAAATATGAAACTAAAATTTACAGATTTAATAAATAAAAATGAATCTAAAACAAACTGTGCCTTATTAACAAGTGAGAAATATATGAATTTAATAAGAGATGTGAAACATTCCAAAACAAAACAGAAAAAAATTCCCCGAGATTATTGGTTGCTGCAACATTACGACGTGCTTCAAATAACAGGTATATTTTGCAAAAATATTAATTTTGTATACTTATTCTAAAAGACTTCAATTCAATCTTTTCATGATTATGTATTTGTAATAACAGGTATTGAAAAATTAATTGTACCGATGCAAGAAAATGATAGTGAAGTAATCTTTTATGTTACACAAGAAGATTTGTTTGATGTGCTTTATGACATTCATCTTGCAATTGGACATGGAGGCAGAGATAGGATGATTAAAGAATTAAATAAAAAATATAAAAATATAACGCAGAAACATATAAAGAGTTTCTTAAACATCTGCGAAGCCTGTCAGCAAAAAAAGAAGAGCGAAAAGAAAGGAGTTGTGGTAAAACCGTTAATTTCACAACATTTAAATAGTCGTTGTCAGGTGGATCTTATTGATTTCCAATCCCATCCAGATGGAAATTATAAATTTATTATGGTATATCAGGATCATCTGACAAAATTTGTTGTACTAAAACCGTTAGAAACAAAGCGCGCAGATGAAGTTGCTTTGCATATACTTGAGATATTCCTCCTTTTTGGTGCTCCAAGTATATTGCAATCCGATAATGGTCGTGAGTTTTGTAATAAACTGATAGAAAGCTTACCAAAAATGTGGCCGGAACTGAAACTTGTACATGGTAAGCCGAGGCATAGCCAGAGTCAAGGGAGCGTCGAAAGGGCGAACCAAGATATTGAAAACATGCTCACCACTTGGATGCAACAAAATAATACCAATAAATGGAATAAAGGACTACAATTTGTTCAATTTATGAAAAATCGCATAGTATTTAGTACAGGTGTTATCTTTTTGCATATATATTTTTGCACATATGCCATCAGTACAATCACTTTTATGTATCGGGAGGCTCATACAGTTATTATTAGTATTTTTTCTAATGGTAAATTTAATAAAGTTTGTCTTTCCTTCATTCAATGTAAGTTTACTATACTCCAGCCAACTATTTATCATTTTTAGATCTGCCATCGTCTTATCTTCAACATCAGTCCAGGAAGAACCTTCTACAAATAGAACCGTGTCGTCTGCATACGAAAGCGACTGCCCTTTCAGGGATAAAGAAAGCAAGTCATTTATGAACAATATAAACAGAAGCGGACCCAATACGGTTCCTTGCGGCACACCTACATTCACTGAAACCATTGTACTGTAATCCTGCCCAATCTTAACACATTGCATTCTACCGTGCAAGTAGGATTTCAATAACTTCCAGGGAATACCTCTGGAAAGGCTTCGTAATCTCCCATATGAGTTATTATCTAATGAGGAACTAATCTTGTAATCATCCTTGTTGGTACTGGCGTCATCATTATCGCTTGTAAAGGTAAGAAAACTAACATTGTAGCCCTCTTCAATTTCTTTAAGTTCACAGTCCTTATTACTATTTAAGTATCCTATAACGCAACTTTTTACTAGCGTAGACGGTAAGGCACCATAATTAAAAATTTGAATTATACCCTCTTGTAATCCCTCTAAATTATCTGCTATTTCTATTTTTTTTTCTCTAAATATACTACCCCTATTTACAAAAATAAAGTACTTATCATTGCTTACATCGCGAGAAAATTGTATATTACAGGTTGTTGTTGTTCCCGGATTTAGAATTCTATCCTCAATCATTTTAATTTTAATTATATTGTCACGAAGAACTGGCTTTATTAAATCATTTCTCGGAAGAGCATTCCATAACGTTACACCAGTAGTATCATGTTTGGTGTCAGGTGTTGTTTTAATTCCTTTTAATTTACAAATTGAAGTTTTAATATTTGTGTCCTCAAAAACTTCATGCACTGCACTTTCAAGTTTTTTAAACCGAAATTTTCCTATTCGAAAAGGTATTGCCAAATTCTGAAATTTATTTTCCAAGAAGTATTGTTTGACCTTGACTATAGTTGATTTAAAAACTTTCGTGTCAATTTGTTTCTTCTCTGTTTCTTGAACTACCATATAACATAAATGATGTCTTGTATCTTTTGCGCATATAATGTCCCCCAATTTGCAATTTTTCTCTAATTGATGAATGCTGCTGATCTTTTTAAATTTTCGATTTAATTTTCTTTGCAGTTTTAAATTCTTTGAAATTACGTTCAACAAGCAATAATCGTCCGCTAAGCTAAATATGTCCACATTGTCTAGACTTATTGTGCAAGACGGAAATGCTGATGTCACATTATCAAATTCTGTTTGAACTATATAAGTTGGTTCGCTCTTTAAGGTCGCTGACGGTGATGTCAGTAACTCCTTTTTTTTGCAATTTTACAATTATGGACTGCGTCGACAGGTAGTTGTGTAATATCCGGACACTTATTGTTAACTTTAATAGTTTTTGTTAAGAAATTAATTTCCACATTATGGTTTCGTAAAAAATCACACCCCAAAATAAGATCTACCGGTAAATCTTCTACTACAAGCGCCTCTATGTTGTAGTTTTCTTGATTAAATCGAAGTTTAACTTCAGCTATTCCGTTAGCTGTAACCAAGGAATTTGTGATTCTCTTTAAATGTGGCAAGTTTGCTTTTTCTTGAACATTTTTAACATAGACTTTATTTACAAGGCTATAAGCTGACCCTGTATCGATGATTATCTTTGTGTAAATGTTGTTTACCATTTGGTATGGCCAAAATTTTATTGTCTTCTAGTTGGGGGATTACATTATAAACTAAGCTACTGGTGTTTTTCTATAAGCAAGATAAGACGGAGGTCCTATTCTTATAATCTAATTTAACTGGTGGGACAGTATCTAGGACCTCTGATCGTTCTGTCCCTTGTAGTTTAACCGTGGACGATTTTGTTGGGGTAGGTTCCCAGTTGAATTTCTACAATTTGCCGCTATATGCCCTGGTCTGCGACATCGAAAACAAATTGGGCGACCATCGACGGTTCGAGAGTTTAGATTTTGTCTAGAATTAGGTTGTGGTGGGCGCCAGTTTAAATTCTCTCGCGGTTTAAAATTCATCTCCTTCCTAATTTCCGTCAGAACAATTTTAGATATTTCTTTTGTCATATCGTTAACTACCGATGCGAATTCCATGTTTTTCGGTTGTGTTTTTGGTTCGGGGTTATAACTTTGGTAAATACTACCAACACGTTCGGTTTCAGAAATTGAATCTATTAGCTGTTCCATGTCCGGTAACGAAGTAGGTCGACTAATATTAAACATGTGTCTATAATACGGCAACAATCCTACTAAA
Source organism: Onthophagus taurus (assembly GCF_000648695.1). Taxonomy (NCBI): domain Eukaryota; kingdom Metazoa; phylum Arthropoda; class Insecta; order Coleoptera; family Scarabaeidae; genus Onthophagus; species Onthophagus taurus. Next base: position 12,023 of record NW_019280937.1, read on the forward strand.
ACTCTATTCATGATCTGAGATTCCGACATTCCTGGGTCCACTTCATCGCATAAGTCGATTACCGAATAATAATATTGAAGCAATGATTCATTTGGGCTCTGGCGACGACTTATTAACCTAAAATTTAGATCTTCCTCGTAATTTGGGTCAATAAATTTATTTTTGAACGCTTTTAAAGTAATCGTCCAATCAGCATTGGGATTATGTTTCGCAAAATTTCGGAACCATACTGCAGCTGTATCTTGCAGGGAATTTACAAAATAACAGAGCATCAACTTGTCATTCCACGCGTTCGCTTGAGCAGCAATTCTGTATTCCTTTAAAAATCGAATGGGGTTCATCTCGCTCAGGATTAAACGAAGGAGGCTGCACGAATTTGGGCATTAAAGGATTTCTGTGTTCGTTTATTTGTGATATTGTGTTATTCCCCAATAAATTGAACTGATTTTCTATTGTGCCGTCTGGTCTGGGTGGCGAAGGAGATCCCCTAGGCGGAGAAAGCACCCTTACGCGTTTCTGCGTGGCATTAAGTTGTACCGGCGTTGAAACTCGAGGTGCATTTGTGGCATTTTTGGACAAAAACGTGTTAGTTGGTCTCATGGGAGTCTGTGCTGTAAATGCCGGAGGGAGTTCAATTTGTTTATGTATTTGAGGTGATTGTCGAAAAGAAATGTGTTCATAAGCCTTTGATGAGTCGGTATCATCGCATGGGATATCTACCGATAATATACTCTGAGCTGCTATGGGTACCGGGGGTGGTGGTGACTTAATGCGTGGTACGGCGCCAGTGTTCGAACTACCCGCTGTAGTAACCGTCACTGTTGTCTGAGGAAACGGTGTGCTCATTGTTAGGGGGGGTGATCTAGGAGTCATTCCGCTTCTACTAAACACATTTTGATCCAAATTAACTTCTAAACTGACAAGGAAAGTATCAGAACTGTCCCTCACCGATTTTGTTGAAATTTACGTATTTAGTTTACGTATTTTTTATACGTGCTAATAAAGCCCCTGGGGCGAGTTATAAGGGTTGGAAATCGGGGCGAAATATATATATTCGCTTATAGGCTGAAAACGAAAATAGCTATCGAAATGTGGTAAATGTAAACTAATATTCATTTTCAAAGAGCTTTTCATTGATATATCACACATATATCTGAGGGGTTTAGGGGGTAAATTACCCCTAGTTTCTTGGAATATTTTAAAAACTACAATGTCGATTTTGGCGATATTATGTATCCTTATAATACGTTTAATAATATTAATGACGTGTTTTTTCTTATTTGCCTCTGATCATCCCCTACAGATAACCCCTTTCCTTAAGAATAATGTGATAAACTGTTACACTTTTGAACAATATTTTGAAGAAAATCATTAATTAGATGTAAATTAATATTTACGCAATAATATAAACCCTATACAACATTAAGGGATGGCTGGGGTTAGCTACCCTAACCACCCCAAAAATTATTTTTTTTTGCGAAAATTGTTTGTCAATTTTGGTGCAATTTACCTCGATGATTTTTTTATACGTTAGGTAGTACTATTGTAAGAACTTACAAGGGTTAGAAGTTTGCGGTAGAAAATATATTTTCGGTAATAACTTTCATACTCCCACAGAAAAAGCAAGCTTCTTTATCGTTATTCTATTTAAATAACACAAAAGTTAGGATAATTATATAAATATTTATTAATAATGAGTTAAAAAGCAACTGAAAAAAAATGGTTAAATATCACAAATTGTATTCTACATCAGGGGGTAGTTTACCCCCTGAAGCCCTCAGATATATGTGTGATATATCAATGGAAAGCTCTTTGAAAATGAATATTTACAGTTTACATTTACCACATTTCGATTGCTATTTTCGTTTTCAGCCTATAATATATATATTTTGCCCCGATTTCCAACCCTTATAACTCGCCCCAGAGGCTTTATTAGCACGTATAAAAAAATATGTAAACCTTATTTTTGGCCATACTATCGCTGTACCAAATTTCAACAAAATCGGTGAGGGACAGTTCTGATACTTCGCTTGTGAGAGGACTATTTCTATCTGTTTTACCATCTCTGCGAACCTGTAACCTAGTTCTAGTACCCTCAGCCATTTCCTACGTGTAAATAACCTAGGGATCAAATGTAAGGCGAATCCACCAAATGTCACGCTTCGCCCTTGGTTCAGGGGGGTAGTAGCTCCTAGCTACTCGCTTGAATTCTTATTACGGAGGTACCAACACTAGCTAACCCTTCTAATCTGAATATAATAGTAAATGTACTTACCGTGTTTCGTACTGAGTGTTAGTATTCCGGACGTCGGGAAGATATTCAGGTTGGAAATCAAAAACGGTATCACAGATAACTTTTAAGTCTTTTTATTACCACCGAACTTAACCGCTTCTTACTCCCAACTCCCGGACAATCACTCGTATTCTTCCGAGGCGCCCCCGCCATCGGGCAGTTCGTCGTTCCCTCGCGACGCTGATGAAGCATTATCTAATTACATACCAGTCTTACAATAATCCTCGATAAAACATTGTTTTATATCGGTGTTAAAACTTTTCGTGGCAGTATCAGGCGGAAAATCTTTACCGCTTTGAATTTCGATACGCACCTCACATGATGCGGATGGAGCGGCTTCTTCATCGTTATTCTTAGTGGTATCCACCACGAATAAAGGTCTCTTTTTAAAGCTTGCGAAATCCATTACCGGTTGTTTTCGAGATGTTTCCCAAATATACGGTTGAAATTCAGTATACATTTTATAAGTTCAACATAATTTTCTTTCGCAAACTCCAAATTCATCGACTCGAATGGATAGCAGTATGAGTTTAGATATACTTTAAGATATATAATGTTCAAGTTATCGAAAAGTGTACAATCTGAATTCGGCTGATCCTTTCGATTGGTTTGGAATGCAACTATAACGTATTGAGGTCTACCTCTGTTAGTTGTTGACGTGACCGACCAAATCTCTTTATTTCCCTTTCTCATTGAAGGTAGCTTATAAAAAGACCACTTCCGAAACGGTACGGGAATGTTTGCGTTTTTATTTAAGCCATCTAACAGCTTCATCTTTATAGATGGGCTTGGGTACACAATGTGTACCCAAGCATGTGTACTAAGAAACATGTGTACTACACATGTTTCGCCAACAATGTAACCGTTTTTACAGTAAATTCTGCGGTGCTAGAATCGGCTTTTGATGTAGATTTATAACAATTGGAATCAGTACGACTTCTAACAAATCTAAATTTGAAGCGACCTCTCATAACGTGATGATAGTCTCTAAATAATCCAAAAATATGATTTAATAGGATTTGAAACGTGAAATCCTTGTTCGCACTAACTGTAGGCAAATTTCCTTCTTGTGGCCATTTTAAACCAGCTATTTCTAAAGATTTGCATTCCACTTCGTTTTGTTGATGTAGGGTTCCAATCAATGATGTTAAACCGGGTTCACGTACCCGTTCGATTTCAGTACCGTTATGCTCAAATGCGATATACTCAAATAGATATGTTGCTAAGTTGTGTGTTAGCTGGATAGTATCAGTTGGATCGTTTAATTTTTCTTTGTAATCTCCATCAATACGAATATAACTTTCGAAGAACGAAAATAAAACATCTTCTTGGTTCAGTTCAATGCTGAATATATCGTTATTTTGAAAAGAATTTGTGGAAGGATGGTAACTATGCACTTCTTCTCTAGCGATCGAATTATCCACGATGGGTTCGCGGTATATATTTAACTTTTGTGTGGACATGATAACCCAACTGCTCGAGAAAACGTCTGTTGTCCGCTCGCAATGAAGTCTTTCTTTTAACTGATCTAGATGTTCTCTTTCCACCTGAGTTATAATGTTTTCCTTTGGTAGATGATCGCTGTTGAGGATCGGTGGCTTTTAATTGGAACAACAGCCCCATTATGAAGTTCGTTTTAATTCGAATCTAATAACAATTTCTTCGCCACGAAAGTTTACCAATTTACCACGCTGATCGAGTAATCTTAGTGTAATATTCGATATCGGACGATTGGTGTCCACTGATAAGTAAATGGGGTTCCTTGGCTCTATATTTATACTGAAACCAGGATCCACAGTTGGAGCGAATTCATATAGCGTGTGAGATAATTTGTTATTGTAATACGAGCCGTAAATTATATTACATTCCACTCGAACGGATGTCACACGTATTATATTTACCGGAAGATCTGATTTATGCTGATTTATGCTTAAGTTTCCCGTGCATTTAAAAGACATCCCTAAAATTGAACAATTAAATAATTTAAGTGTAAATATTTATGAACTAGTTAAATCATCCAAAGAATACGTGGTGGAAGGACCAATTTATTTTACAAAATATCAACGGGATACCCATATAAATTTACTTTATTTATATGAAAATGGACACGGACATTACGTTTTAATTGTAAATCTANCTATTGCCAAATTTTTTATAGGCTACCCAATGGGTTCCGCTACCTCGGTGATCATCTAAATTTACAACAGCTGACTCATAATATTTAGGACCTTCTTTAGGCATTCCATTTCGCATATACACTTCGCGAAATTTTGGAATTTTGAAGGTTTTAGCGTATTTTATTATATCGAGATTGGTTAGAGGTCTATTAGGTAGCCTAGTTAAAAGTTTTTTTGTTGCTTTTTACTTAAATATAAACCCAATCCTTTTTTATACTTTTTAATATAAAGTCCACTTCCGGTTTCGCCAATCGCGATAGCTTCCATCGCCTTATTGTGTCGTTCAGCTTCTTTCAACTTCTCTTTAGCCTGTTGACCACTCTTCACCGCACGATACACACCAGCCGCGCTGCCTGATAACGCTCCGAGAGCTGATAGTCCGGCAAATATGGCTGGTAATATCGGCAGTATACCACCAGGTAACGGGATTGTACGCGGAATTTTAACTTTTTTCTTTCCACCCACAGGTTTAACAGCTATACGAGCACTTCTAAGCTAATCTAGCCGCTTCCCGTAAATTATCTGTTGTTTTGGGTAAATCTTTAGCGATTTGCTTTACCAACACGCTTTTAAATGCTTTTTTTTTTAATATTTTTTTTATCTTTTAATCTTTTAATTATTTTTTTGACCCTTATGACCCATCCCCAATTTTCGTTTAACTTTCATAGCGTTTGTAACTAACCAAGCTGATGCTTTTTCCACCAATGTCGAATCTTTCGCTTTCACTCTCTCCCAAGCGTTTTCCTCCAAACGTCTATCGGCCATGTGACGTTGTTCTAAAGAATTATTTTCCGAGTACGCTATATCGTGTTCTCTACAAGCCTGATCTAATGGATTTATTCCTTTATCACCTCTAGCCAAACGTTTCTTCAATTTTGTTCCTGGTCCACAAAATTGATAGCCTGGAACGTGTAACTCAACGGGTAGTTTATTGATAAGTGTATTCCGCTTTCTCCCGCCGTCGCAGACGTACTATCTTGAGTAAACAGCCTACTCAACTGATGCGGTTTACGCTTTCACATCCCTTATATACCCGCACATGAAGATTAAAACTCATTTTAGTTTTATAATGCGTGTAGTGCAACACCCATCTCTCACAATGTCATTAACCGATCTCGATCGGTTAACGATGATGAAACCGATAACCAGTCGTAGACATGGTGATCTCATACCGAACAGTATACGAGCAATAGTATGCGGTCCGAGCGGATGTGGGAAAACCAATTTGATGTTAAATCTCATTTTCGATAAAAATGGTTTAAATTTTGAAAATATTTATATATACTCAAAATCCTTACATCAACCGAAATATGAATTTTTAGAAATGATTATGAAACAGTTACCCGAAATAGGACTTTATAGATTCATCAATAATGATGCCGTTATAGATCCTTCTGAAGCTAAACAATACTCAATTTTCATATTTGACGATGTAGCATGTGATAAACAGGATAAGATTCGATCATTTTTCTGTATGGGACGACATAATAATATTGATTCGTTCTACCTTACGCAAACCTATACGCGGATACCTAAACACCTAATACGTGACAATGCAAACGTCTTAATTCTATTCAAACAAGATGAGGTTAATTTAAAACATGAGTATGATGAACAAAGAGGCCAGTTGGCGGCGCGGTAATTAGGAATTTTTGTAGGTTGTTTTGGAGGAAGGGTTTTCGACCCCAGGAGGAGTGGCGGGCGTTGAGGTCTCCGAGGATAAGGATTTTATTGTATGGGATTATCAGGTTATTGAAGTCTCTTTTTGTTAGGGGGAATTTGGGGCTGCTGTAGAGCGTGGATATGTGGAGATTGTTTTGGAGGTTTAGGGTGATGATGTCTAGGTGGTTTAGATCGGGCTGGGAGATTTTGATGTGTGGGATGTCATTTTTTATTAATATGGCTACACCTCTGGAGCGGCGGGTAAAGTCTTTTCTGTAGACGGTGTAGCCGGGAAAGGATATTCGGTCGGTTGGGATAAGTTTTGTTTCGTTTAGGAGTAGGATATCTAATTTGAAGCGGGATAGGAACTCATTGATTTCTGAGATTTTAGGGATGAGGCTGTTTGAGTTTAGGTGGGCGATTATTAGTTCAGACATTGGAAAGGTTTTGAACAAAGGTTTGAGTGGCTTGGATAAGGTTTCCGGGAGATTTATCGATTTTTAGTTGGGATATGTACTGTTATAGGGCTTGGATCAGTGCTGAGAGGTTGATTAAATTATTTAATTCGGACATGAGGGTGGTGAGTTCGTATAAATCTGAGGTGTTTGTTTGTTGAGGAGCGGAAGGGTGTTTGTTTGTGTTGTGCGGGGGGCGGGGGGAGCGGTTTTGTTGCCGGCGATTATGTTCCACGGCGTGGTCATTGTTTGGGGAGCTGGGGGAAGGATTTTTTGGGAGTGCGTTGGTGCTTTTTAGGGAAGCCTTACGTTTCTCTTCCTTAGGGCTTCTGCATACCTGGGGCAGTCCGTTGAATTCGCCGTATGTGGGCCTCCGCAGTTGGCACACGACACCGGAAGACCGTTCTCGCGGTTTATCGCGCACTCGGTCGTTTTGTGGTCGCCCGTACATTTTACGCACTTAGGTTTCGCGTAGCAATTGGACGTTGCGTGTCCCCACATCTGACAGTTTTTGCACTGGATTAACATTTTGCTGTTCTTAACATGGTCCCAGAACACGCGGGTTCTGAGGACATATCTAATCGTCTCTTGCACTGTTTTTAAAGATTTGATTTTCGCGAAAGTGACCAAGAATTTAGGGAATTTCGTTACCCTCATCCTGAAGCATTTGCTGACTTCTATATCGTACTCGTTTAGTATGTCTTCTTGGATTTCTTTGGGTTCAATTTGATGCGGGAGACCATCTAGGACAAAGGCTTTTTCCCGCTCTTCTTTTGACGAATGCTACGTTGTTTAATTTTGGTTCGTCATGTTAATAGTGCATTGCCCGTTAGAGTATCTAAGGGTGTAGCTACTTTTTCCGACCCATTTGTTGAGGTCGGTGGTGATTTTGGTGTGGTTTGAGTGTCCGTCGATGTGCATGTGCACGGGGGGACAGGATTTTTTGGGTTGGGATTGGGGTTTTGTTATGGGGGTTGTTGATTTGACGTTTGTGTTGCTGTTTACTTCTATTTCCTCGGGGAGAAGGGAATATTTATCCGATGTGGGGATTGTGGCAATTATTCTTGCGGTTGAGGTTGAGGGAATGGGTTGTGATTGTTTGGAGGGTTTGGGGGAGTTTGAGGTTGTGGTCTTACTGATTTTCAGCTTTTTGGGGCATTGCGAGTCGTCGCTAGAGACCGCCATTTCTTCGGAAACTTCTGACGCTACGGAGTGTTCCGTAGTGACTGTAGAGTCGGAGTCTTCTTCGTCGTCAGTTGCTTTTTCGACGTACGTTTTTACTTTCGTGGTCGTGTCCAACAGTTTATGTTTACCCATAACGAGCCGCGTTTTACTCAGTTTTTAAACTTATTTCTTCTTTTTATTAAAAAGTTTTTAAACTTAAAAGGAACACTTTGACCGTTTCGATCGCACTCCGGTACCTGCGTCCCGGACGGACCCGACCCTTGAGCCGGGTTTCTTTGTTCGCGCTCGTAGTTTAGTTCCGAAAATAACTTTTAATTGTTACGACGGGCACAACGTAAGAACACGTGGGCACTTATTAAAAAACAATTAAAATACACTCAGGAGAGAGGTAAAAAACGATCCGCTCGGTACGAGGGCTCGAGTTGAACTGGACGAGAACCGGTACGTTCAAAGTGGTATGGCCGTTGTCTATAGTTAATGCTTTATTGCGGCTTACGTTTGTCCGCAAGTCGAAGCAACTCACTGCAACGCAATGCACATCGAAAACCCGGTCCGACCGATGCACCGCACGTTCGTACCCGAGTCGCACATTGTCGACCTGCGCTGCAACTCAATGCACATCACGGCAAATCGAAGCGATGAGACGCCGGACCCGTTTTCCGTTCCCATACGAACTCGTACCATCGAAAAGTTAAACTATTTTAGAAATTTAATTTTTTCTATTTCCCACTGAATAGTACCTACTTTTAATGCAATCCGGCCAACCGGGTATCCCACTGAATAGTACCGACTTTTAATGCAATCCGGCCAACCGCGTATCCCACTGAATAGTACCGACTTTTAATGCAATCCGGCCAACCGCGTATCCCACTGAATAGTACCGACTTTTAATGCAATCCGGCTAATCGTGTATCCCACTGAATAGTACAGACATTTAATGCAATCCGGCTAATAGTTTTATCAAAAGAAGGAAACATTTATTTATATCGCCCGTCGTAAAAGTTACATCCACCGTTAAGGATTTTACGGGGTATGAGGTGCGGTATGAGAGCGAGCGGGTAATGCAGCAAAAGACCTGATATGCGCGAGCAATACATGAGGAATACTTAAAAATCACAAAAATTCATACAAAAATCTCGATCGATGCGCGATCGATTGCGCGTGAGCGAACATCACTGTCTTGGTTACACCTCACACTATATTCAGATTTCATAGCAAGAAAAAAAAATAAATAGGCGGGAGCAGCTCAATTTTTTTCATTTTGAGGACCACAGCCAGGTATGCGTTTATTGTTTCCCACTTGGTTTGGTCGCTAAACTTTGTAGCGACTACTGTTTTTTCTTTCAAACAATTTTTGCCTTATGCCATGCCATCTCCGGTTGTGGAAAATCTGGCATAAATCCCCGCCACAAACATTGTGTCCCATTTCTTCATAGTTTTCTAAAATATCCTGGTCCCGAAATCGGTCATCAAATTCCTACCCACACACCAAATAGCCCTACACCTCTTCAATGGGATTCAAATCGAGTCAGCGTGGAGGCCATTTTAACCTTTCTATATTATGTCTTAACAAATATTAAAACCGTGGAATGAGAATGTTTTGAATTTTGCGATAACAAAAATGATTTTGCATCCGTAGATATAGCACCCCGCCAATCCTGATTTACATTTTTTTGGTAACCCAACGTTAAGTTATAAGAACCAACAAGAACCCGACGTTTTTAAGAAAGAAGTGAAAGATTTGACGTAAATTAGAATTGTCTTCGTCGTTTTCTTCATCCAATTCTCCTCAACCTCGCACCAGTGACCGAGCCTGCTATTTTTCCACAACCACAACGACTTGGTGATACCTATCCAGCGACCATCCACGAGTCTACATCGGGATTTTTAGAGACGAAACCTACATTGCAGGTATTTCGATTTCTGGTAAGGGTTAATAAGTGTTGATCAGCAATATAATTATTTGAACCTAAATAAGTATCCTACCACAATCATGAATACTTCTGGTGATCAAAGCGTTGACATTGTCACCAATATTAGATTGCCTCCCTTCTGGAATGCAAATCCTGCTGCATGGTTTCACCAAATTGAAGCGCAATTCTACCTGTCAAGAATAACTAATGATAAAACAAAATATAATTTGGTAATTACGCATTTGCCTACCGAGATAGTTTCGATTGTTTACGACGTCGTAGATGCTCCACCGGATATCGATTCATACTTATATTTAAAAAACACTTTGATCAATAGGCTTTCTCTAAGTGAAGAGAAACGTCTTGATGATCTCCTTTCCGGCTCTCAGATGGGAGATCAAAAACCATCTGATTTCTATAGGAGTATGTTATCGACAGTCGGTGGATCGCAAGTCGTAAGTCCAAATTTATTGCTAAAACTTTGGCAGAGAAGATTGCCCCAAACTATCTCGGTAGCGTTATTGTCTTCAGGTAAAGATGACATCAATGATTTGCTTAACATAGCCGATAAAATCTGGGATTCATTATCTTTTTCAACGACTCGTTTTCCTAAAATTGAAGTCAACAAAATTAACGACGAGTCCTCTTCCAATGTGCATACAACTTCTCAATTGTTACAAGCCATAAATAACCTTTCAGTTTCTATTGATAAAAACTCACAACAACTTCATCAATGGCAATCAAATATCCAGACGAGCATTAACTCTCTTGCTGCTCGACTTAACGAACCTGACATAGCAACAAATCTTTGCTATAATTGTAAGATGTTAAGGTATCGATCACCTCGTCCAAGAAGTTCTTCCAGGCAACGTCAAAACCATATCTGTTATTATCATTCCAAGTATGGCGATAAAGCACGAAACTGCGAAAAAGAATGTATGTTTTATAATTCCTTTAAAGACACAAATCTTTCATCATCTTCACAGAACCAAAAAAACTGAAACAAGTTTCGCTAGAGAACAACAATTCAATAAATTCAAAACTTGATTCAAAACAATTCAATGAACGACGAACGCACCCGATAATTAATCAAATCAGTTCTCGTCTTTATGTTTACGATAACCAATCCAATTTAAATTTTCTGATTGATACAGGAGCAGACATCTCTGTGCTGCCTTATAAATTCTTTCGTAAACATAAGAGAGATACCATTTCTACATTAACGGCTGCAAATGGTACGCCAATAATTACCTATGGAAAAAAATTGTTAACATTAACATTGCAATTAAGAAGAAATTTTCCACATGTTTTCACAATTGCTGATGTCAACAAACCAATTATTGGCGCTGATTTCTTAAACAAATTCGACATTATCGTCGACATCAAAAATCGTCGTTTAATTGATAATACTACCAAATTATCTTCAATAGGTAGCATCAAAAAATCTTTTATACCAATACCCAAACTCTTCTCTATCGAAACTAAATTCACTTCTCTCGTTAAATCTTTCCCAAAATTAACTTCATCACCTAATTTTTTATCTCCAATTAAACACACAACGCAACATCGAATCATTACAAACACTCACTTGCCGTTTTGTCGTCCAAGACGTTTAGACCCCATAAAATTTTCTATCGCTAAAAAAGAATTTGAACACATGGTATCACTTGGAATCTGTCGGCCATCTTCTTCACAAGTTTCTTCCCCATTGCACATGGTGCCTAAAAAAGATTCGAATGATTGGCGGCCATGTGGCGACTATCGTCAATTGAACCTTGCCACAATACCTGATCGCTATCCATTACCTCATATCCATGACTTCAATCTGCATCTTCATGGTTGTACAATATTTTCTAAAGTCGATCTTGTACGTGCATACCATCAGGTACCTGTGGCTGAAGAAGATATTCCCAAAACAGCGATTTCAACACCATTTGGCTTATTCGAATTTTTGAGAATGCCCTTTGGCCTCAAAAATGCCGCCCAAACGTTCCAACGCTTCATGAACGAAGTACTTTCTGGTCTAGATTTAATTTTTGTCTATTTGGATGATATCCTTGTCGCAAGTAAAAACGAAGAAGAAATGGTCTTCAACCATTTCTTCATCAACACTCTTTGAGAGGTTAAGCGCTTACGGTATCAATATCCAACCATCAAAATGTCTTTTTGGAGTTTCCTCTTTAGATTTCCTTGCGCATGAAATCTCTTCAGAAGGAATCCGCCCTTCTCAATTGCAAATAAAATCTATTAATGATTTTCCAAAACCTACAAATTTAAAGGAAATTCAAAGATTTTTAGGGATGATAAACTACTTTCACAGGTTCGTACCAAATTTTTCAGAGATATTACGACCTCTTTATAATTTGGCAACTTCCCTTCGTTCCAAAACACAACTTATACTTTGGTCTCAAGAAAATTCCAATTCTTTTGTTTCGGCCAAAAGTGCTTTAGCAAATTCGATCGCTTTAGCTATCCTTGCCCTGGTGCTGCTTTACATTTAACCACAGACGCTTCCGACACTGCTATGGGAGCCGTTCTTTCGCAAGCAGTTGATAATTTTACAGCACCACTTGCTTTTTATTCAAAAAAGCTCACTTCTACTCGAACTACTATTCGAAGAGAATCGCTCTGTGGTTGGGGGCATTAGAATACTACCACCGTATAATCGGCGTGGGGTAAGAGTCCCTTGAACGAATCTATATATATTTTTTGTTTGTAGTCTTTTCCATCTATGCTTTGTTGCAGTGTCGACTATTGTTATATTTATATTTTTTTTTTTTTCGCAGAAATTTACGTTGTAAATTTCTTTTATCTAGGTTGGGGAGGAATGTTACGGTCTCATTTTTGTTCCTTTTATTTTCCTTTTAATGTTATTTTGCTCCTTGTTTATGTTTATTTAGTGTAAGATAAAGCTCGATATTATTGATTTTTTTTTTGTAGTTTAGAATATTTTGTTTGTTTTGTTGTGTTTCAGGGAGAGAACGCCAAGGGTTGATGTTGTTGAGAAAATTTCTATTTTTATTTTGTACCAAATTTTGGTTTAGCTTTTGAACTTTAGATGGTAGGGTTAGAGTAATTTAATTACACAATTTTGTTGGTTTTTTTTTCTTCCTCTTTATTATTAAAGTTTCAGAACACTTCATTTAAATTTTGCTATTTTTTTTTATTATTATTTCGGTTTTACGCGAATTATTACGGTGTCTGATTTGAGTTCCGAGTATAAGTTTGACATGTTGTAAAGTATTTTTTTTGGAAATCCTTGAAACGGGTATTTAGGCTATTGCCGGAAATTGTCACGGGCACTTGATAATAAACTGCGAATCGTGTTAAATGTAAGAGTGGTTAAAGTTGTCTTTTATACGATATTTTGGAACAAATTTTTCGTTAGTCGTAGACAGTTTCGCATTTGGCGGATTATTCACTCAACATTAATTTGTATAAATCTATTTATCTATCGGATTTCCCGGATTAAGAGAAACACGTCGTTTTCGTATGAACTTAATTTAGCCTCGTTAACAACTGTGAGGTAAGGTCTTACCGAAATTATTTTATTTTGTTAATCTAACTCACTTTAATTGCTTACTTTCATTTTTTTTTTTTAATTAAATTTTTTTTTTTGGGAAGTTTAAAAAAAAAAAAAAAGAAGAAACTTATTCTAACTTAAAACTAATGTGTGTAAATGGAATTTTAGGCGGCAAGTGTACGGTATAATTTATCCGTTATCGAATTATCCGTATGATGTCAACGATAATTTAACTTCAAATACCTCGTTGAAATTTTGTTGGAAGCCATCTTGTAGTTGGACCTGTAGGAAGATTTATTGTACCATTTTTTTTTGGAAGAAATTTGGTTATATTCAGCTTATTTTTTTTTCCTCAACCATCAACCTGACGGCTATCTCCCTAGGATCAATTTTGGACACAAAAAGGTCAGAACGTTTGAACCATTGAATTTTTTTTTAAAGAAAACAAACACGTTCCAAAATTTAATATCCTGGAATCTATTTAATTTCATTACGATCTGTTAAGAAATAGTCGAGACCGGCGCGGGAAAAATCTGAGACGCTTATAGAAAGTTACTTAAAAACGCGGGGGTTAGAAAAAAACTGTCAAAAAGGAAAAATCTTACTGTTCTTGTAGAATAAGTAGAAGTATCTCTTCGAATAGCAAATAAAAGCCGAAGTGCTTCTATCGAACGTGTGTATTAACACGATTGAAACCACTTTTTAACGAAAATTACACGGCACGATTTATTACGCTTTTTTATGTCAACTACAACAACTCGTTGGAACAACTGAATAACAATAACGAATAAAATACGGAACGGCCGACTAATATATAAATTATAAAAACTTTGAACATTACCGCCCGCCTTGCCGAATGGCAACAGAAAATTAAAAAAAAAATACAATAATTTGAAAATTGACCCTAACTGAAATGATTACAAACTAAATAAGAAAAAAATGGCGGCAGGAAAACAAACTTTTACATTAAATAAAGTAATGAAATANGAAAAGGCGAAACGTTTAATTGGAGTTCTGAATGTCAAAATTCGTTTGAAAAATTAAAGTACTATTTAATTAATCCTCCAGTATTGCAATTTCCAAATTTTTCAACCGAAAATGAATTTATTTTGAAGACAGACGCCTCAGGCTTTGCTATCGGTGCAATTTTATCAAACTCAAATGATAAGGTAGTAGCATATGCTAGCAGAGGTTTAAACAAATTAGAGAAAAATTACTGTACAATAGAAAAAGAGCTTTTAGCGATAGTATGGGCAGTAAAACATTTTCTTCCTTATTTGTTTGGCAAGAAATTCAAAATTTATACAGACCACAAACCGTTAATTTATCTTTTTGGAATGGCTAACCCATCAAGCCGTCTTACAAAATTTCGTTTAATTTTGGAAGAATACGATTTCGACATTCATTATATCAGAGGAAAAGATAATGTGGTCGCTGACGCATTATCAAAAATCACAATAAATGACTTAAAAGAACTAAATAATCAAACAATTTTAGTAATGACCCGGTCTAAGACAAAATCTTTGCCGGAAGATCATCAAATTGAAATTTCTGCTGAAGATAGGCTTGATCACCCTGGCTTCGTAGAATTATTGAAAAGACCAAAACAATCAATCGAGTTGCAACCGATAAATCAAATTGAATTTGACAAATTAATAAATAACAAAAAAGTTAATATTGTTTATAAAAGTAAATGTTTAATATATGATAATAAAATGTGTACACTTTATATAAAACAGAATTCTTTATCATCGACAAACTCAGCTGCGTCGTTGAAGGAACTGTTTAATTTATGTTTTGATAATAATATTAATGATATAGTAATTATAAAAAATAAAATGACTAGTCAATTTATTAAAGAATTAATAAACTTTCAAGATTCGTTTAAAAAGGTAAACATAAATATATCTGTCGTAAAGGGCGTGTCACACGTTCATAATAAAGAAATTCGTCAACTTATTTTGAATGATTTTCATATGTTACCTACCGGAGGACACATTGGTATAAAACGTATGTTTAATAATGTCAAAAAATATTATTTTTGGAGCAGTCTTTTCAAAGACATAGAAAATTTTGTTAAACGTTGTGATGATTGCCAGCGTTATAAACATGCAAAACACAACAAAGAACCAATGAGTCTTACCGATACGGCCATACTGCATTTGAAAAAGTATTCTTGGATATAGTGGGTCCACTTAACGCAGACAATGACGATAATAAATATATATTGACGATACAATGTGACTTATCAAAGTTTGTGGAGTGCTACCCAATCAGCAATAAAGATGCAGAAACTGTCGCAAAATGTTATGTTCAAAATTTTATTTTAAGATATGGTATTCCAAAAACTATTGTAACTGATCAAGGTACGGAATTTATGGCCAGTACATTTCAGGAAACATGTAAATTATTAAAAATTAAACGTTTAAATTCAACAGCGTACCATCACGAAACTTTAGGTGCCATTGAAAATTCACATAAACATTTAGGAGCTTATTTAAGAATTCAATCGAATAAGTATCCAGACAGTTGGAGCACTTGGGTACCTTATTGGAGTTTTTCATATAACACAACTGTTCATTCATCAACTAATTATAGTCCCTATGAACTTGTGTTTGGGAAAAACCCCAGTTTACCATCAAATTTATTGCATGAAGTAGAGCCAATATATAATTTTAACAACTATGCTATTGAACTTAAATATCGACTTCAGAAAGCATGTGAGGATGCTAGGTCAAATTTAATAAATTCAAAAAATAAACGGACTGATTCTTATAATAAAAACTTAAAGGAAATTAATTTTAAGGTAGGAGATAAGATTTTAGTTAAAAATGAAGTGGGAAGTAAGTTAGAATCATTATATAAGGGTCCATATACAATAGTAGAGATGAAATCGCCGAACGTAGTTATTAAATTAAACAATAAATTAATCGAAATTCATAAAAATAGAGTTAAGCAATATTACGAATAAAAAAAAAAAATTTTAGAAGAAATTTTTTTATTTTCATCCCCCGAGGTGTAGTGTAGTAATTAATTATAAATAATATATTAATTTAATTGTTAAGTAGGTTAAGTATTCTTTTGTGCGCTATTGCAAATTCTTGGTAATCGACCATAATGTAACGTAATCACTTTTCGTTATTAAAAAGCGGTCATGATTGCGAAGGATGAGTAGTAGCAATCAATACATTAATGTAATCATATATTAATAAACATTTATTCTTACATCATGTTTCAATCAAAAAAGATCCTGAACCATCGCAAATTTTTCTTTAATTAAGATTTTTATTTTTATAATTTTATTTACAGTCGTGCCTGAAGACGACTCATTCGTTCGAGTCGAAACAATATTGTAGCACTGAAACCTAATAAATATTTTTCATCATAACAATTTAACTTTTTTCAATTTTCGAATTTAGAGTTGACGTAAAACCATTGAACGTCTACAACCGCACATCTGAACTTCATATTGTAAACTAATATGTGAAGTCATGTTGAAATTTAATTTATAACTATAGATACCTCCCCACTTGAAGGTTTTTGTAAAATTATTAAAGAATGTACGTAATGATTATAAATAACTTCTGAGGATTTCGAATTCCAAAGTTATTTATGTTTCAGTAAAATTATGCAGGTATATGTTATGTTACATTATACATGCATATAAGTTACTTCAAATATATCTACAATATTTCGAGCGCTGTGTGGGAATTTTATTAGATCCAGTACATCTGTTAAGAAATAATCGAGACCGGCGCGGGAAAAATCTGAGACGCTTATAGAAAGTTACTTAAAAACGCGGGTGTTAAAAAAAAACTGTCAAAAAAAGGAAAAATCTTACTGTTCTTGTAGAAAAAGTAGAAGTATCTCTTCGAATAGAAAATAAAAGCCGAAATGCCTTTTATCGAACGTGTGTATCTATTAACACAATTGAAACTACTTTTTTAACGAAAACTGCACGGAACGATTTTATTACACTTTAAGATGTCAACAACAACTCGTGAGAACAACTGAATAACAATAACTAATAAAATACGGAACGGCCGACTAATTAACTTAAATCATAAAATTTTGAACATTACCGCAAATGAAATGCGGTAATGTTCAAAAATAACTGCAATTGAATAACAATTACTAATTTGTACAATATGGCAAAATGGTTAACTTAGCGAACGGACGAACAAGCGTTGAATTTGCGGTTTTGAGCGTTGCGACGCGAGCGTGACCATCGGCACCGGAATGAATTTGAAGAATTCTTGCTAGAGACCATTTCGCCGGAGGTAATCTTTCATTTCGGATGAGTACAAGCTGTCCAATTTGAGGAAGATTTTGTTGATTGAACCATTTCGTAGCGTTTTGAATAGATTGTAGGTAAAACCTTTCCCAAATCTTCCAGAAATCTTCGACCATACGACGAAGAAGCTGCCATCGAGAGAGTCTCGATATCTTTTCATCGAAGACGGACGGCTCCGGAACAACGGTGAGAGCGTTACCGATGAGAAAGTGAGCCGGAGTCAGAACATCAAAATTGTTCGGATCGTCAGATATTGAACACAGAGGTCTTGAATTTAGCACGGATTCAATTTGAATCAAAACGGTGTTGAATTCTTCATACGTAAGAAATTTTTCGAAGATGGCCTTTAACGGATTTTACTCCGGCCTCCCACTTTCCACCGAAGTGTGGCGCTCCGGGACGATTGAACTTCCATCGGGTGCCGTCGCCGCTCAAGAGACTAGCCATTTGTTTCCATTCTTTGGACGCTGCAGAAAACATGGAACGCAGCTCACGGTCAGCTCCAACAAGATTCGTGCCACAATTTCCGGAATTCTTCCGGAAAATCGCTTGTACGCA
The DNA here is from genome assembly GCF_000648695.1 of Onthophagus taurus. Taxonomy (NCBI): domain Eukaryota; kingdom Metazoa; phylum Arthropoda; class Insecta; order Coleoptera; family Scarabaeidae; genus Onthophagus; species Onthophagus taurus. The sequence goes on from NW_019280937.1 coordinate 30,083, forward strand.
GCAAGAAATTCTGAAGTTGAATAATCTGTGGCCACTTCTAAATGGACGGCTGAAGTGGCTAAACAAACAAACAGAATAAGATAGCCTTTATACGTCTTACTACCATGTCCTCGAAGATGCTTCAAATGAAAAGGTCCGGCGTAATCAACACCGGTGTGTAGAAACGGGCTTGATGATATGACTCTTGAAGGCGGAAGTTGGCCCATCAACTGCTGGCTGATGACTGCTCGTTGTTTCGTACAAATCATACATCGATGAATGAACGAACGGACAGGTACTCGCCCTCCAACGATCCAGAAATGGCGTCGGATTGAAGATAAAGTTAGTTGAGTTCCTCCATGCAACGTAGCTCGATGATGTTTGTCGATCAGAAGAATCGTAATTGGCGAATCTTTTGGAAGGACGATTGGATGCTTCTCATTCCAATCCAAATTTGAAAATCGAAGGCGTCCGGTCACTCGTAGATAACCTTTACCGTCTATGAACGGAGAAAGTCGGAAAAGAGAACTTGGACGCGGCACTACACGGCCGTCCGTTAGAATTTAAATTTCGTCCGAGAAATAAAGTTCTTGACACTCGCGCACCCAGAACATTAAAGAGTCGTTCAGTTCATCAGGAGAAAGTATGTCTGAAAACTTTGAATTAGTCTTTACTTTATGAAAAAATCTCTTACACCAAGCAGTGACTCGCAGAAGCTTGTTCAACGACGAATATTTCAACTTTAAATCCCATCCTTTTTTCATAGCAGTTGCGGTGTTGGATGTATGGATAGAACGTGCTTCTGGAATTTCTTTGGCATCCGAATTGGGCCAAAGAGATGGCCATTCTGAGGGTGGTGAGCGAAGCCAAGACGGTCCATTCCACCATAACGTTTCGGCTTCAAGTTTCGTCACTGAAACTCCACGGGAAGACAAATCGGCCGGGTTTTATTTCGTCGAAACGTAGCGCCAATGAACATGAGAAAGCTCCTGAATTTCTCTTACTCTATTCCGGACGAAATCTTTCCATCTTGAAGGATGACTGCAGATCCAAGAAAGTGCCACCGTAGAATCACTCCATAGAAAAATTGGAACTTCGTTGAAATCCAGTGTTGCTCGAACGCGTTTTATCAACCGAACTAACAACACGGCGGCGCACAATTCAAGTCGCGGAATGGTTACGCGTTTAAGAGGTGCCACTTTCGTTTTAGAAAAACGAAGAGAAACGCGAACATCATCAGCTCTTGAAACGCGAAGATAAACTACCGCACCAAAGGCACTAGTTGAAGCATCCGCGAACCCGTGCAATTCAGTCGAAGAACAATCGCGAGTAATTCCAAGCCATCTCGGAATGCGAATTACCGGACACGTTTGAAAAGAGTTAATGTATTCGTTCCATTGAAGAGAAAGGTCATGTGGAAGGATTTCGTCCCATTCGAGATTACAAGTCCACAAATTTTGCATAAAAATCTTCGCAGTTACAATGATCGGAGAAAGCCACCCGAGGGGGTCGAATAAACACGCAATGAATGATAGAAATTTATGCTTAGTAAGTTCCCGGAAGTCAAAATCGTCATAATTGAAACAAAATAGAAAGTCATCGGTGGAATTGTTCCAAAGAATACCCAATGCGCGAGGGGAATTGTCTTCTTGAACACGCAGTGTTTCTGTATCGGATAGAAGGTCTGAAGGAATATATGCGAGCGCTTCTGAAACATTTGAAATCCACTGTCGCGCTTGGAAACCGCCCGCCGTTAAAACTCGATTTAATTGAAAGATTAATTATTGAACTTCATCAATGTCATTAGCACCGGAAATGATATCGTCCACGTAAGTGTCGCGAAAAAGAGCAGAAGAACCGAGAGGCTGCTCTTCAACATGTTCTTCCGCTAACTGTCGAATACAACGAATTGCGAGATACGGCGCGCATGAAAGTCCGTACGTTACCGTTGTCAGGTCGTAACTTTGAAGAGGTTCCGAAGGATTTTCACGCCAGACGATTCGTTGAAACTGCCAATCATCTTGATGAACGTCAATTTGACGATACATTTTCTCTAAGTCACACGCGAACGCGACGGGATGGCGTCTCCACCTTAGAAGAACATCAACAAGTTCACTTTGAAGTTTCGGACCAGTATGAAGACAATCGTTTAACGATAATCCAGATGATGTTTTTTGTGATCCGTTGAACACGACACGAAGCTTAGTAGTCGTACTAGATTCGCGAATCACCCCGTGATGCGGAAGATAGAAGTTGGGTGATTCGACTGGCACTGTAACGGGACGCATATGATTTAAATCGAGATATTCGCGCATAAATTTGCTATACGCGGTCTTGAAGCTTTCATCCCGCGCGAATCTTAACTCGGAACGAGAAAAAGTCTTAACAGCGATCATATAAGAATTTCCCAATTCACGCGGAGACTTTCGAAATGGTAAACGAACAATAAAACGTCCAGAGCTGTCACGCGAATGTGAATTGACGAAATGTTTTTCACAATCAATTTCGTCGGTAGATAAACACGGCTTAGAACTTGATTCTTCTTCTATCGTCCAGAACTTTTGCATTAAATCCGCGAATTCACGATCTATCGAACACTGAAAACCATACGGGTTGAAGTTTGATTGTGATTGATTCGACAGTACGCCGGAAAGAATCCATCCAAACGCGGTTTGCTGAGCAATCAAAGAACCATCACTGCTTCGTTTAACACCATTTTGAAGAATTTTAGAATATAAACTCACACCAAGAATCAAATCAATTCTTTTTGATGATGAGATATCTGAATCGGCTAACGGTAAATTCAGTAGCTCAATCGGTAACTGAGCAGAATATTTTTGAGGTAAATAAGCGGTTAATTTCGGCAATATTAACGCTTCTTCGTTGAATGAAAGAAATGGATTGAATTGCGAACTTAATTGAACTGTAACAATTCCGTTTGAAATACTTGTACGTTGCGAACCAATTCCGGAAATAGGAATACTTGCTGGTTTTCGCGGAAGTTGAAGCTGTTGTACAAGTGACTCGGTGATGAAAGAAACTTCGGATCCTTGATCAATAAGGGCTCGAACGATGACGGAATGTCCACGCGATGATTCAATCCGTACTAAAGCTGTAGCCAACAGTACCGGAGCATGAATGTGGTGTGAATGTAAAAGATGATTCGAACGGTTAAGTCATTAGCGGTGATGCTCGGTTGTTCTTGTATGGACGCGAAAACTGTAACTGACTTTGAAGGTTGAACTGAAGATTGTATTCTTGTTGAAGTTGAGCGTCGTGGCGCGTCGTGAAGAGACGTATGGTGAGATTTGCGACAAACGCGACGTCGTTTAGAAACGCGACATTTGTTGACGGTGTGTGAACCAAGACAATTGAAGCATAACTTCCGGTATATCACAAAATCCTGCCGTTCTGCCGGGCTTTTTGAAAGGTAAGCCGGACATGAAGAAATGTAATGCGCTGAGTGGCACATAACACAACCATTTACAGGAGAATAAGCATTATGAGCTTTCACACTAGAGACTTTTGAACCCGTTGAAATGGAATGCACTTTACGGCTAGATTGAAGATTTTCGACAGCTTCCAAGGTGTGAATACGGTTCATCAGAAAGTCCTCAAGCTCATCGAACGTTGACGGATCGCGATGATTTCCAACCGATCTCTCCCATTCTTTAACGGCGTCTGTATCTAATTTTCGTACAATTAAATATACGAGAATATAGTTCCAATGCTGAATCGGACATTTCAATACTTTTAAGGCACCGAAAGCTTCTTTAATTTCCCCGACAAGACGTTTAAGTTCGCTAGAAGAATCACTCTTTACGGTACGCGCGGGAAATAAAATCAATAATTGAGTCTCCATTAATCTCCAACCCAACCCAACCCAACCCAACCGTCGATTTTCATACCGGTCAATCAATATTTGCCACGATCTTGAAAAGTTATCACCGGTAACAGAAATTTTTTTTTAGAAACTGAGCGGGTTCACCGGTTAAACTCATTTTTAAATATTGAAGATGTTCGACATCGGTAAGGTCTTCATTGTCATTGACCATCGTAGAAAACAAGTCCTAGAATTGAGCCCAATTGGCGTATTTACCGTCGAAGGTTGGAAGATCAATTTTCGGTGAATGACGCGAACGCGATGACGAATAACTGACGTTTGAAACTGGTTTTGTATCAACTTCCGGGGTCGGAGACGGCGGAAGAGGATTTAACAAATCAAGCAATGTCCCCTTAGCATCGAAATAAGCTTCCTCACATTCAGAAAAAATGTCCTCGGTGAAATATATCGTATCCGAATACTTGTCGCGATACTGAATTAATTGTTTATGAGCATTATTAAACTCATCCCAATTAGTCTCAAGTCGTTCCAAAAGACTTTGAAAGTTCCCGCGGGTACGTTTAGCGATCGCGAGCTTTTTCAAATTATCTATTGTCCGAGAAATTAACCCGTGAATGTCATTTTGCCGTTCGAAAATCGGGTTTAAGTCAATTTCACGAGTGGTCGCCATGGTAACGTAAACACACAATAAGGAAAATGAAAAATCGAAAAATACTCAAAACGCCTCAAAAAATCTCGGCCTTCTCTCCACACTTCCGGTTATATCCGGCTCGAAGGACCAACAAATGTTAAGCAATAATCGAGACCGGCGCGGGAAAAATCTGAGACGCTTATAGAAAGTTACTTAAAAACGCGGATGTTAAAAAAAACTGTCAAAAAAAGGAAAAATCTTACTGTTCTTGTAGAAAAAGTAGAAGTATCTCTTCGAATAGAAAATAAAAGCCGAAATGCCTTTTATCGAACGTATGTATCTATTAACACAATTGAAACTACTGTTTTAACGAAAACTACACGTAACGATTTTATTACACTTTAAGATGTCAACAACAACTCGTAAGAACAACTGAATAACAATAACTAATAAAATACGGAACGGCCCACTAATTAACTTAAATTATAAAAACTTTGAACAACATCTAATTTACTCAAACGTTATTTTGTTGAGATAGAGTTGTTTACAAACTGATCTATATTTGATTAATCATACTAGTTAAAGGAACATATTTGAAAACACGATCATGTAAGATTAAACAGTAGACGAAAGTAGCATTAGGTATCTCTTCACTCGTTTCAAATTCAATGCCAATATCAACGGTTTCAACATTTAAAATATCATTTTGCCGTGAACAATCAATTACAATAAGCGGTGTATGTGCTAAAAATGTATCTCTGTTAAACATTGGTTCTGCAAGTTCTCGATCGTAATAGGTCTTTACAAAATTACAATACATTTCATAATAATTTCATATAAAACTGCAATTTTACCTGTCTTAAAATTTAAATTTAAAGCTTCATAGAGATATTTCTCGCTATTTAAAAACACTTTCATATCTGTTAAATTACAGTGGTCAAATTGTGATGCAGAACGTAACGGATTATCTTTTCTATTGATTTGAAACCCTAATATAAAGTATCTGGGCTTTTGTAATTGAGTAGATGTTTTAATTGTCCATGTGTGTTGTCTACTTTTTGGTAATGATAGGTATTCATGTAAATCAAATGATCTAAATCCCATGTCTAATTTAATTCCTTGTTCAATGTACTCTAAAAGTTTTAAACGTTCAACATCGGCTACAGAAACATGAGGGACTTTCCATACTATTTTATTAATAGTAATCATCACATTAGGTAAAAAACAAACAACTTTCGATAACATTCTTGTCTGAATTACTGCGTACCAAAACTAATTCTTGACGGACATTTATCAAAATTTTATTATAATCTTCTGCGAACCCAAGAAAATATTTCACAACACAAAAATCAAAATCTCCTGTATTTTCATTTACTTTAACATTTGGATATTCGAAACCTGCGTTAGAGGCATGATAGTATTCCGATCTTGTTAATGAGCAAAGATTTTTTAATGTGCTAGCTATTCCTGGATTTCTTACTCTGTCAATTACGTTCCCTCCACATTCAAATCGTACTTCACTAAACATATGAGCGATCGGATTTGCTGACAATTTTGAATCTTTATCAACGGTTCCGTCATCTTTCAATAGTTTCCCTTGTACGTAAATAAAAGATTGACTTAGTAACGTGTAAACGTCCTGTTGTTGAATTGCAATACGAATTTCACCGCTATTGTTAAAAGAATTTGATGAATATGGTAAATGATTATGATACTGAATCCGTACAAGTGAATTATCAAATTCTACTTTATCAGAGACGTTTAAGATACTCATATTGAAAATTATTTTATTAATTGTAAACCTAATGATTCAAGAAATTGTTTGTTTTGAGGTGTTAACTGTTTCACAGTGTGAAGAGAACTAAATGTATTGGTTTGATTTTGTGGGTTTATATTACCTTTTACCTTAAGAACCATTATTACTAGAGAGCTTTAAATGTAGTCTTATCTTGATGACTTCTCCTCTGAAATTGACCAACAATCCGTTTTGATCAACTATTTTAAGGGTAATATTATTAATTATTTGTGTATTCAGGCATATATATTAAATTGTGGGGAGTTTCTGATATTTTATAACCTTTAGGTACTGTAGGGAAAAATGAGTAGATAGTGTGCGCAGGTATGTCGTTGTGATAAGCTCCTTGTGTTATGTTACATAGTACTTGTATAGAATTTACTTTAAATATATCTACAATATTTCGAGCTCTGTGCGGGGATTTTATTGGATCCAGTACATCTGATTTATTAAATCCTAATATTGTTGAGATGGAGTTGTTTACATTAAAATCAATAGTTTTGTTACATGTGATCACTGCTTGTAGCGTATCCTCATTTGCTTGTAGGCTAAAGTTCACACCATTAATATTCTTTTCTTTAAGTTGTTTATTAATAGCATTCGAAATGTGTATTAATTCATAAGGTCCTGTTGGTAGTGCTATCAATTCATTATCAATTTTTAAGCAATTATTTGTTTCATCAATATTTGGAATTGAGTTGTATCCATCAAAGCTTACAAGTACCAGTTCATATTGATCATTAGGATTCAGTCTTATTGCAGGGTGGTAATTTGCTGTTAGAACAGATGTTTTTCCTACTAAATCAAACGTCCACATCCTTTGATTGTTAAAGCTATAATGCGTCTGATGATAAGAAATTTAAACATAAATGACCACAATTACTTGTGTTATAGGTTTGATATTGATGGTGATTATATTTAATAATTACATTATTTCCAGCACTCTTGAAATAATTCACTAATTCATTTCTTTACTTGGTTTTAAATTACCAAAACTATCGAAATAAGTAATTATATTTCCCTTTTTAATATAGGCTGTCCAATGAGTACCAGGTCCTTTCACACTATCCAAGTTAATAATACCTCTTTCATTATTATTAATACGCACAGGTAATTTATCTTGCATGAATATCCCTCTAAACTCTGGTATCCCTAATATTTTCACATAACGCATCAGGTCAACGTTTGTTAGCGCTTTCTGCTGTTGTATGGTTTTTCTTGGCGTGTCTTTAAAAAAACACCTAATCCTTTTTTATATGGTTTTAAATACAGACCTTTACCTAAAGCTATTGATTCCATCGTTTGATTATGTCTTTGACTTTCCTTGAGTGCCGCTTGTGCTTGCTTCGTTTTATTGACAGCACTTATAACGGAAGCAGTGCCACCTGCTAGAGCTCCTAATGCACTTAAACCAGCAAAAATTGGAATGAGCGGAAGTATACTACCGCTTGTTGGAATTGTAATAACTGTAATGGAAAAATACCTTAATAGATTTCATGAATTAAACCATGTGCAATCGTACGCCAAAGAAAGGAAATATCATATATTGTTGACGACAGCAATTCGGCCGTCGACGTAGGTAATAGGAATAAGTAGAATAGAATAGTATGAGAAGTCTTAAGCAAGCTCTCATCGATTAAACTCGCGACCGGTGTAATTGTATTATAAGGGAAATAAAATATGTTTTAAAATTAACACTTTGTGTTTAAATAAAAATCTGATAAACTATAACGTGAAGACATTACATGGCGATCCTGCCAGCCCTGGACATTAAAAACTAGTAATATTATGTGTAAAAAAAAAATAATATATAATATATATAAAAAGTGTTAAAATGTCATATACGGATGAAGATTATACACTGACAAGGGAAGTATCAGAACTGTCCCTCACCGATTTTGCTGAAATTTGGTACAGCGATAATATGGCCAAAAATAAGGTTTAAGTATTTTTTTATACGTGCTAATAAAGCCACTGGGGCGAGTTATAAGGGTTGGAAATCGGGGCGAAATATATATATTCGCTTATAGGCTGAAAACGAAAATAGCTATCGAAATGTGGTAAATGTAAACTGATATTCATTTTCAAAGAGCTTTCCATTGATATATCACACATATATCTGAGGGCTTCAGGGGGTAAACTACCCCTAGTTTTTTGGAATATTTTAAAAACTACCCTGTCGATTTTGGCGATATTATGTATCCTTATAGTACGTTTAAAAATATTAATGACGTGCTTTTTTTCGTTTGCCTCTGACCATCCGTCAGCAATAATGTATCGGAAAAAATATTACAAGTCAATGACGCTAATTTCATAGAAGTGGAATGTGAAGGACAATTATTACGATTGTTAATTGATACAGGCGCTACAATAAGTGCTGTTTTTTCAAAATTTGTTAATAACTCTTATATAGATAGTTCTCAAAAAATTAAACTAAACGGTATCTGTGGTTCTATGTTTTCGGAAGGGATATGTAAAATGACAATTATATTTCAGAATAATACGATATCCCACGCATTTCACGTTATTAGTTGTTCTCACGATTCTATTCATGGAATTATAGGCTTAGACTTTTTATTAAAATACAACGCTAATCTAAACTATGAAACGTTTACAATGTCTTTACAAATCAATCAAAGGAAAATTTGCATTCCGTTATTATCGAAACATAAACAATACACAGTTATTCCACCACGGTGCGAAATCATTAAACATATTAAAACATCAATAGAAAACGATTGTGTAATTTTACCAACCGAAATTTGTAAAGGAGTTTTTACAGCCGGTATCCTTGCTAGACCACAACAAAATTTAATTCCAGTTAGAATACTAAACGTTAATGACAAAGAGGTTCGAATTACAAATTTTAAACCAGTTGTCGAAGTACTCTTAAATTATGATTTTTATAATTTTCAAGAACAAAATATATCGGTTAATCGTATAGATAAAGTACTTAACTTAATAAACACTAAAAATCTGAATAAAGAAGAAGAAACAGCTATTCAAAAAATATGTGCAAAGGTTGCAGATGTTTTTCATTTAGAAGGAGATCCTCTCGAAGTGACTAATATTTGCAAACAAAAACTTTACTTGCAAAAAGATGCTGTGCCAGTATATGTAAAACCTTATCGACAACCTCGAACACAGAAAGCTGAAATACAAACATTGATGAAAACGAATTTCTGTTTGAACCTGCTCCCGAAATATTCTATGATATATGTAAAAATTGTGTTTTGATAATAAAATACACGTTCATCACAATACCTAATAAATAGAGACCGAAATTTTATGCACAAAATTTATGCAAAATATGGGCATATATATGCAGTAAAGATAAGAAAATATGCAAATTTCTTATAAAAATATACAAAGTTTTTGTTAAAATATGCATGCATTTTGTACTACTGTTAAAATAGTATATTAATTTATATACAAAGTCGGTATTTGTTTAATAGGTTCAATTCAAAATAACAGCTAAAGATTTAAAAACTCTATTTTATTAAAATAAAAAAAAGTACAACTAAATAAAATATATTTATAAACAAGCGACTACAAACTTCAGCATACATAAAAATCGATATATACAGGATATCCCGAAACTCAACGTCAAACGGGCACCGGGTGAGAGGCCAACTCATACCTGTTCTGGTAAAAATAAGAAAAAAGTTCTATGTGTCTTAGTTAAGTGGTAATAGACATATTTTTGAAAATGTTAAAAATCGTTCCCGTACGTCATATCTTTAGGTATTACGGTTAGAAACATTCGCAATTTAATAGTGACTTTTTTTAATAATGTATTCCTTATGAACCATCCTACTATAGCAGTAGAGATTTGCACAACTAGTAAAAAGATCTTTTCTGCGACGATTAGCGCTTGTATTAGGATTATTGCATATTTAACAATTTGAGCATTTGCTTTAGTTTTAAGAAAATAATGCTACGAAATTAATAATTCATTTTGTTTGTTTAATTTTGTCTTTACGTCAACATTATTTGAAACAGTCCTTTTACAAGAGATAAGGGCAACCATCTTGTTGAAACCACATTTTGTAGTTCGTAGATATTGAGTGGCACATTTTCTAACAAAGTTAAGAGGAAATAAAGAGTAAATACAAATAGAATACGAAAGTATAAATTTTTTAAATAAAGTGTTTTTTGCAGAAAAACACAATATTATTTTTTATGGAAAGAAAAATGGTAAGTGTTGTACAAGGCCATCTTTTAAAATAATTTGCCAAGGGTGTTGTACTACTCCTTTTTTTAGAAATCGTGTGTCAAACATAATAGACTTAAATTCTTTCAACTTTAACTCAATCAAATTTTGCAAAACTAACGACTTTTGTTGTTTGATTTGCGACTTCTATAGTAGCATGGTTCACAAGGAATACATTATTAAAAAAATCACTATTAAAATTGCGAACATTTCTGACCGTAGTATCTAAAGATATGATGTACATGACCGATTTTTAACATTTTAGTAGAGAATAAAGGCCGGTTCTGGACCGGAAGTGCTCCCCAGCTCCCCCTGATCCTGCGCATGCGCGCCGGAAGTGACGTCACGACATCCTTAAGGATCATCCTTAAGGATCGGTCGACGGTGGCGCCACCTAGCGGTACATCCTTAAGGATCATCCTTAAGGATCGGTCGACGGTGGCGCCACCTAGCGGTACATCCTTAAGGATCGGTCGACGGTGGCGCCACCTGTAGCATCCTTGAGGATCGGTCGATGGTGGCGCCACCTGTAGCATCCTTAAGGATCGGTCGACGGTGGCGCCACCTGTAGCATAATTAAGGATCGAAGGATCGGTCGACGGTGGCACCACCTGTCAATTTGTTTTGTAAAACGGTTAAAACTTCTAAATAATAACTGTTTTAAGTTGCTCCCCCGTGAAATAATATTAATAATAATAATAATAATAATACTTACCTTAAAATAGGTTCTCTATTACTGATTGAGGGTAGGAGGAGGAAGAGAAAATCACAAAAA
>NW_019280937.1:58309-69677 GCF_000648695.1 Onthophagus taurus
TTTTTTGAATTATTATTAAACTTCTTATAAAAAAATTAAAATTATAACAAGTTAGATGAAGTTGATTTGATTTTATCAAAGTTTTCTTGACGTATAACCCAAAATTGGGATAAATATTGAAGTTTTGAGGTGATTCTTTCGCATTAAATTCAAATTTTTACTAAAACATTAACTTTTTTGATGAAGTTTCATAAAATAACATCGCTATCATTGAAGTTATTAAGATTTCACATTTTTAATTCTCAAATTTTAAAGTTTTGGTGAAGTTTCATCAAATAAATACAAATAATTTATTAAAATTTGAAGATTTGATGAAGTTTCAATTAAATTTTTTGAATCATTATTAGACTTCTTGTAAAAATTAAGTTTTGTTAAAGAATAAGGCTTAAAATTGAAGTTTTGAAGTAGTTTTCTTGTACTAAACTTTCTTATTAACGTTCTGCGGTTAAGTTTCATAAAGCGATGTTGTTATTATTGAAGTTTTTGTGGTTACTTGTATGATAGAATATCTAATTATTCTCAATTTGTATCGCAAGAAGATCGTCCAATTGCTAGCGCACCAACTGAAAGATGAAAATTGCGGTAACGTAATGGTTGAATTTATTGGCTTAAGTTCGTGATATCGACGTGGTCAATAGGGCACTAAGATGGGGTTGAAGGGGTTGAAGGGGGTCAATAGGGCTCTAAGATGGGGTTGAAGGGGTTGAAGGAGGTCAATAGGGGGTTGAAGGGGGACAATAGGGCACTAAGATGGGGTTGGGTTGGGTTGAAGGGGGTCAATAGGGCGCTAAGATGAGGTTGGGTTGGGTTGAAGGAGCGTCGACCGATCCTTAAGGATGCTACAGGTACGTCACTTCTTTTAGTTCCGCCACCCACCGCTAGGTGGCGCAACCGTCGACCGATCCTTAAGGATCGATCCTTTGCTCCTTGCTCCTACGCCAGAACTCTCATTAATACACTACTGGTGTTATTTTCGATTTGTGCTTGTCGAACATCATTCAACGTTTCTGATCCATGATTTAGTAGACTGCACTTGCTTTTGCTGTTCTGCGTATTTCCTGATCTATCTTTCCATCATTACCTATTATGGTTCTAAGATATTCGTATTTTCAACCACTTTGTTCTACTTTATTATCATTCTCTTTTTTTATAGGCAGGTATTCCATATTTGTATGTTTCTGTGTTGGACATTTTTCAAATTATTAATTTCCTTGTGAACATACATTTTCAATTATCATTTTTCTTTGCGTATTTAGAACATGCACATCTATACGTGTCTATTTTTCGACATTTACCGTGGTAAAACCTAAGATTCACCGAGTGTATGGTGGTAAAAGTTCGAAGTGAACGATGATTACACAACATTTCGGACTTTTACTATTCAGAGTTGGTAAATGTTAGGTTTCAGTGGAAAATCTTAGGATTTACCGTAATTCGGGTTTTTAGAAGATAAAAAGATAAAAAAGATAACCTTAAAAATATCGTATTTATGTCAGTGTACTGTGCCGCCTAGTGGAGATATCGAATTTTTTTATATAAATAATCCATTTTAAATCACATTTTGAGTAAATATTATAAAAAATATTTTTGGATGAAACGTCAATTATCACCATACTGTTCAGAGGGAAATTAAGTTAATTATTACTTGTTATAATACCACATAAATTGGCGACGAGAGAAAGAAAACGGAAACAAGTTATAACAGGTGGCGTGACGTTATAAGCAGCGTTGCCAACCCTACCGATTTATCGGTATATCTACCGATATACGATTTAATCTACCGATTTTCAAAATTTTAAAATTTACGAAGTATTATGAAACACATCGTACTTAAAATCAATACAATTGCGACAAAAATTGTACCTTATGGGAATACCCTACTTATATTGCATAAAAGTATATACCAATGATATGACAATGTCGCTCGAGCAACGTTGCCAGATCGTTGTTATATACAGTATGCGTCATAAGTAAACCCCCTGCCTAATTTGAAAACGGTTCAAAATATAATATTGTCAAAATAGATATTGACGCGTCTAAGAGCAAAAGTGCAAGGGAGCAATATTATTAACAATAAAATTTGCTACAACTTTTATTGTAAAAGTTTTTTTTGTAACAAGCTGCGTTCCCGAGTGTTACCTTTAATAACTTGAAAAAGCAACAAATTTTCATATTTTCGTACTTTTCTCGATATTGACGCATTTAAGAGCTAAAGCGCAAGAGAGCAATATTGTTAACAATAAAATTTGCTACAACTTTTGTGCTGAAAGTCTTTTGTAACATACTGCGATTCCTAAGGGTTACCTTTAATAACTTGAAAGAGCAACAAATTCATACAATTTTGGTATCTATCTCGATATTGACGTATCTACGAGCAAAAGTGCAAGGGAGCAATATTGTTAACAATAAAATTAGCAACAATTTTTGTTATAAAAGATTTCTTACAGCAAGCCCCGAGTCCCAAGTGTTACCTTTAATAACTTCAAAGAGCAACAAATTCATACAATTTTCATATTTTCGTATCTATCTCAATATTGACGTATCTAAGAGCAAAAGTGCAAGGGAGCAATGTTGTTAACAATAAAATTTGCAACAATTCTTGTTATAAAAGATTTCTTATAGCAACCCCCGATTCCTAAGTGTTACCTGTAATAACTTGAAAGAGCAACAAATGCATGCAATTTTCATATTTTCGTATCTATCTCGATATTGACGTATCTAAGAGCAAAAGAGCAAGAGAGCAATATTGTTAACAATAAAATTTGCAACAATTTTTGTTATAAAAGATTTCTTATAGCATACTCCGATTCCCAAGTGTTATCTTAGAGCAACAAATGCATGCAATTTTCATATTTTCGTATCTATCTCGATATTGACGTATCTAAGAGCAAAAGTGCAAGAGAGCAATATTGTTAACAATAAAATTTGCAACAATTTTTGTTATAAAAGATTTCTTGTAGCAACCCCTGATTCCTAAGTGTTACCTGTAATAACTTGAAAGAGCAACAAATGCATGCAATTTTCATATGTTCGTATCTATCTCGATATTGACACCCAAAAATCTATATACTCGTACAATTATTTGCTGTGGAACATAGTGACTTAACAAAATCATTCCGAATCGGACAAGAAGGCGAATACTCTTCCCCCATTGCTAACGGATATAATTTTGGTCCAATATTGTATTTGTTATGTACCAGTGATATTCCCAAGCCGATGCAAAACTATCCCATTTTGAAGTGTTCAAGCCAAGGTCGTTTGCGGGCGAGGCGCTACACTAATGCCAACCCGGTACAGAATTATCTCATTTTTACGGATATATATAGTAATTAACCTGTGGTCGCGGTCCCATTTAATTTTATATGATATTAATATGATATTTAATGCAGCGCCTCGGCTTAATTAAACTACAACTAGTCATTAGTTAAGCTGAGGCAGCCTCACCCTCATTGCAATGTATGTCCCAATTCGAAATTTTCTTAAAATTAAAACTCAAAGAAACAAAACACAGAAATGATATCACATAAATATATTTATTATTATTGCAGTATCATATCAGCAAATTTAATTATACTCTAAATACGAACATAACCTCAACCCACTTAATTTAGTGTAGGAATTGGATGAACGAGAACGACGATAACAAAGCGATGAACCTCAGATGGAGGAATATCGGAAATTGGTTGTTTTTCATACAACGTGTCTTCTTGTTCTTTATTATACAGTAATTCTTTATACATCATATATTTACTACACCCCACCAAACCAAGAAATATCAAGCCGATAGCAGCTCCTGCTACACATTTAATTATCCTTGTCGGTATAATAATTAATCTTCTATCTCCATTATTATTGTCTAGATTTCTAAGGTTTGGAAAAATATTTCGTGTTGTATTGATTTTTGACGTCATAAAGTCGTTCATCCCATGGTCCATTTTCGTTCTAAACCGGCTTTCTCTTAAAATCCCTAGAAAATCGAATTTCTTATTAAAAAAATCATCTCGTTCAACATTTACGAGTGGTTCCTCTGTTGAAGGAACAGTTAAAAGGTTATTTTGAGTGAGTGCATTCGACGCGATGTTTTTCATTAAAAGAAACGATAACAACAATCTGAAATGAATAGTTTTGTTATGGTATTAAATATATTTTTCATTTTTCGGGTACTTACTTTGTAGTGAAAATCATTTTTGCATTGGACATTTTATAACCTAGCAGCACCTGTTCAAAACGAAGGTTGAGGGAATAAAGCTGGGACTATAAATAGAGATGCGCTTTTATTACCTAAACAAGATTTTCCCGGTGACACCTGAAAATTAAAGCTAAACAAATATCGAAACTAAATGCACATTTGTAATAATTAATTAATGTGATTCTTTTTAAAATATTTTTATTAAAAATATTGTGTGAATTTTTTTAATACAATTAAAAAAGGAATAACTTTTGTTAATCAAATTTTTTAATTTCTCTGTGAACAGTAAGTATGAAATACAATTTAATTCAAATCAAGAAATTTCAAAGCTAATTATTATTTTTATCGAAATATGTTTCATGCAATATTTGTTGCTTATATCAAAAAGCTTTTCAAATAAAACATGTTAAGAATTAATAAGGCAACAAGTTTTATTAATACAATTTTTTGAAATTATCAATTTTTTAATTTCCCTCTGAATAATACAAAAATTGAATTCAATGTTATTTTGCTAATTGTTATTTGTATCAAAAAGTTCTTCAAATAAAACTTGTTCAAAATTAAAAAGGGAACAACTTTTATTAATACAATTTTTTGAAATTATCAATTTTTTAATTTCCCTCTGAATAATACAAAAATTGAATTCAATGTTATTTTGCTAATTGTTATTTGTATCAAAAAGTTCTTCAAATAAAACTTGTTCAAAATTAAAAAGGGAACAACTTTTATTAATACAATTTTTTGAAATTATCAATTTTTTAATTTCCCTCTGAATAATACAAAAATTGAATTCAATGTTATTTTGCTAATTGTTATTTGTATCAAAAAGTTCTTCAAATAAAACTTGTTCAAAATTAAAAAGGGAACAACTTTTATTAATACAATTTTTTGAAATTATCAATTTTTTAATTTCCCTCTGAATAATACAAAAATTGAATTCAATGTTATTTTGCTAATTGTTATTTGTATCAAAAAGTTCTTCAAATAAAACTTGTTCAAAATTAAAAAGGGAACAACTTTTATTAATACAATTTTTTGAAATTATCAATTTTTTAATTTCCCTCTGAATAATACAAAAATTGAATTCAATGTTATTTTGCTAATTGTTATTTGTATCAAAAAGTTCTTCAAATAAAACTTGTTCAAAATTAAAAAGGGAACAACTTTTATTAATACAATTTTTTGAAATTATCAATTTTTTAATTTCCCTCTGAATAATACAAAAATTGAATTCAATGTTATTTTGCTAATTGTTGTTTGTATCAAAAAGTTTTTCAAATAAAACTTGTTAAGAATTAGTGAGGGAACAACTTATATTAATACAATTTTTTGAAATTATCAATTTTTTAATTTCCCTCTGAATAATACAAAAATTGAATTCAATGTTATTTTCCTAATAGTTGTTTGTAGCAAAAAGTTCTTCAAATAAAACTTGTTCAAAATTAAAAAGGGAACAACTTTTATTAATACAATTTTTTGAAATTATCAATTTTTTAATTTCCCTCTGAATAATACAAAAATTGAATTCAATGTTATTTTGCTAATTGTTGTTTGTATCAAAAAGTTCTTCAAATAAAACTTGTTCAAAATTAAAAAGGGAACAACTTTTATTAATACAATTTTTTGAAATTATCAATTTTTTAATTTCCCTCTGAATAATACAAAAATTGAATTCAATGTTATTTTGCTAATTGTTATTTGTATCAAAAAGTTCTTCAAATAAAACTTGTTCAAAATTAAAAAGGGAACAACTTTTATTAATACAATTTTTTGAAATTATCAGTTTTTTAATTTCCCTCTGAATAATACAAAAATTGAATTCAATGTTATTTTGCTAATTGTTATTTGTATCAAAAAGTTCTTCAAATAAAACCTGTTCAAAATTAAAAAGGGAACAACTTTTATTAATACATTTTTTTGAAATTATTAATTTTTTAATTTCCCTCTGAATAATACAAAAACTGAATTCAATGTTATTTTCCTAATTGTTATTTATATCAAAAAGTTTTTCAAATAATACTTGTTAAAAATTAATAAAGGAACAACTTTTATTAATACAATTTTTTGAAATTATCAATTATTTAATTTCCCTCTGAATAATACAAAAATTGAATTCAATGTTATTTTCCTAATTGTTGTTTGTACCAAAAAGTTTTTCAAATAAAACTTGTTAAGAATTAGTGAGGGAACAACTTTTATTAATACAATTTTTTGAAATTATCAATTTTTTGATTTCCCTCTGAATAATACAAAAATTGAATTCAATGTTATTTTGCTAATTGTTATTTGTATCAAAAAGTTTTTCAAATAAAACTTGTTAAGAATTAATAAGGGAACAACTTTTATTAATATAATTTTTTGAAATTATTAATTTTTTAATTTCCCTCTGAATAACACAAAAATTGATTTCAGTGTTATTTTCTTAATTGTTATGTGTATCAAAAATTTTTTCAAATAAAACTTGTTAAGAATTAAAAAGAGAACAACTTTTATTAATAAATCTTTGTCTCATCATTTTTAGTTTTAGAGTCATAACAGATTTTGTTCATCAAAAACGTCGATTTTTACTTTTCCATCATCTTTGGTATATAATAGAGAAACTAATAGAGTTAGAATAAAATTGATTAAGAAACATATCTTCTAGGATTCATAATGAACAACATTTATTAATAAAAATTTACCCCATGACTTTAAATTTAAGAATTATGACAGATTTGAATCACCAAAAACCTTAATTTTTAAGTTTCCACCGTCTTAGGCATGTAATAGAAAAGCTTGTAGAGTTGCAATGAAATCGATTAAGAAGCATATCTTCTAGAGTTCATAATAAAAAACATTTATTAATAAAATTTTGCCCCATTATTTTAAGTTTAAGAATTATGACAGATTCGAATCACCATAAACCTTAATTTTTAAGTTTCCATCGTCTTAGGCATGTAATAAAAAAACTAATAGAGTTGCAATGAAATCGATTAAGAAGCATATCTTCTAGGGTTCATAATGAAGAAAATTTATTAATAAAATTTTGCCCCATTATTTTAAGTTTAAGAATTATGACAGATTTGAATCACCGAAAACCTTAATTTTTAAGTTTCCACCATCTTAGGCATGTAATAGAAAAACTAATAGAGTTGCAATGAAATCGATTAAGAAGCATATCTTCTAGGGTTCATAATGGGTTCATAATGAAGAAAATTTATTAATAAAATTTTGTCCTGTTTAAGAATTATGACAGATTTGAATCACCAAAAACCTTAATTTTTAAGTTTCCACCGTCTTAGGCATGTAATAGCAAAGCTAATAGAGTTGCAATGAAATCAATTAAGAAACATATCTTCTAGGGTTCATAATGAACAAAATTTATTAATAAAATTTTACACCATGATTTTAAATTTAAGAATTCTGACAAATTTGAATCACCATAAACCTTAATTTTTAAGTTTCCACCGTCTTAGGCGAGTAATAGAAAAACTAATGGAGTTGCAATGAAATCGATTAAGAAACATATCTTCTAGGGTTCATAATGAAGAAAATTTATTTATAAAATTTTACCCCATGATTTTAAGTTTAAGAATTCTGACAGATTTGAATCACCATAAACCTTAATTTTTAAGTTTCCACCGTCTTAGGCATGTAATAGAAAAACTAATAGAGTTGCAATGAAATCGATTAAGAAACATATCTTCTAGGGTTCATAATGAACAAAATTTATTAATAAAATTTTGCCCCATTATTTTAAGTTTAAGAATTATGACAGATTTGAATCACCATACTATTCAGAGGGAAATTAAGTTAATATTTTTATATCAATATGGCGCGCTTCCCAGCGTGAAATTGAAATAAAATAATTAACGAAAATGATTATTAATTTAACTGTGAAGGCATTTATATAAAATCTTTTAGTAAAATCAATTATTTTAAAGATAACCTTAAAAATATCATATTTATATTAGTGTACTGCGTCGCCTGATGGAGATATCAAATTTTTTTATTTAAATAATCTATTTCAAATCACGTTTTGAATAAATATTGTAAGAAACATTTTTCGATTATACGTCAATTATCACCATACTATTCAGAGGGAAATTAAGTTAAAATCTTTATATCAATATGGCGCGCTTCCCAGCATGAAATTGAAACAGAATTGTTCACGAAAATTATTACTAATTTAATTGTGAAGGTATTTACATAAAAATATCTTCCAATAAAGTCAATAATTTTCAAGGTAACTTCAAAAAATGTCTATAAAAAAGGTATATCCCAGTACGTCGCGCCCCCTGGTGCAAATATCGAAAAATTTTATTTAAATAATTTATTTCAAATAACATTTTGAATAAATATTGTAAGAAACATTTTTCGATTAAACGTCAATTATCACCATACTATTCAGAGGGAAATTAAGTTAATATCTTTGTATCAAAATGGCGCGCTTCCCAGCGTGAAATTGAAATAAAATAATTAACAAAAATGATTATTAATTTAACTGTGAAGGCATTTACATAAAATCTTTTAGTAAAATCAATTATTTTAAAGATAACCTTAAAAATATCATATTTATATCAGAGTACTGCGCCGCCTGGTGGAGATATCAAATTTTTTTATTTAAATAATCTATTTTAAATCACATCTTGAATAAATATTGTAAGAAACATTTTTCGATTAAACGTCAATTATCACCATACTATTCAGAGGGAAATTAAGTTAATATTTTTATATCAATATGGCGCGCTTCCCAGCGTGAAATTGAAATAAAATAATAAACAAGAACGATTATTAATTTAACTGTGAAGGCATTTACATAAAATCTTTTAGTAAAATCAATTATTTTAGAGATAACCTTAAAAATATCATATTTATATCAGTGTACTGCGCCGCCTGATGGAGATATCAAATTTTTTTATTTAAATAATCTATTTTAAATCACATTTTGAACAAATATTGTAAGAAACATTTTTCGATTAAACGTCAATTATCACCATACTATTCAGAGGGAAATTAAGTTAATATCTTTATATCAATATGGCGCGCTTTCCAACGTGAAATTGAAATAAAATAATTAACGAAAATGATTATTAATTTAACTGTGAAGGCATTTACATAAAATCTTTTAGTAAAATCAATTATTTTTAAGATAACCTTAAAAATATCGTATTTATATCACTGTACTGCGCCCCCTGATGGAGATATCAAATTTTTTTATTTAAATAATCTATTTCAAATCACGTTTTGAATAAATATTGTAAAAAACATTTTTCGATTAAACGTCAATTATCACCATACTATTCAGAGGGAAATTAAGGTAATATCTTTATATCAATATGGCTCGCTTCCCAGCATGAAATTGAAACAGAATTGTTCACGAAAATTATTACTAATTTGATTGTGAAGGCAATTACATAATATCTTTTAGTAAAATCAATTATTTTTAAGATAACCTTAAAAATATCATATTTATATCAATGTACTGCGTCGCCTGGTGGAGATATCGAATTTTTCTATTTAAATAATCTACTTTAAATCATATTTTGAACAAATATTGTAAGAAACATTTTTCGATTAAACGTCAATTATCACCATACTATTCAGAGGGAAATTAAGTTAATATCTTTATATTAATATGACGCGCTTCCCAGCGTGAAATTGAAACAGAATTGTTCACGAAAATTATTACTAATTTAATTGTGAAGGTATTTACATAAAAATATCGTTCAATAAAGTCAATAATTTTCAAGATAACCTCAAAAATGTCTATAAAAAACGTATATACCAGTACGTCGCGCCCTCTGCTGCAAATATCGAAAATTTTTATTTAAATAATTTATTTCAAATAGCATTTTGAATAAATATTGTACGAAACATTTTTCGATTAAACGTCAATTATCACCATACTATTCAGAGGGAAATTAAGTTAATATCTTTATATCAATATAGCGCGCTTCCCAGCATGAAATTGAAACAGAATTGTTCACGAAAATTATTACTAATTTAATTGTGAAGGTATTTACATAAAAATATCTTTCAATAAAGTCAATAATTTTTAAGATAACCTCAAAAATGTCTAGAAAAAATTTATATACCAGTACGTCGCGCCCCCTGGTGAAGATATCGAATTTTTTTATTTAAATAATCTATTTCAAATCACATTTTGAATAAATATTGTAAGAAACATTTTTCCATTAAACGTCAATTATTACCATACTACTCAGAGGGAAACTAAATTAATCGGTTTATATCAATATAACACGCTTCCCCACATGAAATTTATATAGAATTAATAATTAAAATTAGTGCTAATTTAATTGTGAAGGCATGATATATAACACAATATATAATTTAAGGTGGGTTAGATTAAAAAGAATTAATTATTTAAATAAATGTGTCACTACTGGGTATTAAAAAATATTTATTAAGTTACTATTATTATATATTATAATAAATAACTTATTTAGACGGGATAAACAAGCTGATATCGACGATCGGAAGATAAATCGATCGGTTGCTGTTTGCGTTTAAAACTCCCTATACAACATTTACAACACGAAATTATTAAACCAACTATAAATGCAACAACAATTAATACCACACGCGTCATTTTTTTAATTACTTTCGTACCATGTATTCTAGGATAACTTTCTGGTAATTGTATTGGTTGTTTTAAAAGTTTTACCCCATTACTCCACTTTTCTAATTTAAATGGTTGTAAAAGTTTTTGATGTCTCTCCATTAAACTATCTCCAATGTGTGGTAAAAAATGAGGCTTAAATCGGAGTGGTATAAAGCCATTTTTAAATGAATTAGTCTTATTTACATCTCTGATTTCTAAGTCGGTAAAAATCGGGGACGCAATCGTTTGGAAGTTTTTAATTGCGATGATCAATAAGATAGAAAAAGAAAATCTGCAATAAAGTGTTATATATTTATTATATGTATATTATGAAATAAATTGTTCTTACTCTATTTCGCAACGCATTTCTATGTGCACTGGTTCAATAGTTATTATTTTATTATGATTATTCTCAATTTGTACCTGGCAATTCAACAACTACAATTTGCATTAATATTATTCATAAATCCCCACTCTTAGAAAATTAGTTGCAATACTTATCTATACAACGGAAGTGTAGAAAAGTACGTAATACATCACAGATAAGAATACTAATACGCTTTGAAATTTCTGGA
>NW_019280938.1:0-70572 GCF_000648695.1 Onthophagus taurus
TTCCCTATCCTTTTACATTGGGTTGATGACGTCATGTGGAGCGGATGTGGAGCTGTGGAGCAACTTCCTATCTAGAATCGGCGTTTCTATACTACTTAAATATATTATTATAATTATTATTATTAAATATATTATAGGTATTCTTTACTTGTAGTCTGAAGAAGCTGGGGATCTCTGGCGAAACACCACAAATATATGTGTTTTAATTGAAACAATGTTTCGTTTGAGAAAAAAAAATTCTTTCGGTTATTCATATATAAACAGAAGTAAAAATAATTAAAAATACCACTAGTATGATCTAAATTTAACTTTATATTTAAATGACCTACATATATTGGAATGTTTATGTTTAATTTGTTTACAAATAAGAATTTTATTTTAGTACCATTTTAATATATTTTGTATATATATTTACTAAATATATTTAATGCATACCTACTCTTATACTTACTTTATATGTCCTAATCAATGAGAAAACAGAATAGTAGAAATTATTGACTAATAATTTTGAAATTTGGTACAGTAGGCGATAAGTAACAAGTATCGTACCATATCGTACTTCTATTATTATTTTTCCTACCTTAAGGTATGATTTTGTTGCAGCTTCCACCGTCTGCGCTCTGGGCGGTATGCTCACAAATGCTTCCTCAGCATATGCATATCTTTTGAGGAAGCATGTATGAGCATCTTGTCCAGGATGCAGACGCTACACCTCAATGAAATTATGTCTTTACATACATATGTACATCCCTGAAACGTCAACGAAACATTTTTAAATGTTTATGATACATACTATTAATGTAATGTAAATGTAAACAGAACATTACAGAAATAATTCAAAACCATTAATGAAACATTTTAGTAGTGTACCGTAATTGTCAGCTGTATGTTGCAGAAACGTTTCAATAGAAACGTTTCAATAAAACATAAAAAGGGTCGGACATTAGCAGTTTCAGACACGTTTCATCTATGTTTCAGAAATATGTCAAATAAACGTTTCATGCGTATCAGAAATGTTTCTTAAACGCAAATTTGTTTACTGGGCTTAACCAACGCGATTTATTCGCTGTAACGGCGATTGTTTCGTATGACGTTGTCGCCAGGTCAACACGAAGCCGCGGCAAATGAACATACCCAGACCGACGCGAAAGTATCGCACGGTTTTTGTCGTTGTCACCTGACAGTTGAAAACGTCGGTTTGGGCACGTTTGTGCATGTCCATTTGCCGCCGTGTCGACTTGGCGACAACATTATCAAGCGTAACAATCGCCGTCGCAGCGAATACATCGCGTTGGTTAAGGAATAACTTTATGTCAATATAATATTCTTCGGTTAAATTCAATTACAAGATTTAAGTCATCATTTTAAACAAGAATGTTTTTAGATAAATTTAAAAATAACTAAACCTAGTGGTGATATATAAAAAAACTTATACGAAACTTACCTGCGCCATTCTAAACCAATATTCGAGCCACAGAACAGATATATAGAAAACGATTCGAAGGAACTGAGAACAGAACTGAACAGAACAAAACACACAATAGAACAAGTCGTGACAAGACGCTGATGAGTCACCGCGTCCTGGAACATGCGCATACGTTCACAGGCGCTGATGAAGATATTCAGACATGTTTCAGACACATTTGTAGAGAAATGTTTCAAATGAAATGTTTCTGCTACATATTTTAATGATATTTCATAAATATTCCTACTGAAATGTATTTGATACATATCTTTAGATACGTTTCGTAACAATCGTATCTGTCACGTATATGAAACGTACTTGTAAAATGTTTCATTTAATTCATTGTACGTTAAAATTGAAATGTTTCACAGATGTTTCTTGTTTACTGGGATTATGAGAGTAGTGAAGTGCGTATCAAAAGAGAGTTCGACGGATCGGACGCGTAGACTTTAAAAGAGATAACGAGTTTTAGTTGGAATGTGTTATTTTACTTATATACCGGGTGTCCCTCAGAAGTGGCTCACCCCCATATTTTTTTTATTAGTGATATAAGAAAACCATTTGAAATGCATAATTAGGCCGTTAAAACGGATTATTGCGACATGAAATCATTTACTTTGTACTTCCGGTTATACCGGATGTGAGTACTAATTTCGCTATTTTTTTAAATTTATAAATTTTTTTTCTTCAGTTGGGTAGACAGCATAATTTCACATAACTTTTATTTGAAAAAATTTTCACGATCGTTTATAATTTTTGAAAAAAAAATTATTTTCATTGTTTTTTAACGTTTTAATACCTTCGGAAAATGTACTATAACTTTTGACGCATAGTAGCTAGGTTAATAGTATAAATTACGCTATNAAAAAATCAGAGAACACTCGATTTTTGGGGTATCAATTTAGGATTCAGAACATGCTTAAGCAACATGATGGAGTATGTTTTGGTGCCGAGTATGGCTTTCTAGAACGTTTGGTCACTTTACTATGGTTACCTTTTCGAAACTTGGAAGTACCATAACTTCACTTCTTTAACCCTTAACTGGTCCGGTGTAGTCCAGCAGACTACGCGATTGAAATACTTGTTTCTCAGCGGTTATTAAAAGCGTGTACAAACCTGTCCTTCCGCCTAATCTCCCACCTCTCTGAGCATCATTAGTATACAAATTTGTACCGTGATTGTAACATCGGCTTAAAAGTTATAACGGGTAAGATATCTATAATAGTCTCTCAGACTACGTNGCTATTTCTCGAGCAGTGATCACTGCTATGCTTTAGTCAGTGGTTCTTTTTTAATAATGGTATAAGTTAACAGTTGTATTAAATTAGTTTTAAAAGAAAAACGCGAATAAACGCGTGAGGCAATAGAAAATTTATTTTCTAATGCCTCACGACACCTTACAGGCGTATTATACACCTCATTTTTGATTTTGCCCCATAAAAAAGAATCTAAAGGTGTGAGGTCAGATGACCTGGAAGGTATTAACCAAAATAATGTAAACAATCCAAATTATACAGGGTCATCCACGACAACCGTCCATTAGAGCTTTACAGGGTTCTGGCCAAAATACAAATTTCAAAATTCAGATTTAAGTATTATCAATTGCGTTCTCTTCGACTAAAATATTTTCAAATGTCTAACACTTCCGGTTATACCGGAAGTCGCCACCTACTTTATTTTTTTAAATGGAACATCCTGTATATTTTTACATATTTGGATGTGTCTGTTTTNTTCGTTTTCTCTTGTTCTTTTTTTTTATTATTTTATTTTATTTTTATTTGGTGTAATACTTTACTTTACTGTAGTACATTATTTTATTAATTATCTCATTATCTTTTTATTATAATTTGTTTTTACTTTTATTTTTGTAATCAATTATTTATAATTATTTTTCATTTTTCCTGATGAATGTGTAATAAAGGCTATTATTATTATTGAATCGAAACTGTTCAACAAGTGCTTCGAGCATGGGCTGCGTGGTTTGAAGAACAGAACCAACATCGTCGTCCTAGAAGCGAACGTCCCCGAGCGACTCACCCTAATCGTCGCCTTTTAGACAAATGAGTCTTAGAGACAGATTTCGTTCTTCTTCTGCAATTGGTGTTGACTGGTTGAGAGATCAGAAGCAGATAATGTCGCGGAGAACTGTATACTGACGAATTTCACCTTAGTATCTCCAGTCATACCGACCTTTACTACGTCTTCCTTTGAAGCAACTTCACAAAAGAGACAGACTTCTATGGTGTCAAGAAAGATCACGTTGGATTTATGAATGGGATCACATAATGTTTAGCGACGAATCCCGGTTCTATTTGTGGCAAAATTATGAACTATTGGGTAACGGTAAGAAGATGCCGTGGCGAGCGGTTTTGCCTTCGAGCAAAACATTAATACCAGGTGGCTAAACACCCTGATAGGGGTCATCCACGACGACCGTCCATTACAACTTTACAGGGTTCTGGCCAAAATACAAATTTGAAAATTCAGATTTTAGTATTATCAATTGCGTTCTCTTCGACTAAAATATTTTCAAATGTCTAACACTTCCGGTTATACCGGAAGTCGCCACCTACTTTATTTTTTTAAATGGAACAGCCTGTATATTTTTATATATTTGGATTCGTCTGTTTTCAAGGTTTATGAATGACTTTACTTTTTGCAATTTGAATCGGCCGTTCTCGAGTTATTCGAATTTTTCTAGAAAAATCTGCTCCAGTAGACATTTGTTCAAAAAATCAGAAAACACTCGATTTTTGGGGTATCAATTTAGGATTCAGAACATGCTTAAGCAACATGATGGAGTATCTTTTGGTGCCGAGTATGGCTGTCTAGAACGTTTGGTCACTTTACTATGGCATGTTACCTTTTCGAAACTTGGAAGTACCATAACTTCATTTCTTTAAATGGCAACCCCCATATTTTATTACTTAGTCGTCTTCGGTGTCTCATTCTACATCTTTTATATCCCATATGTCCTATACCTAACATTTATAGTTTGGGAAATAATTAGGGTTTATCGAAAAGTGCACACAAATATCGATATTTAACCTAGTGTGTCATGAATACCTAGTGAATAACCGAATGAAGTGGAGGTTTGAAAATTTGCAGACTTGTGATGTTTGATGCCAGCTTTTTAACTAAAGTATTTTCAGGTTTCGGGTACTTGTGGTTACATCGGAAGAGGTGACAATTTTCATATTTTAAATGGAACACCCTGAGTTTTATTAAATTTTTCAATCAAAAATGTCAACTACAACGTTACTTTTTATAATTTGTACATCATCTACTTTAACCGCCGGAAAAAAAATTTTGTGTTGGGAATGTTGTTGTGGTTATGTATTATCAGAGGAAATTATTAGAGGATTAGCAGAGTAAGGAAAGAGTAAACAGTTTGACATTTGCTAAAGCTATGGTTTATTTCTGTTGGAGTGTAATTGGAGTGTAATCAGAGGATCAGTAAGGAAAGAGTAAACAGTTTGACATTTGCTAAAGCTATGGTTTATTTCTGTTGGTGTGATGACTAGGTTACTTTTTGTAGTGATTTGTTCTCAAGAAATGCCACGTTTGGAATTTAGTAATGAGGATTATTTGAATTTGATAATAATTTATGGAGAGTGCAACCAAATAATTTCGCGTACGTGTCGGCTGCAACATACAGGGGCCTAAAATTGAACAAAAATTTCAAAAATGTAATGAAATACAGGTGTTCCATTTGAAATATGAAAATTGTCACCTTTTCCGGTGTAACCGCAAGCACCCGGAACCTGAAAATATTTTAGTAAAAAGCTGGCATCAAGCACAGAAGTCTGCAAATTTTCAAAAGGCCAGTTCATATGGTTATACACTAGGTCACACTAGGTATTCATGGCACACTAGGTTAAATATCGATATATGTGTGCATTTTTCAAAAAACCCTAATTATCTCCCAAACTATAAATGTTAGGTATAGGACACATGGGATATAAAAGATGTAAAATGAGACACCGAAGACGACTAAGTAATAAAATATGGGGGGTGCCATTTAAAAAAATGAAGTTATGAAATTTCCAAATTTCGAAAAGTTAACGTGCCGAAGTAAAGTGACCAAATGATCTAGACAGCCGTACTCGGCACCAAATGAAGGCCGTGAAAGCCTTCATACTTATATTGCATTCTTGAAATTAAATGGAGAGATGGCTAAAAAACTTGACATTCAATTAGGTAGGGATAACATAAGAAAGTTAATAATAAACACAGCAAACATCAAAAAAATATCTCTAAAAAATAAATTACGATCAAAATTATTTCACTTAAAAATGGATTCATGCACACGTCAAAGAACAAATTATTTTGGCAATAACGTGCAGTTTGTGGATGCTAATGATAAGGTGTGTATGAATACAATAGCAATTAAGGATACAAAAGCACAACATTCCAGTAATTTTTTGCAACCTTTAATAATTGACGTTTTAAAGGAGTATGATATTAAATATCTACAAATTTTAACAATTGTAACTGATAATGCTAGCATTATGAAGAGTACGATCAATAAATTAAATAAAGAGGGGAGGCACTACAAAATTTTGGAAATGAATATGACGAAGTGAATAAAGTTGAGGAAGAACTTGATTTGGAAGTTATTCAAGAAACAGAATATGTTGCACTGGCTAACAACTTAAAACACATTACAACCTGCGATTAAAGATTTCTTAAAAGAGGCTTATGCATGTAACTTAATTGGCAAAACAAGAAATATAGTAACAGCATTACGGAATCCAAAGATTGATGCCTTACCAAAACGCAAAGCAGGAAAAAGTGCAATAATTGATCAAGCAACACGATGGGGTAGTACTTATGTCATGATTCAGCGTTTTTTGGAGTTGAAACCATTTATATCAGATTTAGCTCATCCTGACATTTTGTTGTCCGAGTATATATGGGACGAAATTACCGAAATAGAAACGTTATTACGTCAACCGTACAATGTACCTAAACAGTTACAATTAGCAGATTTAACTCCCGGTTTATTTTTAAAGGACTGGAAAAATTTAATATTGAATCTTTCACAAAGTACAAAGCCGGCAGCACAGGGAATAAAAACCTCTATGCTTCGCAGAGAGACTCTCCTATTAGATAACGATGTACTTCTGACAGCTATACAGGTGTGTCCCGTATCTTTCGCATCAGAGCATTATACGGTTGTAGGATACATTATTCTGAAGCGATCTTTCTAATAAAATTTTTTCGAAATGTTTATAATAACCGCGCGGAAACTGTTTAAACGAACTGTTTTTCGTCCAATAGCAAAGCGTAGGTAAATCAGACTCAGGTAATCGGTGTACTCACCAATAGATTCGACACGGAAAGAGAAATAAACTTTTTCGGTGTATCAAAGTCGTTCGCTATTGGACAATAGCGGATAACTTTAAACAGTTCCCGTGCGGTTATTATAAACATTTCGAAAAAATTTTATTAGAAAAATCGCTTCAGAATAATGTATCCTACAACCGTATAATGTTCTGATGCGGAAGATACGGGACACCTGCATATATTGATCCTATGTATCGAATATTACTTCCAGACGAGCAGATGTTAAGGAGTAAAAAATCTTTTTATGAAGTTGGATTACAAATGTATAATTTAAATTTAGACTCTGAGGAAGTTTTTGAATTAGCGACATCAAGTGCGTCTCCAACATTATCTGAAATGGAAGAAAATCAAAGCATTCTACAAAACATAAATGATTTTACAAGTATTTGGATCAACAGGAAAATAAAATAACTGAAGTATGTAATTTACAACCGGAATTTCCCGATAAAATTAAATTATTCAAAGCAAACTTTGAAGAATCACTAAAATAGGTGGAAAAATTTAATAAAAATACAAAATTAAGTGTAACAGAGGCGATACCTCAATATCCTAAAATTGTACAAAATAGTGCATGAGCTGTAACCGCATTGCCACCAACTCAAGTAGGTATGTATAAATTATTTTTGTGTTTTGTTTTTGAAGGAATCGAGGTCCATACCCCTGCTGGAAACCATGACGAAAAAAGTGCCAACCAGTAGAAGGTGATGCGGAAAGCACAAAAGCCAGCTTGATATCATCTTAAGGATGGAATTTAGCCCTGTCTACCAACCTTGAAAATTAACTTCGGTGAATTCTCTATTTTACATTTTTATTTATTGAAATAATTTTCATGGGGTATTCCTGTGGGGTCAACCGACGGAAACTATTTAACGTTTTATAAAATTGAAAAGTAATAAAGAAAATCACGTTTAGTGACAAACTTAAAAGTGATATTTCTCCAAATTGAAACTTTAATTACAAATTTGGGTGAATGGTTTCCCTTCGTATATGGATTATAATCAAGTCAAGTTGATTTTAAAAGTTCATCGGTTCTCTACTAGATGACGCCACAAAAAAAATTTTATTATTTCAAAAGTTATGCGTTAACTCTCTATTTTTTGTATAAATAATGGTTTCGTGTTGTCTATATCAATTACGAAATATGCATAATCTCTATTGCAAATATTGAGTTGGCCTCGGATCTCTAATTTATTACTAATTTGAGTAGCATCATGGAAATCAAACATGCATCATAGACAGTAATGCTAAAGTTTAGAAGCAGCTGAAGACTCTTTATTGTTATAACTGTACCTGGTAATAATAATTATGTTTCTTTTTCAGACCGCAAGGCATCGGCTTTTATGTGATTTCCTAACTCATTTTCGATATCAATGAATTTATTTCCATTTAAAGGAGGTATATTCATATACCTATATACCTTTATAGCTGATAGAAGTTCTGCTGTTTGGTTGTGAGTACTTCGACACATAAGAGTACCCCAAACCATTAATCTGTTAATTTTCTGTTTAGTTGGGTCTTCAGTACTATATTTATACAATCGATCGCGCATATTGCAACCGAATGTGATAGTATTACTGAGACCATTAAGTTCTCTTAGTAACTAGTATTATAGTACTAGTATTATAGCAAGCCATATTCATCTTGATACATGTCACGCGGCAACATATGTTATTTACTGGCTGCATATTTCTCAATTTGAATTGGTTGTGTGAGAAAAGTCAATTTAAGGTCACAATTTCCTTGTCCGCATAGGCTATCTTCGAAACTAAAAGAAATAGAAAAAAAGTAGCTTACATGTTATGATCTCGTTTTTCAAGAAACTGCTAATGCCGAAAACTCCAAATAGCTATCGTTTTTTGTTTTCTCCCTATCGGTAAAAACTGAAAAATTATATGGAAAGAGCAAGGCAATTGCAAATGTCGTTAATAAACTCTTATCTTTAGTCATATATTTACAAAATAATAGAGATAATTGACTCTTCCACGATTTTGTACTAATTCTGTAGAACTTATAATTAGGAAAAAGAATAATGACCAATAATCATGATCGGTGGCAAAACTGTTTGAAAGCGGAGAAGTATTCAAATTGAAATTAAAAAAAATAGAGGTATTTAATAAGAAAAATACAATTTTACTCGATTAAAAAAATTAAGGCATTAAACAAGTTTTTGTACCCTCTGGTTGAATGAACAGATTCATTTTCCCTCGTGCGACGTTTGTTGAGTCCTACTTTCTTCGTTTTGATAAAGGCGTTTTGTTCGGCATAATTGTACTTGTTTTAACCCTAGGACTTAACCAATAAAATATCGTCATTTACATAATCCGGGCTTCTGAGACCCGTTATATAAAATCACGTGTAGTCAGAACAGAAACAAAGTTATTGCAGTAAAACTTATATGAAAGTGAACATTATTGTTAAAAAAACATTATTGTTTATTGTTTTTAGGGATTAGAGAAGCATTTAGTGCACATTCTAATACTATGCTCATTACAGATATTATTTTTACAAGTAATACATATCATTGTGCTTTTACGATCAATACTTGCGGGGCATGCTGAGCATCTTTTTCTCTTAATTGTTGCACTTATGTGAGCGGCTGGCGGACCACATATATCAATAAATCTGCTCATACACTCCCGGACAGTACGCCGTAGGTTAGGGTTAGATCTTCTCTGCATATGTGGTATTACTAGTTCCTTCGCTAAATCTTTCAAAAACATTCTGCGGTTGTGAGTCACTCCTATGTTGTAGTTTGGATGTTCCTTCGTAAAGACTATATATGCATTGAGTGCTGCAACATCAATGATGTTGAAGAAAAATGTCATGTGCCATCGTTTACTTTACCTCTTGCACGTGTATGTCGACACCATTTGATCAATGATGTCAACACCACCCTTTGTTTTATTATAATGAGAGATGCGTCGTGGTGCTTGGTGCTTAGTAAAATTACGCATTTGTTCTTTTTACCTGCGTAACTTACCATGGAGACGTTATTTTGAAAACAAAACAATGAAGAGTAGACTACACGATCTTTTGAGGCTTTCATTTCTTTCGGAATGTCACGCTTATTCTGACGTACAGTAATATTTTTATCCAACAGATAACTTGCTAGCGGAACTGTTTTGTACCGAAATAAACTTACTTGAGAATGAAGAACTTTTCGAACTGAATGATAAACACTTACTTGAATTAAACTGAACTTTATTTTACTATTTGGAGTTCATTAATAACATTTAAGAAATAATGCTAGAGAAGAAGATTACGAATGAAGTTTTAACACGACTTGGTTTTACAATACAAAATGTTCATCTTTTTCTTTTTAACAAAACCCGAAAATTCTTGAACTTGTACACAAAAAAGAAACTCGTCTAGAGAGGGAACACAATACAAGAAAACTGAATATGAATTACAAAATATAAAGACAGAATAAACAAATCGGTTCTTTTAATAAAGATAGACTTAAAATTAACATTACCGCCCGCCTTGCCTAAATTAGGCAAACAAAATTTAAAAAAAAAAAAATAAATAAAATTCCTACTTCTTGAAAAATATACATAACTCAAGAATAAGCTGATGGTTCTTGACCGTCCGGTAGGATACATAACTTAACAATGGGACGGGTTAGTATTGAATACGCTGTTTTAATAGTAGCTACTCTTGCTAAACCGTCAGGCCCTGTGTGTAGTTTTTCGATACGAGCAAGAGGCCATTTTGCTGGTGGATACCTCTCGTCGCGAACAAACACTAATTGACCTATCAGAGGTAGATTTTTGGCTTCATACCACTTAGTTGGATTTTGAATTGTCTTTAAATAATATTGACTCCAACTCTTCCAAAATTGTTCGGTCATTTTTCTGAGGTGCTGCCAACGTGACAAGCGAGACGTCGTAAGCTCTAATAGTGATGGTTCAGGGATGACTGACAAAGCACCTCCAACGAGAAAATGAGCGGGAGTTAGTACGTCGAAATTGTTTGGATCATCGGAGAGTGAACACAGCGGCCGTGAATTGAGCACAGCTTCGATTTGTACTAACAATGTCATAAATTCCTCGCAAGTAAGGGTTGTACTAGCAACTATTTTCTTCAAATGATTCTTTACACTCTTGATGTTGGATTCCCATTTTCCTCCAAAATGGGGTGCTGACGGAGGATTGAATTTCCATTCTGTCCCATCGTCAGCAAGAAGTTGAGCGAGTGCCCTCCATTCCTTGTTTGCAGCAGAAAATAAATTACGAAGCTCCCGATCTGCTCCCACCAGGTTTGTACCACAGTCACTGTAAATACATTTGCATAATCCTCTTCTACCGGTTCACTGGTAGAAGAGTTTATAGGCTGCGATAAAACCACTGGTAGAGTAATCGGTAGCAACTTCCAAATGAATGGCAGATGTGCTTAAACAAACAAAAAGAATTAAGTACCCCTTGTAGAATCTCCCCCCTCTTCCGCGGATCGTACGAAGTTGAAAAGAACCAGCATAATCCACTCCAGAATGAAGAAATGGTCGTGAAGATGTAACTCGGGGTGGTGGAAGCTGACCCATTAATTGTTGACTTGTAATAGCTCGTTGTTTTTCGCACTAAATGCATCGATGTATGAATGATCGTATCGAAACCTCCAATAATCCAGAATCTTCGTCTAATGAAAGTAGTGGTCAACTGCGTGCCCCCATGCAATGTAATTTGATGATAATGTTCAATAATTAAAGATGCTAATCTGGTATTCTTTGGAATGATTAGAGGGTGCTTCTCATCCCAATCAAGATTGGAAAAGCGTAGACGTCCAGTCAAACGTAGTAACCCATCACCATCCAAAAATGGGATCAGCCTGAATAGGGAACTACTCCGTGGAATGGCCCGTTTTAATGAAAGTAGCTTGATTTCTTCACAAAAGTGAAGTTGCTGAGATTCACGTACCCAAAACAACAGAGCTTGATTTAATTCAACAGGTGACAAAACATCTGGAACACAAGAACTTTTATGAAATTGAAATATTCGTCTACATCACGCCGTGATACGGATCAATTTAGTTAAGGATGAATATTTGTATTTTAAATCCCAACCATCCTCTTCCTTGGAAACGATGTTGGAATTGAGAGGTCCTATCTCCCGATTGACTCCTTCTTCCGGACGTGGATCAACAGAAGGCCACATGGATGATGGAGAACTAAGCCAAACCGGTCCTGACCACCATAACGAATCGCTTTGGATCCTGGATAAAGATGCACCTCGAGAAACCAAATCAGCAGGATTTTCAGCACTTGGTACATAATGCCAGTGAGCACCAGAAAGTTCTTGTATTTCAATCACGCGGTTTTGAACGAATTCTGTCCACTTTGACGGTTGATTTCGAATCCAAGCTAAGACCACAGTGGAATCGGTCCATAAATGAACAGTATGTTTTGAAAAGTCTAAGACACTCCGAATCCGATTTATTAACCGAGTAAGTAACACTGCGGCGCTCAGCTCGAGTCGCGGTATTGTCATACGCTTGAGTGGAGATACTTTTGATTTAGATATTAACAAAGATACACGGATCTTTTTACTAGTTAACACCCGCACATATACTACCGCACCGTACGCACTTGATAAAGCATCATCCCGGTCGATTTGACGTGTCCAAAGGTCCTGCATTATGATTTTCGCGGTTATAATAAGCGGAGAGAGCCACTCGAAGGGGTCAAAGAGACGCGCAATAAATGATAATACTTCACGCTTAGTAATGGTTTTGGTATTTTCTAAATATGATTGACTTTTAAAAATAAAACAATCCTCGCGATTATTCCATAACAAACCAAGAGCTCGGGTTGATGTTTCCTCAACATTCCAGGTGGAGGACGTTGATATTAGCTCTTCTGAGACATGGTTGAGAATATCTGGATGATTAGACATCCACTTTCTTGCTTAAAGCCGCCCGCCATCAATACTTGGTTTAACTGAAAAATAGCTTCTTGAATTTCGTCAAGATTGTCTGCGCCAGACAAAATGTCATCAACATATGTATTTTTACGAATAACAGTAGAACCTAATGGCTGCGTTTCACTGTGTTCTTCAGCTAGCTTGTTTAGACACCGTATTGCCAAATAAGGAGCGCATGCTAAACCGTACGTTACCGTTGATAATTGGTATATTTGAATTGGATTTGATGGATCTTCTCTCCAAAGTATTCTTTGATAACTACAGTCATCAGGATGTACCCTTATCTGGCGGTACATCTTCTCTAGATCGCAAGAAAATACCATTGCATAACATCTCCAAAGAAGAATAATATCCAACAGTTCTGTTTGAAGCTTTGGACCAGTATAAAGGCAATCATTCAATGAGATGTTATTGGAAGTTTTTTGTGATCCATTAAAAACAACTCTTAATTTAGTCGTTGTACTGCTTTCACGAATCACTCCATGATGAGGAAGATAATAAGTGGAGTAAATCGACGGTAATGGAATGAGAATCATGTGATCGAGTTTGAGATATTCAGACATGAATTTTATATATTCGGTTTTGAAATTGAGATTTTTTGCGAAGCGCATTTCTAAGTGATTAAACATACGGAGAGCTGGCTGATATGAGCTTCCTAATTCTTTAGGAGATTTCTTAAAAGGAAGACGAACCATGAATTGACCATTTGACAGACGGATATGAGTTTCATTGAAATGATCTTCACATGCTCGATCTTCAGCAGAAATACATGGAGAATTAATTGTATCGGTTTCTTGTTTCCAAAAACTTTTCATCAATTCGAGAAATTCATGATCAATAGAACACTGGAAACCATACGGAAAATTACTGACATTGGGTTGATTTGAAAGTGTTCCTGATATAATCCAACCAAAGCTTGTTTGCTGAGCTACTAATGAACCATCGTCGCTTTTCAAAATACCGCTTTCAAGGATTTTTGAATAAATACTGACTCCCAATATAATTTCAATTCGAGTTGGTGAATTGAATTCAGGATCGGCCAAAGTGATTGAGTTGAAGTTAAATCCGAGATTGATAAAACTTTTTTGAGGTAGATATGAAGTAAGTTTAGGCAAGATCAATGCTTCTTCTTAGAACTTAATTTGATCATTCATTCTAGAGACTAAATTCATTATAACTGACCCGTGAGATATGCTCGTACGTTGCGATCCGACTCCAGAAATAGGTACTGTTACAGATTTTCGAGGTAAATTTAATCTTTGAACTAACTTTTCTGATATAAATGAAACTTCGGATCCTTGATCTATCAATGCTTTGACAATTATAGTTTCGCCTCGACTGGAAATAATCCCGACTAAAGCAGTGGCCAACAATACCGGAGTGTTGACATGAATGACTTTTGAATGATTTCATTGGAATTTTGTATGAGTTGTGTGCTTGAGTTAGAATGTCGAGATTGAGCGATATTTGAATTTAATGGCTTAGCATCGTGCAAGGTAGTGTGATGATTTTTGTGACATATTTTACATCTCTTAGTAATACGACAATTTTTTCGTAAATGAGGGCCGAGACAATTAAAACAAAGATGTTTTGATATTACTAGTTCGGATCTTTGATTGGGAGTTTTAGAAAGATATTGTGGGCACATGGCGAGATAGTGATTTAATTGACAAAGATTGCATATTAAATTAGATGGTGAGGTGTTATGTGATTTAATAATCATCGCCTTTTGTGTTGGATATGTTTGAGATGGTTTCCGGTTGTATGATAATTTTTCAATAGCTTCCAAAGATCTTAAGCGACTATAGAGAAAATCTTCAATTTTTTTGTACGTAGGAGGATCAGTAAGACTTCCAATCGTCTTTTCCCACTCTTTAATAGTCTCTGGATCTAATTTTCTAACAAGAAGGTAGACTAAGATAAGATCCCAATGTTGGATAGGACATTTTAAAGATTCGAGAGCTCCCAGAGCCTCCTTCACTTCTCCCAAAAGGCGTTTCAGCTCGTAAGATGATTCATTTTTTATGCCTTTCGCTGAAAATATAACTGACAACTGCGAGTCGACAAGCAATCGTCGATTCTCGTATCGCTCGACCAACATTTTCCATGCGCGATCTCGGTTATCACTCGTAATTAACAGATTTTTTAAAAGTTGAGCTGGCTCACCAATCAAACACATTTTTAAGTACTGGAGTTTTTCAACATCCGAAAGATCGTTATTATCATTAACCATCGAAGAGAAAAGGTCGCGAAATTGCGTCCAATTTCTATAATTGCCATCAAATGTAGGAAGATTAATCTGCGGAAGATGGCGTATTCGTGATGGCGTTACTTCCTGAATTACGTCTTTCGCGGAAGAGGCCGGTGCATCGCTAGATTCCAATAAATCAATCATAAAAGTTTTAGCGTCAAGATATGTATCTTCGCATAAAGAAAATGTATCTTCCTTAAAGTAAATTGTTTCAGCAAAATCTATTTTATACGGTGACAATTGACGATGATTGTCATTAAACTCGTTCCAATTAACTTCGAGTCTTTCTAAACGTGTCTTAATCGCTCCGCGCGTTCGTTTCGTAATAGCGAGTTTTTTGAAATTGTCAATTGTTCGCGAAATTAACCCTTGCAAATCATTTTGTCTTTCGAAAACAGTATTAAAATCCGGTTTACCTGATTTCGACATCTTGAAACGTTACAAAATCCCGTCAAAATGCAATAAGAAAATAGACTCAACGTGTCCGTCGAATAGGAAAATCACAGAAATGTTCACTTTTATTGCCAAATTTTCGATTAAAACTATTAAACAACGCGGAAAATCCGGCTCGAAGGACCAAAAATAATGTTTTGTACCGAAATAAACTTACTTGAGAATGAAGAACTTTTCGAACTGAATGATAAACACTTACTTGAATTAAACTGAACTTTATTTTACTATTTGGAGTTCATTAATAACATTTAAGAAATAATGCTAGAGAAGAAGATTACGAATGAAGTTTTAACACGACTTGGTTTTACAATACAAAATGTTCATCTTTTTCTTTTTAACAAAACCCGAAAATTCTTGAACTTGTACACAAAAAAGAAACTCGTCTAGAGAGGGAACACAATACAAGAAAACTGAATATGAATTACAAAATATAAAGACAGAATAAACAAATCGGTTCTTTTAATAAAGATAGACTTAAAATTAACAGGAACACTAGTGAAGAAATTGTCTATCGTGAGATTGCGACCTGAATTATGAATGCCACGCACAAGAGTTTGTACTACTTCAAGCCCCAGGTTTTTATGTGGAGGTTCCCCGGGCTGGTGACCAACATTAACTAAACTATCCAAAGCATAGCCAGACGTAGATTCACACATCCAAAATATTTTAAGTCCATATTTTGCCGGTTTACTTGGCATATATTGAACGAATGTGCATCTACCTCTAAACCCAACGAGTTGTTCATCAATAGTTATATTAGTATCAGGTATGACGCAGGTTTTGCATTGCTGAATGAATAAATCCCAAATGTAGGACATCATTGCTAACTTATCGGTTTCCAAACGCGCATTCCGGGTTCTCTTGTCGTCAAATCTGACGAATGTTCGTATTTCTTCAAAGCGAAATATGGACATTGTGTCTCGCTATACAGGATTGGCAAATTCATCACAAAATAATTCTCTCGCAATAACATCCTAGCTTCTGTCAACTCCCGCATGAATAAATACACCACAGAATGCAAGAAATTTATCAATAGTTACATCTTTCCACGGTTTTCCTTTTGCTCCATAAACACGTTTGCCCTCTAAATTAGTACAGTTCACAATTTCTTGTACAATAACTGGAGTTATAAATAACTGAAACGCTTCTTTTGGTGTTACAGCTATATGTTTCCTTGCTAGTCCTGACGTATGCCGAATAATGTACCAGTAATGTACCATGTATGTATCAGTAACATACCAGACCACTTGGAGCAGTGTAACCGCTCGTTGAAGGCTTACCAATATCATCATCATCCTCTGAATTATCGTCACCATGATCAGAACTGGATCCAGAATACTCGTCAGGAACCAATTCGAAATTTCTATCTTCTGTGTCATCATTTTCTGCTTCTGACACATCACTTTCTTCAGAAGGCTTAAAACAGCGATAGAAGATAATAAACTGCAATGAGACAGGAGTACCCAACTCTTTCCCGTATAACCACAGGAATAACTCACTATTTAGTATAACATGTGTTTATGATCGGCACGTCATCGCCGGCGCCGCGGCGCCGAACGCCAACATACATCCAACATTACATAAAATTAAAAATGATCTGATTTGCGCCTCATCCACTGAATAGACAATCTCCATACGTGTTACGAGTTTTGACAGCTAAAGCCCATCCTTAAGAAATAGAATCAGAAATGAGGATATCCGACAGAGAACTGGCGTCATGAACATAACAGTCTGAGTTATGGAACTAAAGTGGCAATGTCCAAGCTAGATGGACAATATTTTATTTTATAACTTAGGACAAAATAATTTAAAGGTAAAAAAAATGCAGGTTAGATTTTATCGTATACAGTTTTATTATTTGTATGTAATTCGTTTTGTTATTATTACACAGAATAGTTTTTTTTAACAAAAAAATCAATTCCGGGAATTAGTTTTTTATTTTATTTATAGTTTTTATTTTTTTACTGATTTTGTTTTGGTTCTTGTTGACAATTAAGCTAAATAACATCCATACATACAATATACATACATTTAGATTAATTTAAATGTGCTCACAACAAAAAAAGCAATAAATCAGAAAAGATGATTTTTGGATGGATTTTTTAAAATTTTCAAAACATTGTCTTAAACATTTAAGGAATGTTAATTACACATTTTATTTTTACATTAAGATTATTTTAAGTTAATTATTAATTTACGGTTCCTATTATTGGTAACTAAAAACATTTCTATATTTACATCAATATTTACAACAAAATAAAAACAGTCTTTAAAATAAAAAATAAGTACATTACAAAAAGGTTAGTTATTTAAAATTAAATTGTACTATTCGATTTGTTTGAAATCAATTTATTTAGTATTGCATACTATACGTATTTTTTATTTATCTCAAATTGATTAAAAATTAATGATGAATTGCTATTACGTTTCTGTATCTGATAAATCATCTTTGAGCCATTGAGGAACGTTTCTAACGCCGATACGTTTTAATAATTTAACTAAAGCTGTATTATGGCTTAGATAAAATCTTTGGAGAAATTTTGCAGATCGCTCCTCCATTAACGGATACTGGCGACCCTTATTCTTACCTAAACATTTTGTTTTATCGCCGTTTACAATTTGGCAGAAAAAACCTTTCGTTGAGTCAAATCTCAAATGCGAAGTGTAATTAAAAATTGTTCCAACCTTTAAAAATTTTTGCATCTCGTCCATTACTTCGACTGGATTCGTCTTCAACATATCTCCATTGATAATCAACAATTGTGATGCTGAAAAATACGACAACCACCGTTCCAAATGCTGAGCGTATTTCCCTGGAACCAAACAGCGATTCCTCAAATCACGTAAAGGTTTCGGTGCCGTATCACCAGCCGTTATTACGTCGTGAAAACTATAGTTATTCGCTATTAAATCGCCGTGTGCTTTTGTATGTTGGTACCAACTGTAAGCTCTTTTTGCTGGCGATATCAAAATCGTAACCAATTTTGCGGTTTGTAACAAAGCGTGAACGCGTTTTGGAACGTTTTCTCCATCAAAGTATGTAGCGCTTTTTTCAAAATAAATCGACGTAACATTTGGCTCAATCGGAAAGAAGTTCATGTACCAGTCTAATCCTTTGTAGTAATTGTTCCCATTGAAAAATTGTATTTCTTCGAACGTTTCTTTACTAGGCAAACTACTTTTTATAGTCGGATGTAATGATAGGAAGGTGTACAAAGCAGTTGTACCCGTTTTTTGTGGACCAATGACCAAAAAATTTGGTAGCGATTCGCACGACTTATTTTTCGACCAAATTTTTTGATGTCGGACGTCTTCACAAGGATTCTAAAAAACATCAAAATATTAATTGATGGTTATCTTCTTACTTGTTTTTAAAATTTTAATTCAATAATATATAAATAATAAAATGTTATGAGTGAATTTCATCTAATCTCTATAATCTCTATCATTTTCCGAAGATCTTCAATAATTTTCAAGGTTTAAAAACAGGATTCTAGTATCAAGTCGCCAACCATGCAACCACACACTTAAGATCAAGTGAAGGGGAAATCTGGAACGTTCTCATCATTACTTTCTATTTCCTTACCAACTTATAGAACTGTAAAATAACAATTGTCGTTTATTGAAGTCATCTACTAAGGTTGCTAATAGTATTGTGACTTTGAAAGGCGTGTTACCCTTATTAAACGTTAGTAGTTCATGAATTACTTCAGATATTCATTTGAGCAAACAGAAAAACCTAAACAGCGGACTCTCGTGCGGCTCTGTTTATACACCCATACTTTCTAACTTATACATACATATCGGATGCACCAATCACAAGAATTGAGACTACTAAAGACATTTTCTCTAATGACCTGTCATAAGGGTCATACTTTTATAAGCGAAGACTAACACAAAACCTAAAAAAGACATAGAAGGGAGCACTGAAAATTTGTTGGAGGGAGCTGCGCAAGTTGAATATTTACAATAAAAAAACCCTGCCTACCGACGAGTTTGCAAGATGTTGAAGCTTTGAATGGGTACTTTTCTTCGACTTCGCGGCGGTCTGCGGAGGTCGACCCGGACGTGCACAACTTTTATGCTAATAATGTCAGACAGTTTTACGATAACTGTTTCAGTTTGAATTTAATTTTGATTTGTTATTACTTTATTTTTCGGGTATGGGATTTCCAGGAAGACCAGGACGCCATAAATTGGCTCACTGATGAAAATACCCTTTGGCAAACTCTATACTTAGGTATTTTATAGTAGCAATGTATTACTTACATTGCAGTATTTTTTTTGCCAATAAAATTATTATTATTATTATGCAAAATAATAAAGGTCCTAAAATATTTCATTTATATTGTACCAATTGAAGAGTTCTTTGACACAATAGATGAGCAGCATAAAGCGACCGGGCATGGCGGAAGGGATAAAATGTTGCATAATTTAAAAAAGATCCAACATTCCAAGACTGGCAGTTGAATTGTATGCCGAGTTATATAAAATTTGCAATTCGAAGAAAACACAAAAACATGCCGGCTTGGTAGTAAGGTCTATAACATCCAAAGACTTTAACGTTAGAGGGCAAGTCGATTTAATAGACTTACAAATCTTACAATCATGTGCTGATGGTAAGTACAAGGTTATTAAATTATCAGCACCACTCTACCAAGTTTCTGTACTTACGGCCATTACAAACGAAAAGGGCCGCAGAAGTGGCTATTGAATTGCCAAAAATTTTCCTTGAACAAGGTGCTCCAGTTATCCTGCAGCGCGATAATGGTGGTGAGTTTATGGCTGAAATCATTAAAAAATTGATTTTGTTGTGGCCAGACTGTAAAATGGTACTCGGTCGCCCAAGGCACCCCCAGAGTCATGGTTCCGTGGAGAGATCAAACCAAGACGTGCTGAGGATGTGGATGGAAGAAAAGTAAACTTCACGTTGGGCTGTAGAATGCTACTTTGTGCAATAGCAAAAAAATATATCATCAATATATAAAAGCTTGTACGGTTCAGATCCCAAAGT
Source organism: Onthophagus taurus (assembly GCF_000648695.1). Classification (NCBI taxonomy): domain Eukaryota; kingdom Metazoa; phylum Arthropoda; class Insecta; order Coleoptera; family Scarabaeidae; genus Onthophagus; species Onthophagus taurus. Next base: position 20,448 of record NW_019280938.1, read on the forward strand.
TGGTTTAAGATCTACTAACCTTCCCATCGACATCATTAATAACATCAACTGAGGAGGATTTACTGGCAATAAGTGAGACAGCGGATGCACCCACCAGCGATGAAAATTCATTACCAAGAGTAAATGTCGATGATGGAACAGAAAACCACCTTCGAGGAGTAGTTGCAAATAAGAAAACTTTGAATGAATCTGTGTGTTGCCAACTTGACGCAAATATTATGGAAACGGAAGAGGAAGAGACGATATTCTAAGAGACGACATGCCATGTGATGAAAATTTTAACAGCGATACGGACTGTAGTAATAATTGCTGTGTTTGTGGCGTGGAAAGCTCAGACGTATTTCTTTGCAGCAAATGTAGTAAAAAAGTACAAGTACACCAGCAATAAAGTTACTTGCAGTCACTGCGCGAATGAGGAAAGCAAATAGAAAGATGTCTTATGAAGGTCAAGTGAAAGCCGCGGAGTTAATGAAGAAGAAGAGTAGATTCTTACATAGATCTTTTTGATGATATGGAAATAGGAAAATACGTAACTGATGCGGTTCCAAAATTTGATAGAGGGCCATTGGACAAAAAGAATGTAGAAGGTAATAGTAGTTTCTTTTCGGTGAGAAAATTCTTTAATGTTTCATTTTTTTGCAAGTGTTATAACAGAATCAGCGAATGTCTATAAAATTGCTACTAAAGCAGGGATTTTAAAAAATTGGTCAATATTCTTTGAATATAAGGATGTTCCGCATGAATGCTTTATTTCTTTAAGAGAGGCCTGCACTTCACAGTCACTGTTTTCTAGGCAAGGGATATCAAAATGCCAGTGCCAGCCTTCGAAGTTTCAGTGCAGTACAAAAAGGTGTACTTGTTTTAAAAATAAGATGATGTGCAATAGTAGATGCCATTCCAGCAACAATTGTCAAAACAAGTAAATTTTTGTATTTAGTTTTTAAGTCTTCAAGAAAAGTAGGTTGATAACGATAGGGACTACTTTAGTTTGTTGTGAACAGAAAAAATTGTATTTGCCTAAAATATTTTGATATGAATCGCCTCAGATCCCGACAGCCTTCAATCTTGCTGAGGAACTGGCTAGAAACAACTACCACGTCAACTATTTGTGGTAAAAAGACTGCAACGATAAAGAGCTACAAGAAAGAATGCTAAGAACACATTCGGTGCGACACGTGTTTCGTTTTTTACGACATCAATAGGCACCACTATAAAATAAATAACAAGAGAAGAGACTGTTAGAGGTTATAATATTAAAGTTAATTTAAAAACTAATTAATATTTGTTAATATTTACCGTCAGCGGTTCAGGATGTTACAAGAAGTGAGATACAAATTTCAAAAAGCATTACAGGAGAAGAAGTCAATGTCGAAGTTCTCTTTACATAAAAACCCTAGATTATAAATCTTGATAAACTTTGTGATATTCGTTGTATTAGCTAAATGAATGGAAAATAAAGTTTATAAGTTCCATAAAACTTTAAGGCAATTTTTCTCGAAAATTCTATTATGTAACTAATATTAATTTTGGCTGTAACAAATTCAGAAAAAAAATCCTCTTTCATATTCCGTAATAAAAATCGTCATCGTCATAACTCGTTTAAAAATGGCGGAAAAAATGTTAAACCTACATCAAAATATGTAAGTCTTTAGACCCGTTTCAGGAATATTTTCATAAACCGTTTATAATGATTTTATCGCCTATATCCACTACTTTACAGACTTTATTTGAAAAAATAGCGATGATGTCATAACTCGTTTAAAAATGGCGAAAAAAATTTAAAATCTATACCAAAAATTGAAAAAAATTTAAATCGTTAGAACGGTCTCAGCGATTTTTCTATCTGTGATTAATTATACTCTTTATTAAGTAACAAGATATAACATTTATTACAGTACCTGCCAAAATAACACAAGTTTTTTAAATAAACATAGAGTCGCAAATCAAAGTTGAGCCAAAAATTTACATTTTATTTTTTATTTCGGCTATAAGTAACCCGTACAATAGGAATCGTTGGAGCTCCTACTGAGTACAAACTTCTCTTCCTCAAACGTCTTCCCACACGCAGATGCCGACCCTGAAGTAATGGACATAACCCGTCCCTCGGGTAGGGTTCGCAGCATAGCTGGAAACATTTTTACACCTAACAGAGTAAGGTGAGCTAATTCTAATTTCAAGCCCCTAAAATCGCCTGGAGGAGATGGAATTCTGCTTATTTTTCTGCAAAAAGGCTTAGAAGACCTGCTCCCAGTAATAATATACCTATATGTAGCTAGCTACAGCCTTAGCTATATACCCACACTATGGAGGAAAGTAAAGGTGGTTGTATTTGAATTTGTATATTTGTTTTATAAACACGAACAACAAAACTGTTTTACGTTTTTATTCTTTCTTAAACTGTCAACGACACACCCTTTTTTTACAACATACTGCCAACATAAAATAAAAATTGGTTACCAACCCCAAATAAATAATGGTACCAACATGCCCCCTGCGTTGTAACGTTCTCCTTTAAATAAAATAAGAAAAGAAAACAAAACAGTGACAATACAAAAGGCACTACATTAAAATGGTAAGTATACTGAACTAATGTTTTTTGTTTAATCACTTTCACTTTTCAGTTTCAATAGGCAATGGACATATTCTTGTAAAATCACGCTTTCTCTCATCAGTGGAGGTGCGAATCAACGCAACTCGTGAAATTCCGTCCTTTCCAGGGAAAAGCTGAGATATACGACCAAGTTTCCATAACAATGGTGGTAAGTTATCTTCCTTCAATATCACCAAATCCCCCAATTTCAAAGATCCATAATTCACTTTCTATTTCTGTCGTTGATGCAATTCGGAAATGTATTCCTTAGCCCATCTTCTCCAAAAATGTTGTTGGACTTGTTGTAGATATTGGAACTTACTTAGGCGGTTTTCTGTGATATTAATTAAATTCGGGTCTGGTAAGGAAAGAAGAGGACGTCCGATTAGAAAATGGGATGGAGTCAAAGCTGTGAAATCATTAGGATCACACGACATTGGTGCAAGAGGACGCGAGTTTAAAATGGCCTCGATCTGCACAATCACGGTATAAAATTCCTCAAACATCAACAACTTCAGATTCAACACTCTTTTTAAATGGTATTTGGTTGATTTGACGCCAGCTTCCCACAACCCTCCAAAATGTGGTGCATATGTTGGTATAAAATGCCAAACTATACCATCGTTGTGTAATTTATCAGCAATCGTTTGAGTATTATCATTGAGCATTGTTGCTAACTGCTGCAATTCCTTATTTGCACCAACAAAATTTGTTCCATTATCGGAAAAAATATGGCTAGGTTTTCCTCTTCGTGCCACAAATCTTCTCAATGCCAGCAAAAATGAATCAGTACTCAAATCAGTAACAAGTTCCAAGTGAATCGACTTGGTAGACAAGCAAATAAAGAGACATATATAACATTTTGATGTTTTACTACCTCTGCCTTTTCTATCCTTTATGGTGAATGCGCCTGTATAGTCTATTCCTACAGAATTAAATGGAAAAGTCGGCGTTACTCGTTGCTCCGGTAAAGAACCCATTATCAGAAATATGCTGTTAATAGGTTTAGTCTTAAAACATGTAACGCATTTCTTTGTTGTTATGCGTGCCAAATTTCTACCTGATATAGGCCAATATTGATCTCTTATTAATGCTAACAACTGTTGAGATCCTATGTGCATGAATTTAATATGATAATATCTAAAAATCAAAACTACAGCTGGGTGTTTACTTGACATGACAATTGGATGCCTTTTCTCGTAATCGAACTTAGAATTTGTTAGTCTTCCCCCAACACGTATCCATTCGCATCTATAAATGGGTTTAAATGTTGTAAAGATCCCTTGCGAATACTGTTTCCTACTTGTAGTTGTTTAATTTCTTCAGAAAAACAATCGATTTGACTCAATTTTAAGATCACTTCCGTAGCCTTAGATATTTCCGTTGGTGTTAAAGAACCAAACTCTCGGTTTTGTTTTTCCATTTGACAATTTGAAACAAATCTCAAACAGTAAGCGACTGAACGCTGCAAACGGTTGTAATTGGAAAATCTTTGAAATTCTATCACATTAGTTTTAATTTGACTTATTAAAACTGAAACATTTGATTTTAACTCTGGAAGTTTACCTTCAAACTTAATTTTTGACTGCGGCCAGCTTCTTTTATCGTTCATCAACCAATCAGGTCCGTGCCACCATAATGAGTTGTTAATTAAATCTTTAGGGTTAACTCCTCTTGATAATAAATCTGCTGGATTTTCTTTAGTGTTTACATGATACCAATCATTTGGTTGAGTAAGCTCTTGTATTTGTAACACTCTATTTCCCACAAATGTCTGCAAAAGATTAGCCGGTGTTTTTATCCAATGTAATGCAACAGATGAATCCGACCAAAGATAACAGGTTTCTATATCAATTCTTAATGATGATATTATTTTATTCATTAATTGAGCTAGAATGAGACACCCGCATAATTCCAATCGTGGTGTTGTCAATGGTTTTATTGGTGCCACCCTTGTTTTAGCACAAAGTAGATGGACGCAAACTTGATCATATGTGTTGACACTTTGAACGTATATACATGCTCCGTATGCTTCCTGAGATGCATCTGCAAAGCCATGTAATTCTACTGTCTTTATTTTACCTTGAGATATATATCTTTGAATAGTTGCCGTGTTTAATATTGACAACTGACTTCTAAACGTATCCCATTTTGAGTGTATCTCTAATGGAAGTGATTCGTCCCAAGACAACTTTTCTTGCCATAATCTCTGCAAAATCATTTTTGAAATAATAACACAAGGACTCAACAATCCCAATGGATCAAAGATCTGGGCAATATCTGATAAAATCGATCTCTTTGTGATTATTTGTTGTTGTAATTCTTCAATTTTAAAAAACAAGTAATCTGGTTTGCATCACCAATATAACGCTAATGTTTTTGATGATTCTCCATCACTAATTTTGACAGCATCATTTCTGTTTGGCTCAACAAGAATTTCATTCAAGAGATGCTCACTTAGAAATCCATTTGTGTAACTCGAACTTTGCTGAACTCAAAATCGAAATAATTTCCTTTATTACCTTTGATGTTTCTCTTATTGAATCTCCACCTGTGATCAAATCATCCACGTAGAAGTCGGATGCTATTACTCTTGATGCCTCTGGATGTTGTTTCTTGGTCTCGGTTGATAATTGTTTCAAACATCTAACAGCCAGAAATGGTGCACTCGTTGTGCCATAAGTAACGGTGTTTAGTTTGTATGTTTTGATGGTTCATCAGATTCATTTCTCCACAAAATCTTCTGCAAATTCCTTTGTGACGGTTCAATCCAGATCTGCCGGTACATCTTTTTTATGTCTGCACATACCGCATATCTATAGAATCTAAAACGAACAACCATTGAGGACAATTCATCTTGAATTGTTGGACCAATGTATTGTAGTTCATTTAATGACCAGCCGGAATCAGATTTTGCTGAGCCATCGAACACTACACGCAACCTGGTAGTTTGACTGTTCTGATTAAACACTCCATGATGTGGTAGATAAAAAGAATATCCATTGTCATCCTCTTCACACTCTGACATGTGGTTCATATCATTGTACTCAGTCATAAATTCTTGATAAGTTTGTTTAAATCTTTGATTACCTTTGAATCGTTTTTCCAAGGCTTGCAATCTATGTAAAGCTGATAATTTCGATTCACCCAGTTTCTCAGGTGATTCCTTTAATGGCATTTGGACCATGAATTTTCCATCGTTGAATCTTGTAATAGATTTCTGAAACAATTCTTCACATTTTTTATCTTCTGCTGAAATGATCTTGTCCATTCTACGTTCCTCGATTTTCCAAAAACGTTCCAATTGATTTGCTATTGGATCAGTTTTGATGAAATGACATTGTAATGGCGTTGTCATTGAAGTTGTTGCTGTTCCTGTTACAACCCATCCAATTCTAGTTTTTTGCAAAGTCAAATTTTCAGATAGCTTGACTTGTCCTACTGATAATAGCTCCCAAAACACTGATGCTCCAAGAAGAATGTCAATCTTTCCTGGTTCGTGAAATCGTGGGTCAGCCAATCTAAGATGAGATGGAATTCGTAATGAATTTTTATCTATTGTTTGTGTGGGTAAATCATTACTGATCTCATCAATAATTAGAGCTGAAATGTTAGTATTATAATTATTATGACATGAATTTATTGTAAAAGAACACTGTTTGTTGATTATTATCGGTGCTTGTGAAATGCCGCTAATGATTTTATTTATACTAAAACCTCGTAACTGCAATTTTTTGAATAATCTTCTTGTAACAAAATTTGATTGTGACGCCGAGTCTAGTATTGCTCTGCATGAAAAAGGTACGCCTGCTTCATTAGGAATTTGAATTATTGCTGTTGCGATTAATACCCGAGATGATTTGGTTTCAAACGGTGAACAAACCACATCCCCAGATTGACGACTTGTTTCATAGTGTAATAAAGTGTTATTTTGAATTACATTTTTTACAATTACCACTCTTGCAATCGTTCGCAATGTGTCCTATTTTTAAACAATTTATACACAACTTGTGCTTTCGTGCTGCTTCGGATCTTTCTCGGGGTGTTAACTGAAGAAACTCCTTGCAATTGTATATGTGATGTTGACCCCTACAGAAGATGCATTGAATGTTTACTGTGTTGAATGTATGCTCTTTGGATTTTACTTGATTTGGCTTTGGTTTTGATGTTGCGTCTTTTGCTGACAAGGTTCCTAATAGATCTGCTCTATTTCTTAAAAAGTTCATGAGATCGTCCAAAGATTGTAAAATATTCGGTTTTTTAATTTCTTCCCATTCACGTCTGGTTACCTGATCAAGTTTGTTAACAACGATATAGATTATGAGTGGGTCCCAATGCTCAAGTGGTTGCTTAAGATTTGCTAATGACCTTAAATGTTTAGTAACATTATCTATCAACTGACGTAATTGAATATGAGATTCATTATTTATTGTTGATTGATTGAGTAGAGCCCCTATATGGTTGTTAATTAGCAAAGGTTTATTATCAAATCGCTGGCAGATCAACTCCCATGCCAATATGTAATTATCAGCAGAAAATTCAAGTGCTTGAATTACCTGTAATGCGCTACCTTCAATTGAAGCTCGTAAATAATGGAACTTCTGAATTTGACCAATTGTGTTCTTTTGATGTATCAAAGACTCAAATGTATACTTAAATTCCAGCCATTGTTCATATCTGCCATCAAACTTAGGTAATCGAATTTCTGGAAGCTTTATGTTATTGTTCCGAGTAATGGTGTAACTTGTGACGATTGCACTGACTGATTATAGTTTGTGTGAATGCTAGGAACAGTAACTGCTGCTTCAGTCTTCCTACGCCTTACTAATAATTGTTTCCCTTGTGATAATGCTTTATAAAAACTGTTTTCAAAGTTATCCCTCTCTTTTAATTGTTCATCGTAATTTTCATGTATGTGTTCGATTTGGTATTGAATAGTTTCAAACTCAGATAGCAATGACTCAATTTTCTCTGTTCTTACTTCAAGTTCACATAGACATGTTTCGATTTCCTCACCTCGGGCATTTTCTAACGTTGGACTTGTTGAATTAAGAAAATTTGAAAAAGAAGTCAGCTTAGATTTTAAAGTGCCACGTTTTCTTACAAGAACCGTTATCTCTGCCATTGATCTTTCGAATAACTAATTTTCGTACGGAAAGGATGAAAAATGATAAAAGGAATTTGCCTGTTTTGTTGTCCAAACAGCGGCTACGCCTGGGCGTGTATGACCCTGATGACGTCACTCCAACTGAACGGCTTCTCGATTGATATGAAATTTACGCCAAGACTTGATTGGATTTTCTTCACGAATGTTATCGTAATCATCCGGCTCGAAGGACCATAACTTATGTATTTGAATTTGTCTTTTACTTGTATATTTGTTTTATAAACACGAACAACAAAACTGTTTTACGTTTTTATTCTTTCTTAAACTGTCAACGACACACACCCTTTTTTTACAACATACTGTCAACATAAAATAAAAATTGGTTACCAACCCCAAATAAATAATGGTACCAACAGTGGTCTTCATACCTAAAGGTGGTAGCCGTTCAAACGCCGACCTCAAAGCATACAGACCGATTAGCCTAACTTCATTTCTCGTCAAAGAGATGGAAAAGGTAATCAATCAATACCTTAAGAATGGAGTGCTTGTCATTAATCCGCTCCACCCTAGCCAATATGCTTACCAGAAAGCAAAATCAACAATTACTGCTCTCCATGCTTTGACTAGCACTTTAGAGGATTCAATTGCAACCAAAGAGATAGCCCTATGTGCTTTCATAGACATAGAGGGTGCATTTGATAACACCTCCTATGAATCCATAGAGAAGGCTCTAAACGTAAAAGATATACATCCGGCGACAATCAAATGGTGTTAGTCATGTTGAAAAGTCGGCAGATCACAGCCAGTCTGGGAGGCGAATCGCTGACTATAAAGGCGGTAAGAGGATGTCCACAAGGGGGAGTACTATCACCTCTATTATGGTGCCTGGTAGTTGATGACTTGATGAACACCCTAACAAAAAACGGATTCAAGATTCAGGGGTATGCTGATGACCTGATAATCACAATCCGAGGTAAATATGATACAATCATAACTCAACTAAAGCAGAAAGCCCTACTCCTCACCAGTACTTGGTGTAGAAGCAATGGGCTCACCATCAATCCAAATAAAATCGAAATAGTATCTTTCACTCGGAAAAGGAAGCTACAAATAAAAGCACTCTCCATTGAAAGCAGAACTATTAACCTCAAAACAGAAGTTAAATACCTAGGGGTAATACTAGACAGTAAACTAAACTGGAACTCACACTTAGATAAGGTGAGGAAAAAGGCCATCATGGCAAACCAGATCTGCCGCAGGCTCCTAGGAAGGAACTGAATGAAACCACGAATGGCTCATTGGGCCTACGTAGCAATAATCAGACCCATGGTCGCCTAGGTCTCATTAGTTTGGTGGCCAAAAACAAAACGTAAGACAGCACAACAACAGCTGGCACAAATCCGGCGAAATCCTCAAGAACCCATGTCTAAATCACCCGATTGAAATTAAAACGGACCTTATACCGACAGAATACAATTTCAACCAACCGTACAACGTCATATTTAGAAGCAGGGATGATTGGGCGAAGGAAGAGCCTCAACTAAAAAGAGAAGCCCTAGCCTGGTACCCCGATGCTTCAAAGACAGTTAGATCCGGAGTAGGTATGGGCATCAGTGGACTAAATAGCCACATTAAACTGCCCCTCAGCTCGGACATAACAATTTTCTAAGCAGAAATTCTTGCTATAAACTTCTGCACCGCTTTGAACCTACAGAAAAGTGACTACTACAGAAAGGTGCATCCATAAACATTTTCACAGACAGTCGGGCCGCCTTAAAGGCAATTCAGGCCTACCCGTGTGACTCCGCACTGATCAGAGAATGTACCAGCAACCTGAGAGAACTCGCTAGGGGCAATGATGTTACCTTATGGTGGGTTCCAGGGTACAGCAACATTGAGGGCAATGACAAAGCGGACAAGCTGGCCAAAAAGGCAGCGAACACGCCCTTCATTGGACCCCAACCTAACTATGGACTACAAAAAATCCACCTAAAGCAAATAATCAACAATTGGGAGGTCTCAAAGGTAGCCTTACGCTGGAAAGAACTTCCAGATCACAGACAAGCGAAGAGTATGATAACTCCGTCGCAAAACAAAACCAAAGAGGTTTTATGCCTCAGCAAAGGGGNGTGTATGTAGAGAGAGGGGTGCGTAATATTTACGCGCACTTAGGCCCCAGCGGGCCCCTTGTGCATACTCCCTTGGAGGCTCGAGATGGTAGAGAAGATCTCGTTAGGTGACGATACCGCTTACTCGTTTCCAATGACGAGTTACCGCCGCCCCGACCCCGAGGGGTCAGAGGGCGTTCACGCGCATTCGTCCCTATAAGTCGAGCCTCACACACATGCGTGCTAACAACAACCAGAGATGTTAGACTGGTTGCCGGGACCGACGGCTTAACGTCCCCTCCGAAGGGACGTCTGCGTGTTAACCCGAGAGCTAACACGCTGAGCCATCACGCCCCCTTGTTACCTTATTGAGGGTTCCAGGGTACAGCAACATTGAGGGCAATGACAAAGCAGACAAGCTGGCCAAAGAGGCAGCGAACACGCCCTTCATTGGACCCCAACCTAACTGTGGACTACAAAAAATCCACCTAAAGCAAATAATCAACAATTGGGAGGTCTCAAAGGTAGCCTTACGCTGGAAAGAACTTCCAGATCACAGACAAGCGAAGAGTATGATAACTCCGTCGCAAAACAAAACCAAAGAGGTTTTATGCCTCAGCAAACGGGATCTTAGGACGTTCTCAGGTTACCTGACCGGCCATGTGCCCCTAAAATACCACCTCTTCCACATTGGATAAAATGAGGATCAAACTGTGCAATTGCGTCGCCAGGCCGTCTAAGACACAACATTTTCGGTAAAACTATCTTGACACCGACCGACATAAAAGTTCAAGACCTCAGGGCAATACTAAGGTTCATCAAGGACCTACATTTACCCTGAACCTTTGGTTACAATTATAGGCCGCGGTAACGAGAGGGGCCGCTCCCCTCAGCCTGGCAGCAATAATAATAATAACCCGTACAATTTGAAAATTAGTACATATTTACTACTACTAGTTTTTTAACACCATGGAATTGCCATAAGAAAATATGAGTTTTAAAGCTCATCCTTTAATGGTATTTTTATGTCTCTTCAGTTTTTTCTTTAATCTTCGAGCAGGCGCGCTGTCATGAAATTTATGACAATTTTCGTTTTTATAATAATATCTCCTTATATTATGCATTTGAAAGGATTTAACGCTAAAATAGTCTCTATTTTAATTCGACATTACATTTATTTAAAATTAAGTTTCTTTTTAAATTATCCCGTCAAAGTCAGTTGTAAATAACGTTCTTATCATAGTTACAACTTAAAGGGAATGATTCGTTATTATAGGCCGCATTGTCTCGTTTCTTCACTCTAATATCCAAATCCTATTACCGAGTTTAGCATTTTTCTTAAAACAATCTTTAATTTTGCTGTACTAACCCATAATAGTAATATAAAATAAAAGATAATGTTCCTTAAATACCTACACATCATTCACTGACATCAATAGGTAAGATACCAAAGATTATCAATTTCAACTTTTTAAAAACAAAAAATGAATGGAGAAAAAACATAAAATCTTACCCCCCAAACTGGATCAGTTTCCTCTGGAAAGTTCTTAAAATATGTCTCCGCTAACTGCAATGGAGCTGCGCTTTTCAATTCGATATTCGTCCAACATCTCAAAAATCTTATAACCGATTCGAAAGTGTACAAAGCCAAGCGATCATTCGCATAATTTGACATATGAGTCATAAAGATGTTTACCTGTTAGAAAATCTAAAGTATAAACATTTTTGTTAATGAATATTCTAAGTCTCTTTTACCGGGTTATAAACTATCGTTTGAAATAATTCCCCTCCCCTAATCGATTCGTCCAATTTGGCTTCACCTCCTGGATAAGAATTCAAGAACATCGTGTGTGTGAATAACCCACATGTTTGTCGTGGCAAAACCATTATATCTCGATGTATGAAACCACGACGTAATCTAATAAATAAAAATTTTTTTTATAAAGATTATGTTATTTTTACTTGCCTAATATAAAAACATTAACCTGGCTGGTCTTAGGTGCGGATATTCCTCCGTGGACGTAACTCGAACATTCCAAACTTTTTTCCAAGCGGTGTATAACAATTCATGCACTGGATAAACACCGGAATGGTGAGGAGAAACTGAATAACCAGAATCAACCGGGATTCCTTAAACACAAAAAATTATTAGTTAAATATTTTCTTAAAAATCACTTTAAAAGTAACCCTTCTCTTTGGCAAACTTTTTATTCAACATCATATCCTCAATAAGCACCGTTAAATTATCATATAAATGCGGCTGTAGATGATTCCACATATGCGAAAACCACATGAACTTATCAACATTTTCCAAAAGTAAATCATCGCCTTGATCCTCCAAACGATTGCCATGATGAAAATATTTCCCAGAAAATCCCAAATTGAATTTGAACCCTGGAACCATCTGTTCAATGACGTCCTGTTTTTTAATCAACATTCTCACGTCGTCCGGTTTTAACCGCGTTCCAATTTCACCGACAAAAATGTCATCAATATCCACCAGAATTTTCCGTTCCAACGAAATACTCAACTGACCATGACTCAAATAACTGAGACAGTCCAAGAAAAGCAACCGATGGAGCCAAAAGCGGAGTCCCGATCCGAAAATCACCCTTTGAATATTATCGAATAAACCATGATCTTGAACTACCGTTGTTAAAGGTGTTTTTAAAGTGTTGCTTGGTTTTGATTCTTCTTGACGATGAGCCCATTCTAACGGTTCATAAGTTGAGTGATTTAATTGAAATACGGTCCAATCATCACCTGGTAGCGGACCCAATAAGGTTTCACCGGCTCTAGTTATACGCAAAATTTCTGATGCCGGATTTAAAGCTGCATCCTTCAAGAAAACAGAAGAAAAGATATTAATATGTATATACAACTTCTGGATTACAACGTCTTTATATTATCCCGTTAAATAAATACAGTCAAACAAAATTAAATTATTTTGGTTGCAGGAATGTTGAAGGTTGACTGAATAATCTATGGTGGTACAACATATGAAAAGAATTAGAAATTTAGAATTCCGCTATGCAGAAAGAAGTGTGGAACGATAGAATTCACAACGAAGAAATGAGGCGTGAGAGCATGGAAAAGGAATAGAGTAGATAACATATGACAATGGAACTTAAGGGGGCATGCTACCTTTGAAATTAAAAAAAATTAGCTTTTTTTTGTTTAAAGTGTATATTAGACTTTGAACAATGAGAATCCATTGACAGAAAAAAATTGCGAACGTTTTTCTGTCTGAAAACTTCATTTTTGTAATGCACCTACTAGATAAAAATTCCAAGCCACCTATAACTTTTTTGTCTTTCCTTTTTAGTCGATTATATATGTATATCTAGGTATTTTGACATTATTTAGACATATAGTTTGCTATCTGAGAAAGCAAGAAAGAAGAAACCTGAAGAATAAAGACAGGCAGAAGTATAAAGAAGTACAGAAGGACATTAAATATAAACGCCGCCAAGCAAAGGAAAAATGGATAAAGGAGAAATGTACCGAGATAGAAAATCTACAGAGACTACATGACTCCCACAGTGTGGATAAAAAGATAAAAGAACTTACTGAAACTGATCAGAAACAAAAGTACATATATATAGATGAAGAGGGAAACATTGTGTTGAATATTGGGGATCAACTGATTCTATGGGAAAACTGCATTACATTACATAGACAACATATCGGGTAGGCGGACCGACCAACCTTGCACCGCGACCCTAAGGATCTATTGTACCCCGATAGATATCGTTATCAAATTTCACCGCGCAGTCCAATGCTCTTAACGAACATTAATACCTTGCTCGGTGAAAGGTCACTCAGATCCTTTGAGGAGATAAACTGTGACCTAAAAATCGAAAATCTGATACAGTTAACAGCAGAGCCGTGGCATAAAACATGCTCAACCGTCTCTGCTTCCTCCGCACATAGTCGGCATTCAACATCGTCGGCTAAACCCAACAAGTTGAGACGTGCTTTTAATAGGCAATGCCCAGTAAACACCCATTAGAACTTTTATGCTGCTACGAGCAAGTCCTAAAATATTCCCGGGAGTTATACTGGCGATGTTAAGAAACATCGTATTCCAGGAGAACTGGTCCACAGTAGGCGAAGTCTGTCTTCAGCCCACAGTCCAATCCTATATTTGGCTATTGCAAATGATACACCAACTGCTGGTTCCGGCCCCACAAACGCTTTAGCGCTGCCCTCTCGTGTCGCTTCATTGCCAGCAACCGCAGAGTGACCCGGGACCCAGATCAGAGATAGCGCCTGGAGAGCGGCGTGACTGTCTGAGAAAAGTCGTACTGTCATGTTCTTCACCCCTCTCTCAAGAAGGATTTTAGCATCCATGTCAATAGCAAATACTTCCGCCTGGAATACAGTACAGTACGTACCCAGGCTGTAAGCTCGCTTAATTCGAGGTGTCTGGCAGTACACTCCTGCTCCGACCCCTTCCGGCGTTTTTGATCCATCTGTGAACATGCAAATATCTGCCTGTACCACAGAATTTTCATTTTCGATCCAGTACTGCCGTTCAGGCAGTACAATCGGGTATCGAGCATTAATCACTGATAGTGATCCCGCCAAATCTGACGGCGTTGATAGCACAGTATCAGTGCTTATAATGTCTTCCGCAGCCCATTGGTAGGACATGTCTGAACAGTTTTGAGCATATTGCTTAAATCTGTAAATGGTTGTTCTAGCCACTTTCTCTATATGCAAATGAAGAGGAGATAGGAAAAGCAGAACCTCCATTGCTAGAGTTGGCGTTGTGCTTATCGCACCAGAGATTGCCAATCCAACTACTCGTTGATTTCGTGAAACTTTACTGATAACTGAAGTCTGTCGGACTTTCCTATACCAGGCTGCTGCTCCGTATGTGATCATAGGTCTAACCACAGTCACATAGAGCCAATACAGTCTTTCAGGGGTAAGACTCCAATTTTTTCCACAAAGACTGTGACAAGTCCACAAGGATAGTATAGCTTTGTGTAAAACTCCCTGCAAATGTCCATTTCATAAGAGGGTTTTGTCTAGAATTACTCCTAGATATTTGACTTCCTTTGAGAAAGGAATTTCTTCACCTTGGATAGTTGGGCGGATTAGTCCATCCAACTTTCGTTTCCTGCTGAAGGGCACAACAATTGTCTTTTGCGGGTTTATCGAGAGGTTTTCTCCCTTACACCAAGCGCAAATGGTATCTAGGGTCTTTAGAGGACTTTAGATATCCTGGACAAACAGGTTCCTTTAATCATAACGACAATGTCATCAGCATAAGCTTATATTTCTACACCAACGGCTTCGACTATCGCAATCAGATCGTCAACTAGAAGGGACCAAAGCAGGGCAGCCACCTCCCGGCCTGAAGCGTATCGTATAACCGTGGAGTGAAGTAGAAACTATTCTACCATCAAGCATATTGCAGATCCAACCCGCTATAGTTGCTTCCCCTGTCAAGAGCAGCTCTTTCAAGAGATTGTGGTATTGCGTTGTTGAACGCACCTTCTATATCCACAAACGCACAAACCAAGATTTCTTTATCCTGCAGCATCCTAGATACTCTACCAACTAGGTTCTGTAGAGCCAATTCTGCTGATTTTCCCGCTTGATAAGCATACTGGTGGCGATACAGTGGACCAGATACCAATGACACCGTATGGATATACCGTTCTAGAACTTTTTCAAGGGTTTTCAACAGAAATGACGTTAGGCTGATGGGTCGAAAGGCATTAGGAGTAGGGACCGAACGGCCCGCTTTAGGTATATAAGATACCTTTAGAAGTAGATAGAAGATACCCTTATTACCTTAATCCTTCCAGGCGACACTCGCTCTGAAAATATGGAAAAACTATATGAAGACTCTTTTCAATGACCAGAGAGGAGACATAGAGATCAACACTACCCGCAGATGCATTAAAGTTGATTGAAGAATAACATCTAGATTTTGTAACGTCCCTATTTAATAAAATCTATGAAACAGGAACAATACCAGAAGAATGGCATCGGTCAACGTTTATAACAATTCCTAAGAAGCAAAACGCTAAAAAATGTGACGAACACCGTACGTTAAGTCTAATGAGCCACACACTAAAGATCTTTTTCAACTGATCTATCGTAGAATCTACAAAAAGCTGGAAGAGGATATGGCTGCCACCCAGTTTGGCTTTAGAAATGATTTCGGCACAAGAAATTTTTTACCTGGGTGCGAATGTCCGTTGATACTGTTCGGAAATAAAGTCGCACATTGAGAAAGCCAGTGCATCCTTTGTAAAGATCAAGAAGCTGCTCTGTAGTCGCGATCTGAGCCGGGATCGGTTGTCCAAATGTTACCTTTTCTGCTGTTTCTTGCCACGTTTTTGTGTTGACAAGAGCAAATACCTTTAAACCATATTTGGAAGATTTATTAGGCATATGCTAAAAGAATCCAACATGTCCTCTGAATGGCTAAAAGTTCTCATCAACTGTCTCCAAATGGCTCCAAACATCAGAAGTGTATTGCCGGTTTCCCTTACGTATAACTCTGGTCAGTAAAGTAAACCAAAAACTACTTTGATATCTTTTCTATCAGGCTCTTTCATCAAATATTGATGGTTTGCAACATATCCAGAGGTGTTATGTTGAAAATGCTGCCCTTCACCATTATTTCACTTTTTTGTGATCAAACTAACAATTTTAGGAGAAAATGTCAAAAGACAAAAAAGTTTTAGATTGAATACCTTCATTTAAATAAAGTTTTGAAATAGACTACTATAGGAATTGATTTTTCACCCCCTTGTAATAACATTTTGGAGTGACAAGAATCGTGAAAATGTGCTATTTTATTACCATGTTATCTACCAAATTTCTTTTAAATTTTTCCATAGTGGATATATTAAATAAAAACTATTTTTTCTCTTATAAGTAACTTGGAGGAGAAGGTTTTTGAATCAAAAAATATATAAAAGATTCCCTTAATTTTTGCTGAAAAGTCACCATTTAAAATCCTTCGCATCAATTTAGAAACATTCTGTATAATGGAAGATCGAAAAAAATGTAAGTTCCCACGGTCATGGCGAAAAATTAAACGATATATTATGGCCTAGTAATTCACTCAAACAACAATTCCAGTCGTTTTCCCACACAGAGTTAATGTTATGGTTGTTTCTAACCAGTTCCTCAGCAAGATATAATGGAGGGTTCTGTTCTGATTTGAGGCAATTCATATCAAGATAAGGTACTTATAAATCAGCAGCAATGGGTTGTCAGTTATTTTCATGAACTCTTTTAGGAGAGCATTCTTTCTTCGCAGTTTTGGCGGGCCATATTGCTTAGCGTTTGGAGCCAGTAAAGACAAGTAGATTTAAGACATACTGATATTGTTCTCACGGGCGAGTTCGGTTGTGTGTCGATTTTCTCAGTATATAGACTGTTTATTCATACCTGCGCGCTGTACTCTGCAACAGAATAAACCAGTGAAAAGCCGTAGAGTTTTTGTGTGATGTTATTGCCAGTTCAGATTTTCGCAAATGTAGTCTCTAGATGTTTTGTAAAGGAGTCAAGTTATGTAATTAAAACTGACTTGAAATCTCCTGGATGTCATTTTATTTTTTTAGTTGGAAGGCGCTGTCCTCTATCTTTGTTAGGTTAAATTTTAGTCTCCACTTATAAAATATTCTCCCATAGGTCTCGTTGGAGACACTGCTATATCATCGACATAGATAAATGTTGTGGCATAAAAAGTATGGGCGCGAGAAATGGGTCCCGCGGGAGTCCGTTGTTCAGTTTTTCTGTTTGCCGATAAATTTTACGATAGTTACGGAATGGCACGATTCACTTGAGTTTATATAGCAGCCCGAAGTTATGTTCACGAAGACCACGAATGTTTTGGGGCATCTTTCAAAGCCTGCCTCGATGTGTGTGGTAAAGCTAAGCAGCTTCGTTGTGTTCTGACACCAACTTGTTCGATGGGTTTAACTTCCGAGGCTTTGGGATCAATCCTGTTTAGGATAAGCATTTCGAGAAGCTTATAGCAGCAACTTTTCGAATGAACATTTTCGGAATGTTCCAGGTTTATTTAGTTTCAAGACGAATGTTCTTACTAGACGCCCTGTCAGTAATATATGAGGTATCCCCGTCCAAGATGAACAAGAAATTCAGGATGCCCCATCAAACCCTGCGGCTTTACCTGATTTAATATCTTTCAGGGCTTCTGTTAGCATACCACATGTGCATGTTATCACCAAGTTTTAAGTGATTTTTATCTTCCTTCGTATGTTGTAGGTCGCTAGGAGCTATGGATAGTGATATTATTGTAATTGGGATTTGGTTTGGAACTATCATTCTAGCTTTATATATAACAAGGCTACGCACGTCCTACTTCCACAAATGAGTCCAACCTTCTCTGTCAAATCGTCGTCAAATTGTTGGTTGCCAAATCTTTAGGTAACTCATCAGCTATTGTTGCGTCTCCAGAGTCCCTGTAGGCTTGATATAGCTGTATACATTCATTGTTCCATTCGGGAATATATTCTTCTCACTCAAAGATGGTCTATCTTGTTATGTTGTCAAGCTCCTCGGAGAAACCTCTTGAAGTTCATCTATGTTGTAGGATGGACCGTATTATTGGTATTTGTATTACGACCTCGAATAGCACTGGACGGTGTTGGCTATGTGGGAAGTACTTCAGCACTTTGAACACAGGTTTTGAATCACAAAGCAGAGGTCTGGGCTATATTCCCTATTCCAGAACGGTGGCTATTGAAGTAACCGACGTAAATAGTAGGATGTGAGATATAAAACTCCAAGAGACTATTCTGCTATGGGTGGCTTGTATACATAATCAATGGATACAACATTACTACATATTTCATGACATAAATAGGTCAACTACTTACTAAATCAGTTTTTGACATTCAGGACTTGTTTAAAATAATTGGTTACCATAGTTACTCATGCTCTTATCATTTAAGCAAATTTGAAGAAATTCACGTCTATAGACGTGGCAAATGGGCTGAAGAATCTTGAAAGAACACGCTTTAACTACAGTTTAGCATTGGACGGGTTGCGTTAAAATTAAGATAGATAATGTAGGCATATGTCTTAGAAATATGTTGCAGTAAATAGGTCAACTACTTACTAAATTAGTTTTTGATATTTAGGAAGTAGTTTAAAATAATTAGTTACCATAGTTACTTATGGCTACTGCTATTTTTATCGTTTCAAGTAAATTTTAAGTAATTAAACTTTAAAGCATTTTTTTTTTCGAAAATTTTGCAAAATTGCAAAAAATTTAAATCTTTAGAGCCGTTTCAAAAATTTTTCATTAAACCGTTAATAATAATTTTATCGCCTATATCCCTTTCTTTACGGACCCACTGTATACTGCCAGTCAATATTAGCTTTTTTAACATTACCTTCAGAAATAGTAACAAAGGAAAAATACGCTATGTAAATTGCGGTCGTAAAACATCTATAATTATTAAAACAAATAACATAAAATATAAAGAATTAAAAAGTATACATGTGTTAGTGAATATAATTTTATACTTCTTTATCTTTCCTCGTTCGACATCGTCATAAACATAGCTTTGAGAATAATGTATTTTCCAGTGACTATTTAACATTTAAACATTTCTAAAGAAATTGAAACATTTGCCTTGGAATGTGGAATATTATTATAGATAGTAGTTTTTAAACGATTCTAAGTAGTCTCTTTATACATATACGAGTCTTTGCATGAAATTAAGGAAGTTATTTTACTTGCAAATTTGTTTAACATATGAATACAAAAGGAAATAGTTCAATATTTCAAAAATAATTTTATGATACAATTAACTCTAATCGGACAAAAATTCGACATCGAAGTTTTTGGATCCAATATTTTGTAAGCTTCTGCTTCTATATTTTGATTCCTCTTCAACTATTTCTAATGTCTATACCGATTGATGAACTTTAAAGTTACGAGATAGATCCTTGTGGACACAGAAGCTTACAGGAGACGGTAAAAAAAAAAATTGGGGACTGTTGAAGCGGTTTACGGGGCCGATGGCTAATGTGTGTTTTTCTAATATTTTAATTAAACTTACTAAAGTACGTTAAACGAAACAAGGAGGTGCAATTTTGAAGAAGTATTGGGACTCGCGGAAACACATTGGACTGGAGCTGGTTATTTTATATCAAAAATGGGAAACACCGTATTTTTCTCGGGATAGTAGCTGGAATAATCCCACAGCATATGACAATTTCTGTGCTTGGATATAATCATACAAGTGATAGAATAATCACAATCGAACTTAAAGCAAAACCATGCAATCTAAATCTAATCCAAGTTCAACAGTCAACGCGACAGAAGAAAATAGCAACCACTTCTACTTATAACAAAAGAATACTTTGGAATACACACTAGACAAGACGACATGTACACAAAAGGGGAAAAAGGCATATGGATGACAATGACAATCTACGAGCAGTGTTGAGGCGATATAGAATAGATGAATGAAACGAGTGCAGCGAAGATGCTTCAATTCTGCTTAGAAAATGAACTGATAATGACAAACATTCTAATTGATTATCACATAAGACGACCCTATACGTGGAGGTCACCGGGCGATATACAGAAACCACATTGTCTTTGTAATGGTTAAAAACCATTATAATGGTCAAAAACTCTGACTAGAGCAGATTGCTGATCAGATCACCAGCTGCTCAATCAAGATAAACTTCAAAAATATTAGACACGCACAAAAAGTTAAACACATACTGAACGAGCAGCAAGTAATACTGATGCAGAATAAAATAAACAATAACCTAAACAATGACAAAAACAATATTATTAACGAGGATAGCGAAACGTAGTGGCTAAAGTTTAAGAACGTAATTCAAAATGCAAAAAAAAATAAAAATGAACACAGCAGATTGAGCCGAGAAATACAGAGAAAATGCAAAAAAAAAAATAAAAATGAACACAGCAGATTGAGCCGAGAAATACAGAGAGAAACGACTATATCAAAAACATATACGCAAAAATTGAAGGACACTATAACAATCAACATGTACGCGATCTTTTCCAACCTGCTATCAAGGAAATTCAAACCTAGAACGTTAGCAATAGAAGATATAGATGGACAAATGTTATGCATTACAGACGAGATTGTGCTTCACCGATGGACATAGTACTGTGAAGAGCTGTACTCTAACAAAATTTCTTCTTGAAAGAAGAAATGATATAAGCTACACGTTACTTCAAGACAAATAAGGCCTTTGCAGTAGATCAAATCCAGGCAGAAATTTTCAAAATGCTGGACGTTGTGGTTGTAAAAAGGCTTTTAGATTTATGCAACGAAGATGGCCAAAAGATTGAACAAGATCAATTTTCATCCCCATACACAAAAAACGTCCCACAATGAAATGTGAAAATTACGGAACTATCCCCTTAATATCACATGCTAGTAAAATTTTACTGAGAATAATAGACCAACAACAACTATCTATGATCACAAATACCGCTTGAACCAGCAGAATTTACTAAGGGAAGAGACGGACCAGATGAGATTTTTAACGTCAGACAATGCGCCCATGCGGCTGCGTTCCATCGATTATAAAAAAGCGTTTGACTGTGTTAAATTGGAATACTTGTGGTTAGTCCTCGGCGAAATGGAAGTGCCAAATCACCTCATAGCGCTAATCAGTAATCTCTATGAAACAGGAAAAGCAAAAATACAACTAAATGCTATACAGGGGGTGTTCATTTCAAAACTTTCCACCTCAATTTCTGTAAATCCGGAAGTTTAAAAAGAAAATCGCTGAAAGAGGTAAAGCTTTAAGGTAAAGCTTTAATTAATATTAATTAATATTAATTAATTAAAGCGGGAAATACAAAACAAAGATTTTCGCAAAAATTTCGAAAACGAATCGATCAATTAAAAAAAAATAAATACTAACATGTAGTACCTTAAAAGACCTTTAAAATGAGGTATCACTTGACACCCCTTTCCATTTAAGATTTTTAAGGGGTTGGTTTCTGGCGGCGGGGGGTTGAAGTGAGTGAGTCAATTTTTGCATAAAAAGTTGTCCCCCTTGGTTTTATTCTTTACCTCTTTCAGCGATTTTCTTTTTAAACTTCCGGATTTACAGAAATTGAGGTGGAAAGTTTTGAAATGAACACCCTGTATATATAAATCATAAGTCTTACGTGCATTTAGTGTAGAAAACAGTGTCAGGCAGAAGTGTATTTTGTCACCAAGACTGTTCAACGTATATGGAAACAAACTAATACAGAAAAATATTGTAAAGTAACTAGAAGTCACAGAATTCATACACCAAAGCACACTCGTATATTATCAGGGAAAATGCAAAAAGATATTAGAAGGCAAATAATCAAGTAGTGACAGCTAAAGTTGCCTTGACGAAGATATAGAAAGAGCAACAAATCACAAAAAGGACAAAAGTCAAACAAAATAGAACGCTTATATGAGTGATCTTCCTATACGCTCGAGATCAAAAACAGACTGTCCACTATCTGCCTGCGACGTATTCTACAATATTTTGGGCATATAATCAGAAGAGATGGAGATAAAAGTAAAAGACAGAAGACCAAGGGGAAGATCAACAACTAGATGGCTGGGCAAGATAAAATATATAACAAACACTCCGATTCAAGACACACTTCAAGAGGCACATAACCGAGAGTTATAGATGAATAAAGTAAAAGAAGGCTCATAAACATGAAATCACGAGTTCTCTGTTATGAGAATACAACTCAGAAGGAGAGGAATTAAAGCACAAAAACCAAAATTAAAACACACCTGCTATACTAACTACGATGTAGCCATCTATTATTACGTTCTTATTTCTGCTCAGTTTGAATGTATTAAAATTAAATAAATAGTTTGGCATGGCTACGGCAGGATAAGTTGCGTCTATATGCATAGACAAAGAAGTGAGAACGGATTCAGATCAAGAGAAACAGGAAGAACAGGCGTCTTTCGCTGTAGTAATCGATACTTGTTCTAATTTACTCAGTACAAATTCGTCGTATCAGGTAAACGAGTTTATGCATACTTGTCTTATTCCTGTAGGTGCGTAACAATACAATATAGAATATTAACCATGACTATATCATTTGTTGCTAGTCATCTTGAATCAAGCAGTAATAATAATATTTATTTATTGCCTCTAGTGTATTACAATATACATGTGATTCTCTTCATATACGCATAAACTTGGGAATTTACTCCTCATGACGAATAATGATTAATAGGCGAAAAATTTTTCTTGATATCTTATAATATTAATAATCTAATATTAATATTTGTTTATAAAGAACCTGTAAGAAGAAACAGCAAGAACCGAGCAAGAGGAACAATGGTGACCGACCAAAAACATTGAATGTATTAACGAAGCAGAATGCAAAAAGATTAGATCCAAATTCTCAAAAGCGCATAAAGTCAAGACAATGTATGTTCAACAAGATAATGCAAACCCGCATTCTTATGGAAACTATGCAGAATTGTTGGCCAAAGGATCAAGAGATGAATGGTGTATTTAATTCAAATCACAGCCACCGAATAGTCCTGATTTGAATGTTTTAGACCTTGGCTTCTTCAATGCTATTCAGTCTTTGCAGCACCAAACATCGCCAAAAACTATGGATGAATTAATAGATTGTGTTGAAAGTGCCTTCCACGCATTAACTAAAGAAAGATTAGATAACGTATTCTTGACACTACAAAAGTGCATGGAGTCAACCATGATGGCATCAGGAAGCAACAACTGTAAAATTGAGTACATGAATAAAGAATAAAAAAAACTTATTGAAGGGCGTTTACCTGTTTCTATTATGTGCAACAGTTTGGGACAAATTGTAAAGAGAAATGTATACCATAATTTGGGACAGAGGGAGTAATACTTAATTAATACAACTAATAATTAAATATACAGCACAATTTTATGATTATATTTAAGTAGTTAACAAAGCTTTAGATTGTATAAGTACGAAGGCTTTCACGGCCGATATTAATTAAACTAAAACTAGAACTAACACTACCACAAGAACTAACACTAGACCTAGAATCTTTCGGGTTAAGCCGTGCGTTTTTTGAAAAAATGTTTGACGTTTCGGATGCCATGTTGCAACCTTCTTCATAAACAAGTTCGAAGTGACGAATTCGTTTTAAAATTTGACAATAAATACATGAAAAGGTAATTAATAACTAATTAGTGTCTAATTAACAAACAAATCAAGGATCTTGATAACTTACGGATTAGACAACGCAAGCTATTAAGTGACTTGGCTTTTCTACGTAGATGCAAAGAAAAGAGGGTAACGCCAACATTCCTCAGAGTGAAGCACCATATCGACACCGCTGCAGCACGTAGGATCGACAGAACAGGCGCTGATACGAGAAAGAATTCATAAAACCTTTAAAGATCTGCAGAGAATAAGTGAGAGGTTACTACGACTCCACCTCTCACTTTCCAACTCCATGGCAAGAGAAGACTGGGACAAAGTAGACAGGATAACCATGGAGAAGGCTGAACGTGATTTCCAAAGATGTCGGGATAAGCAGATTAAGAAATTCGAATCGTTGGACCGCCGCACCCACAAGAGGAAAAACAACGAGTTGCTAATTGAAACAGTCGTTATCAACCGATCAAGCGTCCCATTAACAGAGGAGGAAACAAAAGTACTCGCCAAAGGCTTAAATTATGTAGTCGCTCCAAAGAGGGTTCCCAAAGAAGAAATTATATGTCAAGTGGAAGCGGCTATTCGCAGAATACCTGCAGTGAAAGCAGAGGAAATTCGTCAAGACATAGCGAGAGTGCTTAAAACAGCAAAGCCACCAAAATCAAACTTAACAATAAACGAAAGAAGAGCACTACGAACGATGAGGGAAAAACCAGACATTATCATCCTACCAGCGGACAAGGGGAATGCGACCGTGGTTATGGACAGAAAGGAATACGACGAGAAGATCAAGAGCCTACCGACAAGATAGTAAGGAAGATGAAAGAACTGGTAAAATCCACAGAAATCCCAGCAGATCAACAAAAAAGCTTATTCGTACAGGCTCCAGTACCACCAAGGATATATGGATTACCCAAGATCCATAAACCAGACGTCCCACTACGCCCTATTGTCAGTGCCATAAATTCTCCCACTTTTCCAAGATTCTGTCTCCTTTTACAGGTAAAACAGAGTCATATCTCAGAGATTCCACACATTTTGTAGAATCAATTAGGAGTATGAAACTAGACCCTCAGGATATGCTGGTAAGTTTTGACGTGGAATTTCTATTCACCAGAGTACCAGTCAAGGATGCCGTAGATGGTCTTCGCCAGAAACTCATCCCGGAGGGTTTGCCCAAGTATGTCCCAGGACTAGTGGGACATACTTGGGCAAATATGAAATATGTCGACTGCCTATCGTCGACATATTTCAGCTGGAAGGGGGAATTCTACGAGCAATGCGAAGGAGCAGCCATGGGATCACCTCTGTCTCCTGTGATAGCCAATTTTTACATGGAGATGTTTGAAGAGGAGGCGCTAAAGACGAGTCCTTGGAAACCGAAGCTATGGCTCCATTACGTCGATGACACTTTCGTGATCTGGCAACATGGAAAAAAGCAACCCCAGGAATTTCTAGACCACCTCAATTCACAGCACCCCATGATAAAATTTACCGTGGAAACAGAAAATGCAAAACATTTGCCATTCCAGGATATGTTAGTCACTAGGAAGACAGATGGGGGCATGGAACTGGGAGTATATAAAAAGAAGACACATACGAATAGGTACCTGCAGGCTTCATCCCACCACCGGCTATCTTGCAGTTGCGGGAAATATTACGTTGCCCAAACTGGACGTAACATCGAGTGCCGCATCAAGGAACACGAAAGAGACGTCCGACTAAGGAAGATCCAACAATCTGCAGTCGCAGAGTATTGCCACAAAGGAGGACACAGCATACAGTTCGAAAAAACCAAAGTGCTAGCAAGAAATGGACATTACTTCCAAAGATTGACGAAAGAAGCGATAGAGATTCATCGACATGGGAGTAATATGAATAGAGAAGATGGCTGGGAACTCAGCCGCACATGGAAGATGTTGGTGAACTCAACGAAGCCTTCTCCACCCGGATTTGACAAAACAACTTAGTTGACAATTAGACACTAATTAGTTATTAATTACCTTTTCATGTATTTATTGTCAAATTTTAAAACGAATTCGTCACTTCGAACTTGTTTCTGAAGAAGGTTGCAACATGGCATCCGAAACGTCAAACATTTTTTCAAAANGATATGTTAGTCACTAGGAAGACAGATGGGGGCATGGAACTGGGAGTATATAAAAAGAAGACACATACGAATAGGTACCTGCAGGCTTCATCCCACCACCACCCACAACAGAAGAGGTCTGTGATTCAAGCCTTATTCCAGCGAGCAGAGAGGATATGCGATAAAGAGAACCTAAGAAAAGAAGAAAGATTCCTAGAAGATGTGCTGCAGAAGAACGGCTACACGATGAGAGATATCCGACGATCCACCAAACCACACAAACAGAAGGATGACTCGGTAAGTACGACACCAGCCGGTTTTATCTGCCTTCCTTATATTTCAGGTGTGACGGAGCGAATTGCGAGGCGTCTGAAGAAGAATAGCGATAGAGATTCATCGACATGGGAATAACATGAATAGAGAAGATGGCTGGGAACTCAGCCGCACATGGGAGATGTTGGTGAACTCAACGAAGCCTTCTCCACCCAGATTTGACAAAACAACTTAGTTGACAATTAGACACTAATTAGTTATTAATTACCTCTTCATGTATTTATTGTCAAATTTTAAAACGAATTCGTCACTTCGAACTTGTTTCTGAAGAAGGTTGCAACATGGCATCCGAAACGTCAAACATTTTTTCAAAAAACGCACGGCTTAAACCGAAAGATTGTAGTTCTTCTGATAGTGCTAGTGTTAGTTCTAGTTTTAGTTTAACTTTAGATTGTACTTTTCAAAGTTGCCGAACGATTAGTTATAAAATAATAATAAAGTTAAAAAATGGTCGATTATGTTGACAGATAGAAAATGAAATTTAAATTTAAGACAAATTTTTACTCTTACCTGTAATTTTAAACTTGTATTGACAAAGAGCGGAAAGCCCTTCAATTCAGCGCTAACTAACGTTTCTTCACTGGTATTTATAAATCCGATGATAGCGACGCTATATTCCCGACAGTATTTGTCCAAAAGGTCACGATTCCATTTGTCCATTTTAAGATATGCATTGAAATTTTCAAATACGATGACGCCATAACGCCCCTTGTCCAGATTTGTTAAAACCGGAAGACTTTTGCCGAAAACCTCTTGCTTATACCTTTTATATACAATGCAAATAAAAATAAGTTATTATTTTCTTTTCGTTTTTAACTTACTTTATTCGGTTGTAAACCAATAATTCTGCAATTTCCCTGCCAACTTTAGAGTAAATCGTTTCAACGAAAACAAGAACTTTTGGATCGCTTCTTAAACGGGCTTCCGTTTTGTGATCGTGATTTTGCGGTATGCGAATACCGTTTACGTTGCATTTTATGTTGGCTTCCGGCGGTGAACTTTTATGTATTAAGCTAAAAATGATAAATTAAAGAAATTAAAGTTTTTTGAATTTTAGAATCAATTGGTTTAAGTTTGGGGTATTTCCCACAGCGCCTAATTTTTAGACAGACATGCACCTCAGTTCAACATGTATGTCACGTTATTTTGTAGTAATATCAAAATGTTATGAACACATCCTCACTGACTATATATACTTGATCGTGAATAGCATAAACATAAGATAACGTGACAGACATGTAGAATATATATTTAACTCAAATTAGGCGCCTATCCTAAATTTTAAATACACTATTTGCTTTTCATAAAGATACTCTCTACTTCTTATAGTTTCAAAGGTAGTGTGTTAAATTTTTTTGATTTTTTTCCTTTTCATTTAATTTATACTTTTCAAAACCATATTATATTTGTTTAAGATTAACATAAATTAATCAAATATTTGTATTAAACACTAGATATCTATTTCATAAGTAAATCTATTTAATTAAGTGAAATTTTCCTGTTTGAATAACTAATTCATACTACCTACAACAATTATTTTATTACTTCATCATATTTACATAATTTTATTATGGTAATCTCGAATCAGTCTATTTTCACGAATTATGGACATAGGGATAGGGATAACACGCAACGACCTTCTGTCTGTTAAGGTTTGATGTAGTATAATCGGTCCATACTTTGCTGATGGAACATTAAATGAAGAAAATCACTGAAATTTTTTAGATGACAACTCATTAACATTACGGAACAAATACAATTAATACCCAGCGTATTTTTATCAAACTGTTTATCTTAAATTACAGACTACCCGGTCTTTTTAAAAATAAGTAGCATTTCGGCGATCAACGGGAAAGAAAATATCAATTATTATGCGTTGATTGCTATCAAGATTAAAATCACGCTGTAAAAAATCAGAATATCTTCCCACAAGATGGTTTATCGACTAACTGTAGCGAAGGAAAAACATCTTAAAGATGTTCTAGATTGTTTATTTATCTTTGTGCAAAATAGAGTGCAAACTGGTTTGAGATATGGTCAATTCATATGACGGCTTAGAATGGACAAATCAGGGTTACTGATCGAGTATGATTTGAAGATTTGATATAAATAACTTGTTCTAGACGTTCAAATTTGTTGATTAAATCCACAATACCATGAAGTTGCTAGAAATGAATAACTGACATAGTTAGTCAGGCTAACAATATTACGTAGAATTTACAGATCTTACCACTACATCCAGGAAGCAAACAAAAATAAAACGCTCAGAATCAAGTCTTATGTGAAAAAATGGTTCTAAGGAAGTAATAAGTCACATCTATGAATTGAAGGGCTTAGTGTGAAACAATGACAAGTCACATTTTTTCAAATATGACTTTTGCTTATTTTCGAGTTCTACAAAAGTATAATAAGTCACGGAATAAATAGTTTGAAAATATTCCAAAGCATAGCACCACAAATTCGTAGTAATGATCTTGCGTTGCTACATACGCATTTGTTTTGTGAAAATAAACAATGACAAGTCACACAAAAATTGTAACGAGTCGTGACTTAAGTGCATGTGAATCGAAAAATTTTAATATAATGAACAGTGAAATGAGTGATGTAGATTCTCCAGTCGATGATAGTGATATTGATAGAGATTATGTACCTAGTTATGCAGAAAAGGTAGATACAAATCACCAGGTAAATGACTTTTTTCATTTACGTGGCATGTTATTATATTGCCATTGTTAATTCTATGCAAGCAAATTGGGTTGTCATTGGGTGGCTAGTTTAGTATTGCTTTTTCAATATAGAACGATGGTATAAAAGAATCAGATGGGGAAACAGGGAGCAGAACATTAAAACGGATTAGGGCTGATACACCTGAACCTGCCCCTAGAAGTAGATGGAAACACCGAAAAGAAGACACATATCCACGATCAAAAAGAAAAATAAGAAGAAATCTGGGACAGCAGTATACTAGTGACAAAACCAAAAAGACTGTTGCAGCTCGGGAGTTAGGACCTCCTTGTGAGTGTAAAAAAAGATGTAGAGAGAAACTAGATGGTAATGAAAACCGTATTTTCAATGAATTTTGGAATTTGGGATCATGGGAATTGCAGAATGGGTATCTCTTTGGATGCATTGCTATAGCAAAGAAAAAGA
Organism: Onthophagus taurus; assembly: GCF_000648695.1. Lineage (NCBI taxonomy): Eukaryota > Metazoa > Arthropoda > Insecta > Coleoptera > Scarabaeidae > Onthophagus > Onthophagus taurus. The sequence goes on from NW_019280938.1 coordinate 49,992, forward strand.
GATCTTACAAAACAAGGCAAAAACGACAAGAATCAAGTAGAACTTCCAATGCGATTTATTCTGTCAATGCTAATGGCCAAACAGTAAACGTGTGTAAAACCGAGTTTCTGAATGTTCACGGTCTGCAAAAATCAAAGGGTAGACTGAACAACATCGTTTCAAAGAAAATAAGAGGAACTCCTGTACCAGAAAAAGATAAACGTGGCCGACATTCGAACAGACCCAATCAAATTAGTGACCAGCAAAAGCAGAGTGTTAGACAGCATATAGATTTAATACCTAAATACCAAAGTCACTATAGCAGGGCTGAAAATCTAGGGAAAGTATACCTTAACTGTGATATGACCATATCGCGTCTTTATTCTGAGTATTATGTTCCGTGGTGTCAACAACAACATATCAAACCTGTTCTGGAGCACACATATAGGCAGATATTTTGTACAGAATACAATATTGGCTTTAAATTACCCAAATCCGACACTTGCAAAACTTGTGATCAACTTAACATCAGAATAGACTCTGCAACAAAATTAAATGAAAATCAGGAATTGTCTCGGCTAAACATTGACCTGACGACACATAAAACTAAAGCGAAAGCAATGCAGGATTTGTTAAATAACACGACTCAAGAATCAAAAAACACCAATAGAACGTTGGTAATTTCATTTGACTTACAACAGGCATTACCAATCCCGAAATTAACAACGGGTCCAGCGTTTTATTGCAGAAAAATCTGGTTATACAACTTAGGCATTCATGATTGTACAAATGGCAAAGGGCACATGTTTCTCTGGACGGAAGATATAGCAAAAAGAGGAAGTGATGAAGTCGCTTCAATCCTCCTAAAATTTCTTATGACGAAGACCGAAATTGACCACCTAATTATATTTACAGATAATTGCCCAGGGCAAAATAAAAATTGGCTAATGATGAGTTTATGGTTACAACTGGTAAAGGAGAATAAATTTAAAACAATAACGCACCATTTTCTCGTAAGTGGTCATACTCATCTTCCTTCTGATAGGGACTTCGCACTTATAGAAAAGCGACACCGAAGGTATGCACCACAAGTTTTTTGTCCAAATGAATGGTACGATATTATACGGCGATCAAACAAAAAAACACCTTTTGCAGTCACAGTTATGACGCAGGAAGATTTTTTAAACTTTACACCTACTCTTACAAACATAAAAAAGAGTTCGCGCACCAATACTGGCCATAACTTAGACTTTGCTAATGCGTTTTCATTTCGATTTAGTAATAAAAATACTAAAGTTTTTTACGTCAAACATTCCGTTCATGGTGAGTACGACCAGGTGTCTATCTCAAAACGAGGAAGACCAGTATACACTACACTTGATCAGTTAGATAGAAAGTATCTTGAACCAATTAAAATTTCAAAAAAAAAATACGACAATGTAAAGACATTGCTACCTTACATACCGGCTGTGAATCATGGTTTTTTCCAAAATTTACAGCCGAAAATAACTGAAAGTGCTAAAGAAACAGAGGAACCTGAAATTATTAATGAAGCAGAGCCATTTTCTTAGTTTAAACATTATTTCTTTATATTTATTTTCTTTTTTGAGTTATTGACTTATTTAGTTTTTAATTGAAAATGTTGTCGTTTGTTAGTGCAAAAGTGTTACAAGTCACAATTTTTCTAATAAAATTCTATTTATATATTTATTATAGTTTTCTATATATTTTTTTATTATTTCAGTATCCTGGATAGATATATACAGTTGTGTTACTAATGTAAACAACCCAAAAGGTAAAAAGACGGAAACATTAATTTTACAGATTTTGTACAAATTTCAAAGTCGATTTTCCAATAATTTTATATTTGTGCCTTGTCATTGTTTCACTAAGCCCTTCAATTGTACAACAAGATGACAATGGTATTCCTTGACAGAAGAAGAGGATATTTTAACCCATGTTTTTTTTAATCTTCCTGCAATTTGAAGTCATCCATTAGTTTTTAAAGCTTCACTTCCTTTTCAATCACCAACACATCAAGCGGTTATTCTTAAATTGTAATAACATAATGGGTTTTTGGAAAGATTTGGTAGTAACGATCACCTTGAGTAATTAACGCTTGCAATTACTACAGAGTATGACGTGTTACAGTATTGTATCGTCTTCTCGTCATTTTAACTTCTTTTATTACAATCAGTTACACTATACTTATACTACACTTAATGCTAACGTAGCAACAATAAACCTTCATTTGTTTATTATAATAGCCTTATTAAATAATTTTCTTAATAATACTCCTTACCAGGAGTATGCTTTCCTATTAGCAATGACCATTGTGGAAAATACGCCAGGAAGTGAATTAAAATTGGGTATGGCAATACGAGAATTAAGAGCAGAAGTGGAGAAGAGAAAAATAAAATATGGAAACATGGAAAGAAAAGTTGAAAATGAGAAATCAGCTGTTATAAAAGAGATTGTCCAACATTGCAAGGAGCACGATACCAAAAGTCCGAGGTACGAGGTGGTTTAGTAATGGATGGAATAGAGGACGTGGCAGTTTTAAAGGACAAGGTCGAAGAGGATATAGAAATGGGTCCGAAGGAGGCAGAAACAATCAAGAAGATAAGAGAGATAATCGTGGAGAAACTTCAGCAAAGCATACACAACATGGAAGCGACGAGCAGTCAGGTATACGCTTTATGACTGATACCATGGAAAAGGAAAATATTGATACCAATAAGTTAGTATTTTATGTTGATTCAGGTTGCACCGATCATTTAGTTGAGAATAAGAGTTATTTTTCGGATTTACTAATGTTAAAAACACCAACAAAAATAGCCGTTGCTAATAATAAAAATCATATAGAGGCAATTGGAGTAGGTAATATTTATGTTATTAGTAAAGTGCATGGAAAGGAAATCAAATGTACCATAAAGAATGTATTATATGTATCCAATTTAAGAAATAATTTATTATCTGTTAACAGATTAGAAAAAGTTAATGTTAAAGTAACTTAAGTACGAAGGCTTTCACGGAGGAATTAATTGAACTAAAATTAGAACTAAAACTAGAACTAACACTACAAACTTTCGGGTTTTGCCGTGCGCCTTTTAAAAAAAGGTTTGACGTTTCGGATGCCATGTTGCAACCTTCTTCAGAAACTGGTTCGAAGTGACCACTATAAAGTTTCTAGTGTTAGTTCTAGTTTTAGTTCTAATTTTAGTCCAATTAAAGTAACTTTTCAGGATGGAAAGGGATCTCTTTCTAGAAATAATGATTTAATAGGTTTAGATCATAGAGATAACTTATATGAGATTTGTGTAAGTTTTGGAATTAGAACAAAAGCTAAGAGATTATTAGAAATTGTTCATACTGATGTGGTTACTCCCATAAATCCCTTGAGCCATGACAGTGGTAAATATTTTGTAACATTTATAAATAATTACGCAAACTTTGTTCAAGTATATGTTCATATGTGTTTCATAGATCATATTGAACAAGTACAATCAAAATTTAACAAAAATTTAAGTGGCGGTATTAAGATGTGATAACGCTAGAGAATATTTATCAAATGAAATAAAAGCGTTTTGTAAGAAGAATGGAACTTATATTGAGTTTTCAACCCGACAACAAAAGGGAAAGGCAGAAAGGTTTAATAGAAGTTTAATGGATGAGGCAAAAATGACGCCAATATGCCAAAGACATTTTGGAATGAAGCAATTTGAGTGGCAACATATATTTTAAATAGAAGTCCTAGCAAAAGCTTAGACTTAGACGATAAAACACCGGCAGAAGTTTGGAATGAAGGTAAACCAAATATAAAGAATATGAAGATATTCGGATCAACACCTTATTCACATGTCCCAAGACAATTCAGAGATAAATTTGATAATAAAACGGAGAAATGTATAATGATTGGATATACACATAACAGGATATCGTTTATGGAATATACAGAATCAAAAGATAAAAGTTTCAAGAGAGTTTACATAAATAATCAAGATAATGAAACGAGAGAAAACAATGAAGAAAGGTAAAATAAAGAAGAAGCAGAAAATGAACAAACTGATGATGAAAATACTGTATACAACAAAATTGAAAATGACGAGGAGCAAGGAAACAAAAGAACAAGAAAACTTCCAAAAAAATTCAATGATAATGAAATGTATATGGCGTTCAATGTATTATCCTATGTTGGAAGCATAATAATAATAATATTCCTTTATTACCCAAAAGGCATAGCCCAAAAAAGGATAACAATATATATTAGATAATGTAATAATACAATAATATGTATCTGTATGTGAGAAAAAAAAACAAAAATTACAAAAAATTCAAGAAATTAACACTTGACCGAATTATAAAGAAAATAAAAAGTAAATAAGTGAATTTACATGTATAAGTGAATTTACATGCAGGTGATCAGTGATTGTCTGGAATCCTGTTGTCCACTTTACAGAGAGTGTATGTTGGCGCCCGTCTCATAATGTTTGTCCTGGCATAAGGAATGACGAATACGCAGCTATATCTTGAGTTACTCCTTGGAACAACAAACCCTAGTCGCTCAAGAATGAAAGGGCAATCGATGTTATATTCGATAAGCCTTTGTAGAAACCTTTCATAAAACGCGTTTCTTCTGTCCATCAAGGAAATCATATTGTGTCGTGCAAGCAAATCATTTTGTGGTATACCTCGCTCAGAGTAAATTCCATCAGATTTGTAAGAAATAAATTTTAAGAATCTACGATAGACTCACACGAATATAAGGGACTCCAAATCAGGCAAGCCTATTCTAACTTACTCAGAACGTAAGCACAATACAAGGTCTTTAATAAGCTGACACTTGTGAAATATTTAGACATACGCATCACAAAATCTAGGGACCTAAAGGCCTCCGAACACACATTATTGATATGTTTTTTAAAATTAAGACTTGCATCAAACAGGACCCCCAAATCCCTGTACTCCTCAACACGACTTAAAGTGCTGCAAGCAATATTGTAAGGATATATGCATGGTGACGAGCATCGGCTATAAGTAAGTACACAACATTTATCTATATTAAGGTTAAGTTTGTAGGTCTTACACCATTGCACTATTGTGTTTAAGTTGTGCTGCAGCTTATCTGCATCTGCCATCGATAAGACTTCGGCAAAGATCTTGATATCATCAGCATATCCCAACATCCGACAATCAATTTTTAGAAGTATGTCATTTATAAAAAGAACAAATAATAGAGGGCCCAAATTTGATCCCTGTGGAACCCCTGAGGTAAGAGTGAACTCATTAGAAAAATATCCATTGTAAGCAATATAACATTTTCTATGTTGCAAATAAGAGGCCAGAAGTTGAATTGCTGAAGGAACAAATCCGAAAGAGCTCAATTTATACAAGAGAATTCTATGGTCAATCAGATCAAAGGCTTTGGATAGTCAGTGTATACAACATCCACCTGCCCACGTCTATCCAAGGTGCTACAGATAAACTCGGAAATCGTAGCCAAATTGGTAACTGTAGAGCGACCGGAAACAAAACCATGCTTGGAAGCTGACACAAAGGGGCACGTGCTGGTGTACATAAAAGAATATAATAACTTTTCAAATAGTTTAGCAAAATTGGAAATTATCGAAATTGGTCTATAGTTTGCCAATACCCTATAGTGTTGACGAATTAAATAAAAGAGAAGATAAAGATTTGTTGATGAAGGCTATAGAAAGAGAAATTGATGCGATCGAAAGGAATAAAACATGGACTGAAAGAGAAAAACCAAAACAAGCGGAAATATTACAAACGAAATGGGTCTTTACGTCTAAACCAATTGAAGAAAACTTGGAATTTCGATATAAAGCATGTCTTGTAGTACGAGGATTCGCACCACGTTATTCTTTTGATTATCAAGAACTTTATTCGCCTGTTGCGTGAATGACAACCATAAAAGCATTGTTATCGATAGATACTTATTATCGATTAGATGTCAAAACTGCATTCTTGAATGGTGACTTGAAGGAATATGTTTATAATTATGCGCCAGAGAGGATAACATGTAAACCAGGACTGCTGTGTACTAAAACTAAATAAATCTCTATACGGACTTAAACAAGCATGAAGGTGTTGGAATGACAAAATAAACAGTTATCTGTTAGATTTAGGTTTTGTTAGATTTGAAAATGATTACTGCTTATATGTTAAAGATACAGAATATGATGAAAATATTGTTATTTTGTTACTTTACGTTAATGATATTATTTTATCAGGACCAAATTTACAGCGCATAGAAAGATGTAAAATTGATTTAATGGATAAGTTTGATATGAAAGATAAAGGAGATTTAAAACAGTTTTTAGGATTAGAATTAGAATATGATAGTAAAGCAAGCATATTAGAAATAAAGCAAAGAAGATATTTAAATGGAATATTAAAGAAGTTCAATTTTAAAAATGCGTCAATCATGCAGTGCACCTATAGGTCCTAAATTAAAGATTAATAAAACAGAAAATGTTATAAAAGGAAACTACAAACGTTTGCATGTAATTAGTTTGTTTTTAGTTCTTTTATAAGTTGGTAATAAAAAGATGGTGAGTTATGAATAAAGAAAATTAAATAAGACAGAGTTAGTCTATTTTTAACTTGAAATAACAACATAAACATATCAGTTGATGGTTGGTCTAATGTACGTAGTGGTTCGCAGGAGATCAGACGAGATTTTCATAAAGTCTTGTCTCGTCTCGCCGATGAACTAATAAGTCTTGTGTCAAGTCTCGTCTCGCAACCTCCACTCTCTTCTCATCTCGTTTCTCATACGAGAGTCTCATAAAAGTATCGAAATCTCGTCATGCATAAACTTAGTGTTTTAGTGCAATAAGGAATACTTAATGCCGTTACTTTCGAACGTTGGCCTTCTGATTGATGGAAATAGGCTTTGTATACATCTTCAAATTTCTGAATCGAAGTCTCTTTTAATTCTTGGCTCCATCTTGTCATATCAAAAACTTCTATCTTATGCAGCATAAATCTAATTATCGTAAAACTGATAATGCTTTAATATTTTGTCTCTCGCAGCCTGAAAACTAAAAATAAGCTGCTCTCCGACAGCATTTCGATCAGCCTTTCGGTTCCATGCAAATATTTTGCTCCACCACAGGTAATTTGACGTACTTCCCTCCTCCGCGTTTCTTGAAAAGTATTTGAAAGTTGACTAGTAATTTATACACTTCTTCTAGCAGTATCCATTCTTTGTCATCAAGAGCATATGGTTTTAAATCAACAACATTTTGACACAATGCACCAAGTCCATGTCTACCTTCAAGAGGTATTTTCAACATATCATTACTGGAATTCCAGGGTGTAGATACGAAAATATTTACAGAAATATTGCAGATATTATTTGCAGAAATACTTAAATGCGAGACTCTCGTACGAGACGTAAGACCTCATGCACGAGACTCGAGACGAGACCACTGACAGTCTCGTCTTGCCTTGTCCGAGTATTGTCTCGAGTCTCGTCTCGAAAACGAGACGAGACCATGCGAGACTCTCGAAAACGAGACTCTCGTACGCACCACTAAATGTACGTAATGACCCTATACTGTGTACCACAATAACTACTAAGATGGAAACGCATTCTTATATGAAACTGGTAACCCCCATACAAGCGATTACTTAACAAAAATTGCATATGGAACAATTTCAACTTGTAAAGCGAAATATACTTGTAATGTAACGTTATTTGTGACGGATATGAGAATACATAAAAGGTTTTTCATTAAGAGCGACGCATTTTGTTTTTTCAATTAAAAGAGTTGCGGGTTAGTCATGAACATGATTTTTTTTCAAATCAAAGTAAAATTGATGCCATTGTTTATGGAATACAACATCGTTCAAATGTCCGCCGCGGAAACGTTGGCACTAGTGAATACGCTGGACCCAATTTTCCATGACACGAGCACACAAATTGGTTAATTTTTCGGTTAACAGTTAATTTTTTTCGAATAAAGTTCTGTTTCGTGCATCACATCAGTCTGCTCACTCGTCCAAATACGACCATTTTGCTTGTTCACAAAACCATTCAGCCAGAAGTGAGCTTCATCCGAACAGATGATTTTCTTGTGAAAGTCGCCATAAGCTTGCATCTGTTGCAGAGCCCAATTAGCGAATTTGCGACGCTTAAAATGATCGGTTGACTTGAGTTCTTGAGTCAACGCAATCTTATACTAATAGTTGAGCTAGAGGCGAAAATAGAACTATTTTCTGCAAGGATCTAGATTTCACAAAAGAACCTTCCTGATATTGAGAAACTTCTTCCAACTTTAAAACAATTTTTATGTATTGTTTGTTCTTCAGCTTCAATAGAGAGCGGTTTTTACAACACTTGGGCTCGTCCACTCCAATGTGTGCAACAAATGAGGAGTGAAAAAAGCCAGAAAATTTGTACTTTTCCATTACGTAAGTAATTCATGAATTACGGTGTCCCTGTTGAGCCACAATAAAGTCGGTACATTAACATGATTAACAGTGAAGTCATAATGTTTGAAGCCGATAAGAAATTCTGGGATTTGGTCCCATTTATTAGCGAAAAGCTCCAACCTCTATTTCTCACGATCACGTGATCACGTTCTTATCTAGTTCCTTGAAGGTTACCTTGACACAACAAAAAACTTCTTGTTCGTACCATCTAGTGTCCATTCATTCTTTACTGATTTCTTGATGATAATTACTTCCGTAAAAAAATTATCTTGCAACACCAAATAGTGTTTAACAATTTTAACAAAGTTGGCAAATGATAGAATGAACACCTAATAAAACACCGGGAGAAAACGGTTCTTATGGAAATAAATTCTGTAAATACATAGTTTTGATACTATAATTTTGAAAATAAATAGTTGATAGTGTGGCAAGGCCGCCAAGCGTTATCGTTGATTGGCACCTAAAAGGATTGCAGCTGGGGCTGCTTGTGGCAGAGACGCGATAATCGAGGTTGCCAACGATAACGCTACACGGCCGAGATTCACACATTTTTTGTCTGAATGTAAAATTGTTTAAATAACGAACTGATTTTATTTTCGTTGGAACTATAAAAATCAGATGAATGTATCACTAATATTGACTTAAGACTGATATTTATTAAACAATTTGTATCAAACATTTTTGAGATTTCAATAGAATAAATATTGATTTTCCAATAGAATGCTGTCAATTTATTTTCGGTTGGGAAAATTTTCGCGTACTCATTTTTCATGCAGTTGCACAAAGAAATATTTATGAATTAATAAAAGTATTAATTTTTTTTGAACATATGTATAGATGACAATTCAAACAATAAATATTCGTACAGAACAGTGACTATTGATTTGACAAATTACACAACAGACATTAATATTTTCTTGCGTATCCCCATGATTCAATAATAGCTAGTAATTGTCTTTGCATTGGTTCCAGTAACTTGTTTGCTAAAGTCTAACAAAAGTAAGGCAACTTTCAAATCAGCCTCCTAGGGAGCGACTATGCATTTATTATGGACATCAGCAAAAACATTAAAGAAACGTAGTGTTGCAATTAACCATGTGTAACACAGCAAAATTTGCTGTGCTGGCACACTGATACTAGCGCACCTAAGTGAGTTAGCGCAATGTATCAACTCAATTGCGCCATAACACAAGTTGCTGGATGCATCACATCTATCTCTCGCCGGTCAACTGCGCCGGTACCGCCTGCTGTCTCGTTCCAAGTTCTAGCAAATGAAGGTTTTATACGTGATTAAGGGCTGAAATTTTCACTTACATACATATTTGTAAATCGGCAAGCCACACTGGCGTGCTATACTACGCCAACGGTAGCGCAATTGAGTTGACTCATTTTAAAAGTGGGTATCAGCGCACATAACACACTGTACTGAGTTAACTCAATTGCGTCGCGCAGCGCAGTGTTACACATCTCTAGTTGCAATATCAATTGGAGGGAGATTATACAAATAAATCGTTTATAAAATCTGCGAAATTGATATCAGGCAGAACACAAGGCAGAAGATTTATTTAAAAAAAGTTATTATAAACGTAGATAAACAGCACATATTGTATTTTAAGAGAAAAATATTTAGAAATAGAACAGAAAATAAATACTATCACTGTTTAATACTCAAAATTACACTTCATAAATTATTTCCATTTCAGAAAATGTGCGTTCGCTATAAACGCTACTTGCAGGGCTTGACAAATACTTTCGAGCTATTTTGCTTAATTCGGAATACAGTCTTCCGTGGTATTTCCACCAAACAATTGGATCAGAACTTCTGTCTATTATAAATAAATTAAAAAATTCAAATTAATTTGTTGTAGAAAGTTATCGTCACTTTTTGTGGCAGTTTTTTCTTCATTAGCTGAAGGTGATTGAAGCAGTACCGATAATATCATTAAAGCAATCCCATAAAGATTTGGGTTCACTTGTAGACAGTTTCTTCTTTTTTTTTGGCTAACGATTCATCGTCGCTGTCACTACTCGTTCGATGAACTATTGCTGCTTAAAAATCCAGTACTTAATACCTTCATTTCTTTTAAAATCGTGTATTTTGCTGTAGCTTTTAGGTGTTCCGGAAAAAAAGATATTTTATACCGGGGATTAAGTAATGTTGCATTCAGAAAATTATTTTTTTCATATATATATCAAAATCGGTTGTCTATACTTTAAGTTAAGTTTTGCACTAATGTAATGTTGAAAAGTATTTTTGTAATGTAACTTCTGATGGATAACATCTAAAATTAATGAATTTGTAGAACCTATTTGCCTAGTAATTTCTTCAAATGGTTTTAAAACATTTATTGTTGATTCTAACAAATTCCATCGATTTGTTGTAAGATTAAGTATGGTATTATTTAATAATAATAATAATTTATTCTTCAACAATACTGTATTGATGCTAATTAAATTAAAAAAAAAAAAACAACAGGAAAATAATAATAAATGTTGAAGAATCATAAGGTCGCGGATTCAGTGCCATGGCCAAAAGACCATTACTGTTCTTCCACCGCAACCTTAAATTAAAAAAAACTATCAAAACAGACCAGAAAATGTCTAAAAAGAACTTAAAGCTAAGATTCCGTATTAACCCCAAATTATCGATCTTAAAGAATCAAAATTTAAACCTAATGCTATCAAACAACATAACATTAAATTTAATAACCTTCCGAGATATTCCTGAATGTTAAAATCACTGCATGTTGAAAAGGTAATTAAACAGCAAACAGTTAAACGCACGGCCACGCCTAACATTTATATAATCTGGGATAGAGTTGTATAGAGAATATACACTGTAGGTAAAGGATCGCTCAAAAAGGGTGGTGCTATGTTTAGGAGGATTTATAACATTACTATTTCTGATGTTGACACTATGCAAGTCACCTCTAAAGCAAATCTTTCTAGCTAAGTAAAGTGGATTGCGACCAACAATCATGTTATGATAAAGTGTAAGTGATAACATTTTAATACGAGACCTCATATTAAGCCATCCAAGATCCTTCAGTTTATAAGTTATATGGTCATATTTACTTATGGCGAAAATGTACCGTATACAAACATTTTGCACATGCTGAATCCTAGACATGTCAGCAACGCCGAGACAAGGACCGAAGACTGGAGCACAATAATTAAAAATGGACAGCACAGGGCTTTCACATAAAATTGTCTTAAGCCTGATGCTGAAAACATTCCTAAAAGGATACAAAACCTTCTTGAAATATGCTGCCGATATCGAAATGTATTATCAATAATAAGACCCAAATTCTTCTCCTGTAGTGATATAGGAATCACATTATTGTCAACACTGATTTTAACCAGTAGTAGTAGTTGTTGAATGAGTTTCTCATTTCCAAACAAAAGAACAGCACGTTTTACAGTATTCAAAAACAAAAAATGTTCACAAACGTAAACTGACAGTCTCTGAAGATCAGAATTAATTTTATTTACAGCATTTTCATAATCATTAAATGGAAAACCATAGTACAGTTGAGTGTCATCCGCATACATGTGGACATTACAATATTTGAAACAATTATTATGCAACAAGAACGTATAAATGGTAAACAGCAGAAGGCCCAATATTTATCTCTGTGGAACACCTTTATTAACATGTAATGAATTAGAGACCGAACCACCCAACTTGACACATTGATGCCTATTACTTAAATAAGATTTAATTAAGTCCAAGAAAGATTGATGACACTCAATGTAGTTTAAAGTTGACACAAGCAATTGGTGACTAATTGAATCAAATGTGTTGGTAACATCTAATAAGACCAAAATACCACAATCACCCCGATCCCTAATTCTAAACAAATCATCTTTTATATTCAAAAGAGCCGTAATACAACTACGCCCAGGTACAAGTCCTGACCGACACTCAGGTAAAATGTTGTAATGTACTAAATGTTCTCTTAATTTAACACTAATTTTTTTTCCGAAATCTTGCTAAAAGCAAGCAATATGCTAATAGGACGAATATCACTATATGTTACAGGCGCATCTTTTTTAAGAAGGAAAATATTTCTCCTCGATACAACAATTGAGTATATGATATATGTATCGTAAAATAAGCTGAAGTGTAAGTTTTAACATATCCATAGATCGTCACTAAGCTTAAAATTGTATCTTCATCCACAAATCGAAGTCGAAATACAGATCCAATATTGTTGAAAGTATTACTATTATAAAAGGATACAGAATGAATGTTATCGTATTGATTATCTGGAACATTATATACAAATGCTGAATTTATTTCATTCTTTAATCATGTTTGATTCAATTATATGTCCCATAATTGAGTTATATTCAAAATTTTATTTGCGATAGCTATTCCAGTATGACTTCCTGGAAAGCTCTCGCAACTCAGTATGTTTTCCCTCTCCCATTCATTTGTTATCCAATGTCCTGTAATACTTATGAAACTATTATTGTTTTTAAAACATGTCCAAATATCAGAAGTAAACGCTACATATTCCATTTTAGACCATTTTTTTGCAATTTGAATCCGTAATAGTCATAAATATCAGATATTATATTTTTCATATAGTTCCGCGAAGAAAGTATATACTGTGGAACAATAGTAGACAATAAACGAAAAAAAACTTTATTATCTACCAGCGAATACGGTTGATTATCTAAGCAAATCATCTCAGCTATTTTGACAGTAATTTTTTTAGCTCGTGGATCGTTTACATCCCAAGCTAAAAAAAGAAGGATAAAATCCACGTTGGATAAGAGACCTGCAAAAGATCAATCTTTGGAGCGAAATAGGGATACAATCCTGGTCCCTTACTTTTTTGAGGAAAGCTGAACTGGAGAGAGATGTTTAGATTCTTTCATTCTTTCCATAACGTCCAGATTTCCCGATAACGTGGCTACTAAATTTGATTCTTGAAAATTTTCTTATGTAATATTAATAATGACTACAAAATTCAGAAAAAAATCTTCTTTCATATTCCGTAATAAAAAATCATCATAGTCATAACTTTTTTAAAAATATCGGAAAAATGTTAAGCCTACATTAAAAAATTTGAATCTTTAGACCCGTTTCAAGGATTTTTTTCATAAACCGTTTATAATGATTTTATCGCCTATATCCACTACTTTACGGACGCACTGTATAGCATTTGTTGATAGAGCTAAAAAATACGAATCCAATGATACCTCGCAATAAAATTGGTTAATTAGTTTTTATGATATTAATAAAAATTCTAAAAAAATTCAGCACGCGCAACTTATAAACGCTGCTCCTCCCTTTAGATTTCTCACTGCCCGTCTGCGACCAGGTAAGAATCAACTGCCGTAGGTACGCGTACCGATATCCATGCCGCTCGTTATTTACATACAACGTACATTTACAACGTTATAACCAGGATGATACTCTGCGAAGAAGCAATGAAGAAGTTTCAATAAAGAAACGAAATATTCGCAATGATAAATTAGTTTACGTAATTTGTCCTTGATCCTATTCCTGGAACAACGTGTTCCTTTTTCGATTGAGCTGAGACATAGAAAAGAAATTTTTTTATTTTAAAATCTTTTACTTTTCACTCTGGCGAGAATTATCCTTTGAGTTGCTAACAGGATCGAACAAGCTTCTCATTGTTGTATTTTTAGCCAAGAATACGTCTTCTTAATTGTAAGTTTTAGATCAGGGGATGATCTTAACATTTAAGGCATTATACATCAAGCGATCCTAGTTATATTTTAGAACAAATAGAAAACGGTAAATTACTTTCCATTATGGATGCATGGAAAAAATTCATAATATTAGATTGTGTTAAAACATGTCAGATTATCGTACCAGAAATAAACAATCAACCTTAAATGCGTGCTAGAAAAAATTATAGCCAGGTGTAGTATCCATTTAAACATGAATGTTGATGGATTCTCCTGATAATGGTGCTGGCATATACAATGAGAAGAGGTTTCGATGATTGCGGCAAGAAAGAATTGCTGCATTAATGGCGGACGAAGAATTGGATGAGGAGGATTTAATTAAAATGGTTAATCAAACAAACCATAAAAATGTTCCAGACGAAGAGAAGTCCAAACTAATTACTTTCACAGCCAAAGTGATCCGCGAAGGCCATTTTCTCCAAAATGGTCCCAATGTGGAATGTTTGTCTCAATATGAGAAGACCTTGAAGATTTGATCAAAACCTAAACACAACAGTTAATTACAGGGTTCATTGTAAAATCTGATCAAGCTGAAATTATTTCAAGTAAATCCAACATGCAATTGTACCAAGTAGAAGTATCTAGTGATGATAATGATATCATGCCAGGTAAGAAATGTTATGTATTAGGAACATTTAATTTTTAAAGGTTGGCATTAAGAAATAAATGGCGTAAAGATGTATTATTTATTGGCGAGGAGAATAAATAATGCGAATATTTAATAGTTAAAAAGTTAAGTTTTAACGTAACTGAAAACGTGAATCATTTCAAATAAAAGAAAATGAGTAGTCTAATTGGAAATTTTGAAACCTTCGTGATAGGAAAAGATGATTTTAACGCATATGTTGAAAGATTCGAACAGCTGTTACTGGGGAATGACGTCATCGATAACAAAAAGACGGTAAGACTTTTTATAACGTTGGCAGGTTCAGATGTGTATAAAATATTAAAGTCGTTAGTATATCCAAAAATGCCCAAGGATTTGACTTATCCTGAGTTAATTAAACTATTAACGGAACATTTTCATCCAAAGAAATCTGAAATAATGGAACGGTACAAATTTAACCGAGCTACACAAGAATCAAACGAACCAGTTGTTGATTATGTAGTCAGATTAAAACGTCTTGCAGATACATGCAATTACCAGGAATTCTTAAATGAAGTCTTACGAAACATATTCGTGTATGGTCTAACGTCAGACAAAATACGGGCTAGATTACTTACAGAGAAAGATACGCAGCTTGCTACTAGTTATGATATTGCAGAACGTGAAACAATAGAAATACATTATCAGGATGTGAATGTTATTCAAGTAAATAGCAGAGAGAAAGAGGATTGGAAACAAAACTTTAAGAAGTGTCATCGTTGTAGAAGAAACCATGATGTTGCTGCATGTCTGGCAAAAGATTCCAAATGCTACAATTGTAATAAAATGGGACACACGTCAAAGATGTGTAGAACCAAAAAAGTAAAGGCGACCGAGGCAGAAGACGAAGACGAATATGAGTCAGAAGAGGAGAATGAAGAAAGAAAGGTTAACATTAATGCGGTATTCTCAGTGTTTAAAACCACTCCATTTCCATTATGGGTAATGGTGGAGGTCGAAGGAGTGAAGTTGAAGATGGAAGTAGATTCAGGGGCGTGTGTGTCGTTAAGTGGCCAAAAAAACCTATGAAAGTCTTTTTAAGCAAATTGATCTAGGTGTAACAAAAAATACTATAAAAAGTGTAACGGTTGTGAAGTTAGCCATAGATTCTAGCCATAGATTTTAAAATCGAAAAATGACCGATTTCTGCAACTGAAAACGCAAATTAAAATTAATATTTGAGTTTAGCACTCTTAGAACAACCCCTATACAAAAATTTACGGGGGGGTGTTTTCATTTAAGGGCGTAAAAAAATCACAAAGTTGTGAACATCGCGTGCGCGCGAATACTATTCGACCAAAATCGAAAAATCACCAATTTCTGCAACTCGAAACAGAAATTAAAATCCATATTTGAGTTTAGCGGTCTTAGAATAACCCGTATACAAAAATTTACGGGGGGGTTTTTTCATTTCAAAGAGTAAAAAAATCCCAATGTTGTGAACATCGCGTGCGCGCGTATACTGTTCGACCAAAATCGAAAAATGAATAATTTCTGCAACTCGAAACGCAAATTAAAATTCATATTTGAGTTTAGCGGTCTTAGAATAACCCGTTTACAAAAATTTACGGGTTATTCTTGACAGTGAACTTCATACCAAAACCGGGTAAGCTTGATTATTTCACACCGAATCACTTAGACCAATCAGTCTCTCGTCCTATCTTTTGAAAACTCTGGAAAGACTGTGTGATCGCTACATTAGAGATTTCTGTCTTCCAACTAAACCAGTAAATCCTAATCAACACGCTTACACTCAGGGCAAGTCCACACTAACGGCTCTTCACTCAGTGACCAGCTTTGTTGGTGGGGCGCTGGACCTAAAGGAGTCCGCCCTGGGTGTTTTCATAGATATAGAGGGAGCTTTTGATAAAACAACTTTCTCTGGTATTAACGATGCCTTGTTAGAGCATAACGTTCCACCGACTCCTTATGGTTGGATTGAGAACACTCTTAAACATAGGATAGTTAAGCTTAGGACTGGCGATGCCAGTCTTCAAGGAAGAGTTACTCGAGGCTGTCCACAAGGTGTACTGTCCCCACTTTTGTGGAATCTCTCCCTGGATAGCCTCCTGAACCTCCTCGCTGAAGCCAACTTTACCACAGTTGGTTACGCAGATGATTTAACCATTCTCGTCAAAGGCAAGTATATAAACGTGCTGTTTGATAGGATGCAAGTAGCTCTCAAATTGATACAGACTTGGTGTGACGAACAAAGACTCTCTGTGAATCCTAAGAAGACAGAGTTGATTCTCTTCACACGGATGAAGAAGGTTGGCAAGCCCAGAATGCCATCCCTTGCCAATACTCCATTGGTATTGTCTAAAGAAGTTAAATATCTGGGCATCACACTTGACAATAAAATGACATAGAAATATTAATGATAATAGAGTAAAAAAAAGCGCACGTTGCATTCGGTCAATGCCGGTGGGCTATAGGTAAGACATGGGGTTTGTTACCCAAAATTGCCCTCTGGATTTACACGGCTGTAATCAGACCTATGCTTACATATGGTGCAGTAGTATGGTGGTCAAAGACCTTACAGTCTACATCCACTGCTGCAGTTAATAAAGTACAGAGGCTTGCGTGTTTGTATGTTACAGGTGCGCTGCGGACTACCCCCACTGCAGCCATGGAAAACATGCTGAACCTAACGCCACTTCGTTTGTTCATCCAAGAGGTGGCATTGGTGACCATGATTCGACTGCGAGCAGCAGGAATTCTAATGGGTGAGAGAAATAGTAAAAATGCCAATCTCTGGAATGAAATGGTGGACTACTCACCAATTCTGGATTGTGCAACGGACTCCACACCCCTACAACACATTTTTACGAAAAAAATATCTCACCCACCCAAGTTCCACAGAAATAGAGGTAAAAAAACAGCCTTAAAATCTACACTGATGGTTCAAAGAGACGGGAAGGAGCTGGAGCCGGAGTTTTCTCGTATGATCTCCGACTCCACGTATCTGAACCTCTAGGTAAAAGTACCACCGTCATAAAGGCGGAGTTAATCGCCATACAACTTGCCGCTGTCGTTATTGTCAGATCCAACTTGGTAGGTAAGACTTTTACAATTTATACTGACAGTAGACAAGCTATTTTGGCCCTGAGTAGAATAACAATAACCTCAGGACTTGTTATGGGTGGTCATCTGACATTGGAGAAGGCTGCAGTGCATAACTGTGTTATACTTCAATGGATAAAAGGATACTCGACTTGTTCAGGTAACAAGCACGCTGATAGGCTTGCCAAAAGGTCTGCCAAGCGAGCGCCATGTTCGCTGAACCGATAATCGCTCCGTCCTTATCAACACAGATTGAGATAATCAATGATTTTACCCACAAAAAGTGTATGAATTGGTGGGATAGTGTTAAGGGCTGCCATCTGTCTAAGGAAGTATTACATTATCCTTCAGCAGAGGCAGCCTCGTCTTTCGTAAGGCTTGGTAAAAACGCTGTACGAACTATAACGGGACTTGTCGCTGTAAGGTAAACAAGCATCTTTATAACCTTAAGCTTGCTGTTAGTCCTCTCTGTCGCCTCTGTAAAGAGAGCGAAGAGACGGTGTGAATGCCCCACTCTGCAAGACCTCAAAATGAGAGACTTCGGAGAGGAATGGCCGACCACAGATGGCATCAGGAACACACCTCTGAGCTGTATCCTAGCCTTCAGAAATTCCTTAGGCTGGTTGATGTAGCCGGACAGAGTGCAGGAGGATGTACAAGGGGCCCGTTGGGGCCTAGGTGCTGTATGTGTAGCATACCCTCCGCTTTCCTACATACATACAGACAAGGTGGTCATACAAATCACCTATGGCCACAGGGCGCCTACGTTAGGCGGTTTTTTGACCTGCGCAAGAAAAACGTTCAAATTCAATAACAAATCGCGAACAACACATATGCAAAAAATCGCTATGATATGCCATATAATATGTTAAATATAATGCATATTAATATACAGGGGCTTTCAAATGAAGTTGAAGCTTTAGAAGTTATCGCACACACAAATAAAATTGACATTCTCTGCATTAACGAACACTGGTTAAATGCATCAAATGCAAAAATGTTTGACATAGATTCCTACACACAAGCCTGCTGCTTTATAAGAACACAGCATAAAGCTGGCGGAGTCTGTATATATGTTCGTAATGACTACAAGTATATCGAAATTGAAAACTTCAATTGAAATGGAATGTGAGATAGCTGGAATCTATTTAACGCAGTTGGATATAATCATCATGACTACGTACAGATCTCCAAATGCTAATTTAAATATATTTCTTGAAAAAGTAGAAATGGTAACATTGGGTCTAATGCAAAAATTTAAACCGGAAACCAAAATCGGCATAACAGGAGATTTCAACATAGACACTTTAATATTCAATGGGGCTACACGGGAACTCATTAATACTATGGCTTGCTTGGGTTTAAAGTCAACTACCTCTGAATACACAAGAGAGTCTGTAACGACTCGAACAACGACTAGAACCTCAATTGACGACATATTCACGAATGTCGATCTATACACCATTAACATTCTTAAATCTGGAATCTCTGACCATCATGGAATCGTTTTAAACTTACCAACTATTCCAGTAGTCAACACCAAAACCAGAATGCGACGTTTAACACAATACGGACAATTGCAGTTCACAACTTTATTGGAAAATGAAACTTGGAACACTGTTTTTAATACAGTAGGGGCTGAAAACAAACACGATGTTTTTCTAAATTTATATTTACACTTCGTAAATATCGCTTTCCCAATTCAACAAAGACCACGTAAAAGAAAACAATATGTAATGGATGCTCAAACTCTGCAGGTGAAAGAAACATTAAATCTCATACAAGAAACTTATAACGCCCGTGGCGGTGAAGATTTAAAAGAAATTCTAAAGAGTTACAAAGATTTTTATATTTATTTTGCGAAAGAGCGTAAGAGGGATCAATATATTAAAAGTATCCAAGAGTCAGGTAATCGTCAAGCTGGGATGTGGAGAGGTATCAACGGCGAAATTCAAAGGAATAAGAGGACAACGGATAATCAACCATCGAAGGATGAGCTAAACACATTTTTCGCAAGCATCGGCAACAATGCATGTAACGTTGGAGCTTCAGCTGCTGCTAAAATAAAATCTCAGAGTCATTCCATGTTCCTCACACCCGTAACTCCAAATGAAATTAAAGAAACCATGTCACATTTGAAATGCAAAAGTTCAATGGACATACACTTTCTAAACACTAAAATTCTGAAGTACAGTGCCGACCAAATATCTGCTCCTTTAGCTAATGTAATAAATTCGTGCTATGAAGAAGGTGTTGTACCAAGAGTAATGAAGATTGCAAGGGTAACACCAATCTATAAAAAAGGAGAACAGTCAAGTTGCTCTAATTATAGACCGATCTCCATATTACCAATATTTTCAAAAGTGTTGAGAAGACACTACTAGACAGATTAACATCTTATCTCAGCAGCAAACAGTTTGATTTCAGAAAAGGTGTAAGCACAATTGATGCTGTGGAGGCTCTCCTTAATAATGTTTGGGAAGCTATGGAAAATGGAGATGAAACAACAGCGATCCTATGTGATCTAACAAAAGCTTTTGATTCCATTCAACATACTCTTCTCATTGCCAAGCTGGAAAAATATGGTATACGTGCAAGACCACTGGAACTGATTACTTCATACCTAACAGATAGGAGTCAGGCGGTCAGCCTCAACGGTGAAATGAGTTCCTGTTTACCTGTGATAAACGGAGTACCGCAGGG
>NW_019280939.1:0-40325 GCF_000648695.1 Onthophagus taurus
TATAAAAGTGTGTCTTTAATTGGCAGTGCCCAGTAAAGACACCCATTAGAACTCTTATGCTGCTACGAACAAGTCCTAAAATATCCCGGATTTGACACTGACGGTGTTAATAAACAACTTAGCGTGTCTCATTCCACGAGAACTGGCACGATGATATGTTTTGCCTCATCTGCCGCTTTATTAAAGTTATATGCGACTATATAGAGCAGAAAATTGCCTATAGATTCGATATGATCTCGGAGTTTTGTCCCTATCATATAAGAAAGTGAACTTGCATCACTTGATTAAGCGAGTAATATTGAGAAAAACGAGATTTTCGTTTTCATCTCTCTAAAAATATAAGACTTCTCAGAATAGACAGGCTCAAACTATTGAAAATTATTTGGTGCCTGTCCATTTTTATCACAGAACACTATTGACATCGCTTGGTCACTCGTTACGCTTTACGATTATACAGGGTGTTTCTGTAAGTCGTGGCATAAATTTAATCACCAAAACCAGGAGACTCTACAAACAAGTTTCTTAATATTTCTTTTTGTTTTGTTAAAAAAGATCGCGTATCAAAGTCGAAATCAGATTATTAGTTAGTAATTTACAAAATTAGAGTTTAAAAAGTTGTAAAATGAAATTAAGGACGAAGTGTTACAAGTTTACGGGTTAAAATATAAGAACGCTCTTTTTAACAAAAAAAAATTAAGAAACTTGGGAAAAACTCAAGAATCATCATTAATCAATGTGAAATAACCCAAAAAGCACGTTAAAAATAAAAAAAAAAGTTCAAAAAAGTGACTAACACTAGATTAACTTCAGTTATAAAACTTCTATTATATGATAACTAACTTCAGGTTTAAATGTCAACCTCAATTTTGATATATTTCTAATCTTCATTAAAAATCCTTTAAAATGAGTACAAACACGATATATTTATCTTCAATATTAATGAAGTTATGGTCAACTTCCGGTTAAGAATGTCAACGTCAATTTTGACATATTTGTAATCGTCGTGAAAAATCCTTTAAAATGAGTCTAAACATGATACGTTTAATTCCAATATTACTCGAGATATAAGCAACTTCCGGTTTGAAATGTCAATGTCATTTTGACATATTCTTAATTTTTATAAAATGTCTTAATATTTGCCACAAAAAAAAAATGTAATAAAAAAAAATTAAAAATTAAGGTTGAATTATTTAAAAATTAAATTGCTATCTTCATTGTTGCTAACTTCGGGTTTAATGTTTTTTATTCTAACTTTTTTGTTTTTTGAGATAAGTGCGTCATCTTTGGACTCATTTTAAAGGTTTTTTAATGAAGATGACAAATATGTCAAAATTGACGTTGACGTTTCAAACCGGAAGTGATTGTATTTCCATTAATATTAAAGTTAAATATGTCGAGTTTGGACTCATTTTAAAGGATTTTTTATCAAGTTGACAAATATGTTAAAATTAAAAGTTGAAAGTTCGAACTTTTTGAAAATTAAAATTGATATTGACAAGTGAAAGTTTTTTTTACGACTACACCCGAATGTTTCTAGTTCTCGTTCTAATTTTAGTTCAATAAAAATATACAACATAGTGATATCTTATGCTAACTAGCGCTACTTACCGCTGTCGTTTGTAAAATGGATAAGATGAGAGATGTTAATCTATTTGTAGAGTCGCTGAAGATGGCCAAAAACTAGTTAGACTTAAATTCTATATAAAATAAAAGACATAAACTTTTAATTTGCAACCATGCGATCTACTAAAGTTATATACCACTGTATAGAGCAGAAAATTTCCTACGGATTTGATATGATCCTGGAGTTTTGTCCATATCATATAAGAAAGTTATGACGCCGTGAAGTTTTACATACTATAATTATACACGGTTTTTGCAGTTTTTGGGGGAAATTGCTTTTGCAACCATTCGATCTACTAAAGTTATATACCACTGTATAGAGCGGAAAATTTCCTATGGATTTGATATGATCTTGGAGTTTTGTCTGTATCATATAAGAAAATTATAACGTCGTAAACATTTACATACAGTAATTATATGCAAATATTGTAATTTCTGGGTTGGGTTGGGTTGGGTTGGGTTTCTGGGGGGGGAAATGGAAGTGCAACTATGGTATCTACTAAAGTTATATACCACTGTATAGAGCGGAAAATTACCCATAAATTCGATATGATCTCGGAGTTTTGTCCATATCATATAAAAAAGTTATGACGTCGTAAACATTTACCTACTATAATAAAATTATACGCGGTTTTTGCAGTTTTTGGGGGAAACTGCTTATGCAACCATGCGATCTACTAAAGTTATATACCACTGTATAGAGCGGAAATCTTGGAGTTTTGTCTGTATCATATAAGAAAATTATAACGTTATAAACATTTACATGCAGCAATTATATGCGAATATTGTAGTTTCTGCGGGGGAAATGGTAGTGCAACTATGATATCTATTAAAGTTATATACCACTGTATAGAGCGGAAAATTTCCTATGGATTTGATATGATCTTGGAGTTTTGTCTGTATCATATAAGAAAATTATAACGTCGTAAACATTTACATACAGTAATTATATGCAAATATTGTAATTTCTGGGTTGGGTTGGGTTGGGTTGGGTTTCTGGGGGGGGAAATGGAAGTGCAACTATGGTATCTACTAAAGTTATATACCACTGTATAGAGCGGAAAATTACCCATAAATTCGATATGATCTCGGAGTTTTGTCCATATCATATAAAAAAGTTATGACGTCGTAAACATTTACCTACTATAATAAAATTATACGCGGTTTTTGCAGTTTTTGGGGGAAACTGCTTATGCAACCATGCGATCTACTAAAGTTATATACCACTGTATAGAGCGGAAATCTTGGAGTTTTGTCTGTATCATATAAGAAAATTATAACGTTATAAACATTTACATACAGTAATTATATGCGAATATTGTAGTATTTGAGGGGAAATGGTACTGCAACTATGGTATCTACTAAAGTTATATACCACTGAATAGAACGGAAAATTACCTATAGATTCGATATGATCTCGGAGTTTTGTCCATATCATATAAGAAAGTTATGACGACGTGAACATTTACATACTATAATTATACGCGGTTTTTGTAGTTTTTGGGAAAAACTGCTTATGCAACCATGCGATCTACTAAAGTTATATACCACTGTATAGAGCGGAAAATTTCCTATGGATTTGATATGATCTTGGAGTTTTGTCTGTATCATATAAGAAAATTATAACGTCGTAAACATTTACAGACAGTAATTATATGCAAATATTGTAATTTCTGGGGGGGGGAATGGAAGTGCAACTATGGTATCTACTAAAGTTATATACTACTGTATAGAGCGGATAATTACCCTTATATTCGATATGATCTCGGAGTTTTGTCCATATCATATAAAAAAGTTATGACGTCGTAAACATTTACATACTATAATAAAATTATACGCGGTTTTTGCAGTTTTTGGGGGAAACTGCTTATGCAACCATGCGATCTACTAAAGTTATATACCACTGTATAGAGCGGAAATCTTGGAGTTTTGTCTGTATCATATAAGAAAATTATAACGTTATAAACATTTACATGCAGCAATTATATGCGAATATTGTAGTTTCTGCGGGGGAAATGGTAGTGCAACTATGATATCTATTAAAGTTATATACCACTGTATAGAGCGGAAAATTTCCTATGGATTTGATATGATCTTGGAGTTTTGTCTGTATCATATAAGAAAATTATAACGTCGTAAACATTTACAGACAGTAATTATATGCAAATATTGTAATTTCTGGGGGGGGGAATGGAAGTGCAACTATGGTATCTACTAAAGTTATATACTACTGTATAGAGCGGATAATTACCCTTATATTCGATATGATCTCGGAGTTTTGTCCATATCATATAAAAAAGTTATGACGTCGTAAACATTTACATACTATAATAAAATTATACGCGGTTTTTGCAGTTTTTGGGGGAAATTGCTTATGCAACCATGCGATCTACTAAAGTTATATACCACTGTATAGAGCGGAAAATTTCCTATGGATTTGATATGATCTTGGAATTTTGTCTGTATCATATAAGAAAGTTATGACGTCCTAAACATTTACATACAGTAATTATATGCGAATGTTGTAGTTTTTGGGGGGGAAATGGAAGTACAACTATGGTATCTACTAAAGTTATATACCACTGTATAGAGCGGAAAATTACCCATAATTTCGATATGATCTTGGAGTTTTGTCCATATCATATAAGAAAGTTATTACGCCGTGAACATTTACATACTATAATTATACGCGGTTTTTACAGTTTTTAGGGGAAACTCCTCGTGCAACCATGCGATCTACTAAAGTTATATACCACTGTATAGAGCGGAAAATTTCCTATGGATTTGATATGATCTTGGAATTTTCTCTGTATCATATAAGAAAGTTGCCAAGCAGACCATCCATTGCAAGAGTTGGCGTTGTGCTTATGGCATCAGAGATTGCCAATCCAGCTACTCGTTGAATTCGTGAAAAATCTTTACAATACCAGGCTGCTGCTCCGTATGTGATCATAGGTCTAACCATAGCCATATAGAGCCAGTACAGTCCTTACAATTTTTTTTTGACAAAGGCTAACAATTCCACAAGGATAATCTAGCTTTGTGTAAAAATCCCTGCAAGTGTTCATTCCATGAGAGGGTTGGGTTGAGTTGAAGCAACGGTGGAGGTGAGGAAGAGGTTGTGAATGGCGTTTAGCAAGGTATAGAAGGGTTTCCGAAGGGGTGGAGAGTTATTGAGGTATCAACTTACTGAATACGACGTACAAGATATACGCGAAGGTACTGCTTGCGAGGCTGAAGAAAGAGATAGAGGACAGGGAGCTCTTGTCAGATGGCCAGGCAGGGTTTAGAAAGGGAAGGGGAGCGATAGACAACGTGCATATATTGAAACATCTGGTGGATGGAGAACTGGATCGACAGGGAGGGGAGCTTTATGCTCTATTTATAGGAGGTAAATAAAGGTATGAGGAAATCTAAGCGAGTGGTTTTGGACGGCAAGGGGATTGAGACAGGGATGTCCACTCAGTCCCGTGCTCTTTGCTTTCTACACTACAGACATAGAAGACAGATTGGCCGGGGGACAGATGAGAGGCGTATTTTAGGCGGAAGGATTTAGACGTAAACGTAGACAAAACGAAAATGATGAAGTTCCGTAAAGGGGGTCAGAGGAAGACTGGAGATGGGAGGGGAGGGTGATCAAGGAAATCAGGGAAATAAGGAAGGAGAACATATTAGAATGACAGGTTTGGAGATGGAGTGAGAGGATTTTTGGAGAAAACGAAATTAATGTTTGAGATGGAAGGAGCAAGAACTCTTAGAGGATGTGCAGACCAGGTACTGGATGTGGATGTTGGGGTTGGCTAGGGAGATATAGTCAGAAAAAAAATGTAGGCAGATAAGATGAGTGAAAATAGAGAGCATTGTAAAATCTTGGGGGAGTGTTACAGACAAATTAAAGCAAGTAAGGATCTATGGGCGGCGAGAAAAGGAGGAATACTATAGAAGGCTGGAGTATTCAACAGAAGAAGTGAACAGGAAAAGAGAAGAGGGGATTGAGATGTGGAAACAACTGGAGAACTGAGACAGGGATGTGCGAATGTAAGAGAGATGGACTAAGGGAAAGTAGGTACAACCCAAAATACGCCGAAATTGTAGAGTGCATTGAGTTTAGGGAAGAGATAGGGTCATGGTAGTTGGAAATTTGTACGCCCAGGTAGACAAACTGCATGACTTGCTTGAATGGAGTGTTTTTAATTGGTCCCTTTGCTATCGATTTGGTTTTATCGATGGTGATTATCATGTTCAGTTCTTTGCTTATTTGGTAGAACTTGTAAACATCTTTTCTTGTCCTATTGTGTAACCAAGGTGCATAGTTCTCACTTCTTCTATAATATTGTCCATTAGCAGATTGAATAAGAATGGACTGAACCTGTCACCTTGCCTAATTCCTCCTGATGTTTCACTTTTGTTGTGTTATCAATAATTAATTTTTATATTTATAATATCACCCAATCGTACTCTATTAGTCAAGACCACAAACTACATGTATGCGGGTTTGTTGAACTCAATTGACTTCTTTTTTATTTTATCCATGCCAAATACGGCATCTGTTATCGATCTGCCTTTCCTAAAGCCTTTCAATCATTTTTCACGTCTACAAATTTTAGCGTGGAGATTCTTTGAATTCATCTCCACATATCACTTTTGACAGGTTAAAATGATCGAATCATTTTAATAAACAGGAAATAATAAATTTCTTGATACATAACTAAAAATCGTTCAGTTCACCCTTATTATTATATAGAAAGGAAGTCGTTAGCTGTCGTCACCCGTCGAAAACCCTCATTTTGCATGAACTAGAAGAAAAGAGCTTTCCGTCTTTCTTTCTACCGCAAATGGTATGTGACGGATGTGGGGTTAAATGGGATTTTTCTGTCGCCTCCGTTCACCCCTGAATCCGTATTCGATAACCCCTTTTCAATCAATTTCCTATTAGTTCAATAATTAAATTTTTTAAATTCCTGAGTCCCAAAATTTTCTAACCCATTCTCCCTTTTGAAAGCCATTTCATTCAAAAAAAACCATTCATTACACCCACACATGTTCATTTAACACACGCAACAACGAAGAGACCCGTCAACTTGTCCCTCACGAGAACTTTCATTAATAATCGTGTCTAAGATGGATGAAATTGAAATTAATGATGTGGATTTCGGGGTTTTGAGGCTCGGTGGTGTTAATAATCGCTTATTTTGTGTTTACTAAAACATATTTTAAAATATTATAATTAATCTGTCGAATTTATATTTGAAACGGGGTGTAATTATAAATTTTTAGATGGGTTGATTATTTTTATAAAAACGATTTTAATCAACAATGCGTTATTTTAAGATATTTCGGGAATTTCATAAAATTCGTGAGAAATCCATTTCTTGAAATATTGTTATGATATTTTCATGATATACAAAGATAGCTGTCTATTTTATCATGGTGAAATCCGATTTTGAAAATCTCATTTAGTTTCTGAGAAATAACTTTTTGAAAACAACCCTTCATTTACAGGTTAATAATTATTGAGAATTTTTGAAAAAATCGTTATAAATTGATTTTTGAAGCAATCGATTTGAAACTTGGTAGATTTATAAAGAAAGGATTCCCCTTTTTAATGATAAAATCCACTTTTAGAAATCGCTTTTAGTTTTTGAGATATAATTTTTTTAATTTAACCGAAATTTTATGATTTGCCAAAATTAACAATTTTTTTTCATGAAATTTAAAAATTCGTAAAAAATCCATTTTTTGAAATATTGTTATGATATTTTCAAGATATCTAAAGATAACTGTCTATTTTATCATGGTGCAATCCGATTTAGAAAATCTCGTTTAGTTTCTGAGGTATCAATTTTTGAATAAAACTCCACATTTACAGGTTAAGAATTATTGAAGATTTTTGAAAAAATCGCTATAAATTGATTTTTGAAGCAATCGCTTTGAAACTGGGTAGATTTATAAAGAAAGGATTCCCCTTTTTAATGATAAAATCCACTTTTAGAAATCGCTTTTAGTTTTTGAGATATCATTTTTCATTTAACCGAAATTTTATGATTTGCCAAAAGTTAACAATTTTTTTACCTGAAATTTAAAAATTCGTAAAAAATCCATTTCTTGAAATATTGTTATGATATTTTCATGATATATAAAGATAACTGTCTATTTTATCATGGTAAAATCCGATTTTGAAAATCTCATTTAGTTTCTGAGAAATAAATTTTTAAACACAACCCTACATTTACAGGTTAATAATTATTGAGGATTTTTGAAAAAATCGTTATAAGTTGATTTTTAAAGCAATCGTTTTGAAACTGGGTAGATTTATAAAGAAAGTATTCCCCTTTTTAATGATAAAATCCACTTTTAGAAATCGCTTTTAGTTTTTGAGATATTTTTTTCATTTAACCGAAATTTTATGATTTGTCAAAGTTAACAATTTTTTTACATGAAGTTTAAAAAATCGTGATAAATCCATTTCTTGAAATATTGTTCTGATATTTTCATGATATATAAAGATAACTGTCTATTTTATCAAGGTGAAATCCGATTTTGAAAATCTCATTTAGTTTCTGAGATATCAATTTTTGAACACAACCCCACATTTATAGGTTAACAATTATTGAAGATTTTTGAAAAAATCGCTATAAATTGGTTTTTAAAGCAATCGTGTTGAAACTGGGTGGATTTATAAAGAAAGGATTCCCCTTTTTAATGATAAAATCTACTTTTAGAAATCGCTTTTCGTTTTTGAGGTATCATTTTTAATTTAACCAAAATTTTATAATTTGCCAAAATTAACAATTTTTTTACATGAAGTTTAAAAAATCGTGATAAATCCATTTCTTGAAATATTGTTCTGATATTTTCATGATCTACAAAGATAACTGTCTATTTTATCATGGTGAAATCCGATTTTGAAAATCTCATTTAGTTTCTGAGAAATAAATTTTTGAACACAACCCTACATTTACAGGTTAATAAGTATAGAGAATTTTTGAAAAAATCGTTATAAATTGATTTTTAAAGCAATCGTTTTGAAACTGGGTAGATTTATAAAGAAAGTATTCCCCTTTTTAATGATAAAATCCACTTTTAGAAATCGCTTTTAGTTTTTGAGATATTTTTTTCATTTAACCGAAATTTTATGATTTGTCAAAGTTAACAATTTTTTTACATGAAGTTTAAAAAATCGTGATAAATCCATTTCTTGAAATATTGTTCTGATATTTTCATGATATATAAAGATAACTGTCTATTTTATCAAGGTGAAATCCGATTTTGAAAATCTCATTTAGTTTCTGAGATATCAATTTTTGAACACAACCCCACATTTATAGGTTAACAATTATTGAAGATTTTTGAAAAAATCGCTATAAATTGGTTTTTAAAGCAATCGTGTTGAAACTGGGTGGATTTATAAAGAAAGGATTCCCCTTTTTAATGATAAAATCTACTTTTAGAAATCGCTTTTCGTTTTTGAGGTATCATTTTTAATTTAACCAAAATTTTATAATTTGCCAAAATTAACAATTTTTTTACATGAAGTTTAAAAAATCGTGATAAATCCATTTCTTGAAATATTGTTCTGATATTTTCATGATCTACAAAGATAACTGTCTATTTTATCATGGTGAAATCCGATTTTGAAAATCTCATTTAGTTTCTGAGAAATAACTTTTTGAACACAACCCTACATTTACAGGTTAATAAGTATAGAGAATTTTTGAAAAAATCGTTATAAATTGATTTTTAAAGCAATCGTTTTGAAACTGGGTAGATTTATAAAGAAATGATTCCCCTTTTTAATGATAAAATCCACTTTTAGAAATCGCTTTTAGTTTTTGAGATATCATTTTTTAATTTAACCGAAATTTTATGATTTGCCAAAGTTAACTATTTTTTACATGAAGTTTAAAAATTCGTAAAAAATCTATTTCGTGAAATATTGTTATGATATTTTCATGATATACAAAGATAACTGTCTATTTTATCATGGTGAAATCCGATTTTGAAAATCTCATTTAGTTTCTGAGAAATAAATTTTTAAACACAACCCTACATTTACAGGTTAATAATTATTGAAGATTTTTGAAAAAATCGTTATAAATTGATTTTTTAAGCAATCGTTTTGAAACTGGGTAGATTTATAAAGAAAGTATTCCCCTTTTTAATGATAAAATCTACTTTTAGAAATCGCTTTTAGTTTTTGAGATATCATTTTTTTAATTTAACCGAAATTTTATGATTTGCCAAAGTTCACAATTTTTTTACATGAAGTTTAAAAAATCGTGATAAATCCATTTCTTGAAATATTGTTATGATATTTTCATGATATATAAAGATAACAGTCTATTTTATCATGGTGAAACCCGATTTTGAAAATCTCATTTAGTTTCTGAGAAATAACTTTTTGAAAACAACCCTACATTTACAGGTTAATAATTATTGAGGATTTTTGAAAAAATCGTTATAAATTGATTTTTAAAGCAATCGTTTTGAAACTGGGTAGATTTATAAAGAAAGTATTCCCCTTTTTAATGATAAAATCCACTTTTAGAAATCGCTTTTAGTTTATGAGATATCATTTTTAATTTAATCGAAATTTTATGATTTGCCAAAGTTAACAATTTTTTTACATGAAGTTTAAAAAATCGTGAAAAATCCATTTCTTGAAATATTGGTATGATATTTTCATGATATACAAAGATAACTGTCTATTTTATCATGGTGAAATCCGATTTTGAAAATCTCATTTAGTTTCTAAGATATCAATTTTTGAACACAACCCCACATTTACTGGTTAATAATTATTGAAGATTTTTGAAGAAATCGTAATAAATTGATTTTTGAAGCAATCGTTTTAAAACTGGGTAGATTTATAAAGAAAGTATTCCCTTTTTTAATTATAAAATCCACTTTTAGATATCGCTTTTGGTTTTTGAGATATTATTTTTTTAATTTAACCGAAATTTTTTAATTTGCCAAAATTACCAATTTTTAACAACTCGTAAAAAATTCATTTCTTGAAATATTGTTCTGATATTTTCATGATATATAAAGACAACTATCTATTTTATCATGGTGAAATCCGATTTTGAAAATCTCATTTAATTTCTGAAAAATAAATTTTTGAAAGCAACCCTTCATTTACAACTTAATAATTATCGGTTTCAATCAACAATGCGTTATTTTGAAATATTTCGGGAATTTCACAAATTTTATGTTTATAATTTTAGTACTTCTTTGATTTGTTAACACTCTTATACGAGTGACGATGTTGAAAGATTTAAAAATAAATTTCGCGTTGATTTTACATTTTACATCAGAATTAACCCGAAGAGAAATTTTGTTATCGCCGCGAAATCGTGAATTATATCACATTTTATCACCGACGGATTTATCTATCGGGTTTCTGATGATATCTATCTCCTACGCAAGCGGAGATTTGTATTTAAATTGGTTTGTAACAGGGTCATAAATTTCCCAGATGCATAACTAGAACACTACAGATATTTTGCTATTACAAAATCAATGTTGTTACTTTTTTAAAAATAAATTAAATTTATAAATAATTTTTCTAAGAACTATATTAAACAAAACTAGTTTTTCCCAGTTTATATAACCACTTAATTTCCTTGTAATAATGTTAATACCCAGAAAAACCAAATTACATCACCTTTTTATTACGAGCTCAACTAATCCTAAACGAAACATTATGATGTTCTAGAACAAATTCTACAGTAATCTGTAACGAAACGGTGGCGAAGTTGGTAAGTTTCGCGTTAGGATGGCGCGCCGCGACGCCTGGCGTCCCTTT
Source organism: Onthophagus taurus (assembly GCF_000648695.1). Classification (NCBI taxonomy): domain Eukaryota; kingdom Metazoa; phylum Arthropoda; class Insecta; order Coleoptera; family Scarabaeidae; genus Onthophagus; species Onthophagus taurus. Next base: position 11,432 of record NW_019280939.1, read on the forward strand.
TTAGACGGCGGCGACGCTCGAAAACGTTCAGTTGGTTTGCGAGTGACATGATAGCATCATCGACGTTATACCGCACCGAAAGCCATCCGGTACTGAAGAAATGTATAACGATGAATTTTACAACAGCAAACATTCTATTTGCGGTAAGTTTATGTTATTTACACCATCTTTATGGTAATTTCTCTGAGAATTGAGACGAAAAAGTCACCCCCATGAAAGAACACCACGTTGTCACTGAAAACGTATCACTAAAAGGGCGTCTTTAATTCTTTTTAAGCACAAATAATTATTTCGTTGATTCTAAGAATGATTGCAAAAAAATTTTGGTTTGATACGCATAATTTAGCCTTGAATTGAAAGGAATTTGGGGAATTAAAAAAAATGTTTATATTAAAATCAAAAAAATCAACCACACATACATATGGTTGTATCAGCGTTTTAAGCAGATTTTTATTAATATCAGCGTTCTATAACTTAATGACTTGGTAAGTTTTAATAATTTGCTGATTTAGAAAGATCCAAACAATAAGTTAATTGCGAGCTAGAGGTCGTTTCTTTATTTGCCAAACATCTTCTTAAGTTTCATTTTATTGCACAACGATTTTAATATCATTTTTCAAAGTCGTATTAGATATTACCTGACACGGTAAACAAATTCTATTTCCTCTCTTCGATCGTTATTTATCTGTCAATTATCATACAAGTACTACGTTTCAAAACATCTACTACCACGTCGGTTTTGTTCTAATTGTCATCTAATGGCACGCAAAAGATCGATTTCAAATTTGAACACGAATTGTTATAAATAGAAACAGTTCATTGACGTTGACTTACATAAAGTGGGAAAAGATGATGCGATGATAATTTCAATCGATAATGGTCAAGAATCAATTTTATTGTTTAAGTTTATCGATGTGGGGTGTCAGTTAAAAATGAAAAATTGACATAATTATCGAAATCTAATTAATCAACGTTTCAATCGATACCATAACATTTTAAAAAGTTATAACTCAAAAACTGAAAGCAATTTCTAAAAGTGGATTTTATCATTAAAAACGGGAATCCTTTCTTTATTAATCTACCAAGTTTCAAAACTATTCCTTTAAAAATCTATTTTTTCAAAAATCTTCAATAATTATTAACGGTTGTGTTCAAAAATTGATATCTCAGATACTAAATGAGACTTTCAAAATCAGATTTCACCATGATAAAATAGACAGTTATCTTTGTATATCTTGAAAATATCATAACAATATTTCAAGAAATGGATTTTTTACAAATATTTGAATTTCATGTAAAAAAATGGTTAACTTTGGCAAATCATAAAATTTCGGTTAAATCAAAAAAATGATATCTCAAAAACTAAAAACGATTTCTAAAAGTGGATTTTATCATTAAAAAGGGGAATCCTTTCTTTATTAATCTACCCAGTTTAAAAACGATTGCTTCAAAAATCAATTTATGACGATTTTTTTAAAAATCTTCAATAATTGTCAACCTGTAAATGTAGGGTTGTTTTCAAAAAGTTATTTCTCAGAATCGAAATGAGATTTTCAAAATCGGATTTCACCATGATAAAATAGACAGCTATCTTTGTATATCATGAAAATATCATAACAATATTTCAAGAAATGGATTTTTCACGAATTTTTAAATTTCATATAAAAAAATTGTGAACTTTGGCAAATCATAAAATTTCGATTAAATTAAAAATGATATCTCAAAAACAAAAAGCGATTTCTAGAAGTGGATTTTATCATTAAAAAGGGGAATCCTTTCTTTATAAATTTACCCAGTTTCAAAACAATTGCTTTAAAAATCAATTTATAACGATTTCTTAAAAAATCTTCAATAATTTTTAACCTATAAATGTAGGGTTGTGTTCAAAAATTGATATCTCAGAAACTAAATAAGATTTTCAAAATTGGATTTCACCATGATAAAATAGACAGTTATCTTTGTATATCATTAAAATATCATAACAATATTTCACGAAATGGATTTTTTACGAATTTTTAAACTTCATGTAAAAAACTGTTAACTTTGGCAAATCATAAAATTTCGGTTAAATTAAAAATGATATCTCAAAAACTAAAAGCGATTTCTAAAAGTGGATTTTATCATTAAAAAGGGGATTCATTTCTTTATAAATCTACCCAGTTTCAAAACGATTGCTTCAAAAATCAATTTATTACGATTTTTTCAAAAATCTTTAATAATTATTAAACCATAAATGTAGGGTTGTTTTCAAAAAGTTGTTTCTCAGAAACGAAATGAGATTTTCAAAATCGGAGTTCACCATGATAAAATAGACAGGTATCTTTGTATATCATGAAAATAACATAACAATATTTCAAGAAATGGATATTTTACGAATTTTTAAGTTTCATGTAAAAAAATTGTGAACTTTGGCAAATCATAAAATTTCGGTTAAATTAAAAAAATGATATCTCAAAAACTAAAAGCGATTTCTAAAAGTGGATTTTATCATTAAAAAAAGGAATCCTTTCTTTATTAATCTACCCAGTTTCAAAACGATTGCTTCAAAAATCAATTTATAACGATTTTTCAAAAATCATCAATAATTATTAACCTGTACATGTAGTTGTGATCAAAAATTGATATCTCAGCAACTAAATGAGATTTTCAAAATCGGATTTCACCATGATAAAATAGACAGTTATCTTTGTAGATCATGAAAATATCATAACAATATTTCAAGAAATGGATTTATCACGAATTTTTAAATTTCATGTAAAAAAATTGTGAACTTTGGCAAATCATAAAATTTCGATTAAATTAAAAATGATATTTCAAAAACTAAAAGCGATTTCTAAAAGTGGATTTTATCATTAAAAAGGGGAATCCTTTCTTTATAAATCTACCCAGTTTCAAAACGATTGCTTCAAAAATCAATTTATAACGATTTTTTAAAAAATCTTCAATAATTTTTAACGTATAAATGTAGGGCTGTTTTCAAAAAGTTGTTTCTCAGAAACTAAATGAGATTTTCAAAATCGGATTTCACCATGATAAAATAGACAGTTATCTTTGTATATCATGAAAATATCATAACAATATTTCAAGAAATGGATTTTTGACGAATTTTTAAAATTCATGTAAAAAATTGTTAACTTTGGCAAATCATAAAATTTCGGTTAAATTAAAAAATGATATCTCAAAAACTAAAAGCGGTTTCTAAAAGTGGTTTTTATCATTAAAAAGGGGAATCCTTTCTTTATTAATCTACCAAGTTTCAAAACTAATTCTTTAAAAATCAATTTATTACGATTTTTTCAAAAATCTTCAATAATTATCAATCTGTAAATATAGGGTTGTTTTCAAAAAGTTATTTCTCAGAAACGAAATGAGATTTTTAAAATCGGATTTTACCGTGATAAAATAGACAGTTATCTTTATATATCATGAAAATATCATAACAATATTTCAAGAAATGGATTTTTGACGAATTTTTAAAATTCATGTAGAAAATTGTTAACTTTGGCAAATCATAAAATTTCGGTTAAATTAAAAAATGATATCTCAAAAACTAAAAGCGATTTCTAAAAGTGGTTTTTATCATTAAAAAGGGGAATCCTTTCTTTATTAATCTACCAAGTTTCAAAACTAATTCTTTAAAAATCAATTTATTACGATCTTGTCAAAAATCTTCAATAATTATCAATCTGTAAATATAGGGTTGTTTTCAAAAAGTTATTTCTCAGAAACGAAATGAGATTTTCAAAATCGGATGTCACCATGATAAAATAGACAGTTATCTTTGTATATCTTGAAAATATCATAACAATATTTCAAGGAATGGATTTTTTACGAATTTTTAAACTTCATGTAAAAAATTGTTAACTTTGGCAAATCATAAAATTTCGGTTAAATTTAAAAAATGATATCTCAAAAACTAAAAGCGATTTCTAAAAGTGGATTTTATCACTAAAAAGGGGAATCCCATCTTTATAAATCTACCCAGTTTCAAAACGATTGCTTTAAAAATCAATTTATAACGATTTTTTAAAAAGTCTTCAATAATTTTTAACCTATAAATGTAGGGTTGTGTTCAAAAATTTATATCTCAGAAACTAAATGAGATTTTCAAAATCGGATTTCACCATGATAAAATAGACAGTTATCTTTGTATATCATGAAAATATCATAACAATATTTCAAGAAATGGATTTGTCACGAATTTTTAAATTTCATGTAAAAAAATTGTTAACTTTGGCAAATCATGAAATTTCGGTTAAATTAAAAAAATGATATCTCAAAAACTAAAGACGATTTCTAAAAGTGCATTTTATCATTAAAAAGGGGAATCCTTTCTTTATAAATCTACCCAGTTTCAAAACGATTGCTTTAAAAATCAATTTATAACGATTTTTTCAAAAATCTTCAATAACAATTAACCTATAAATGTAGGGTTGTGTTCAAAAATTGATATCTCAGAAACTAAATGAGATTTTCTTTATGAATTTTGAAAATGTTATAATAATGTTTCAAGAAATGCATTAAAAAGAGAAATCGATAAATGTATGTTACCAATAAAATAAAAGTGTGTACAAAAAAAATGTTTCTTTTTTGTGTTGTCGCACGATGCGTTTCAATTATGTAGATCAATTAGAGTAATTTATCCATTTAGGAGAAGCACGCGAATCGTAAAAAAAAATGTTAGACACAAATTGGAACAATAACCCTTCCGAAGAAAATTAATAGAAAAAATTTTTAACAATTGGATCGAGTTAATTAAAACAAAGATTCATTGTTTGTATTAAATCACGTCTTATTATTATTATTGTGACTATTTATAATGGCAAAATGTTTCACGTGCCGAGTGAGAAGCGCCCTAAACCGTTTTTCAACTCTCAAAATAAAATTAATGGCGATAAATAATATTTGCCAAGTCTACAAAACAACTTGCATCACGTTTTTAGTAACTATTTCAAATCCATTTTTATAACTTAATCCCTTATTACCAATCAATAAAATATGTTATCTATTTTCAAGAAAAAAAGCTATAATTTAAAAATTAGTTTAAAACTATGTACAGTATTTGGTTTTAGAAATTTTAACTGGGTGGAGCAAAGAGAGATCAATAGAGAATTTGAGACGCAAAATTGCGCAACAACCCAAACAACACACATTAAAAAGACGTAAAAACACGTGGCTTGCTTTAAATGTTTAAATAATAAAGTTTTTTTTAATTGTTCTTTCTTGGAAAAACATAGATATTAAATATTGTATAAAACCTCAAACAACAAATGATCTAATCGGGTGATTAATATGATTAAAATACCTTACAAAACATCATACATTAGATATCAAAATTAGAAAATCGTATCTTAATAAGTAATTGAGATATTAAGACGAAATAAAAACAATTTTGTAATAAATTTAATAAAGTTTCAACACACCAAAAATAATTATTTCGTTTCTATTAATTCCGATGATACGATTTTTTTTTTGCTGAAAAGTGAAATTTAAAAAATCGTATCTCAGGAACGAATTGAGATATCATCATGAAATAAGAACCATTTTAAAGATAATTTCATAAAGTTTTAACACACCAATAATAATTGTTTCGATTCTATTAAGTCTGATGATACGATTTTTTTTATTCAACCTTGTTATTACTAAAGAATGAAATTTAAAAAATCGTATCTCAAGAACGGATTGAGATATCATCATGAAATAAGAACCATTTTAAAGATAATTTAATAAAGTTTTATCACACCAATAATAATTGTTTCGTTCCTATTAATTCTGATGATACGGTTTTTTTTATTCAACCTTGTTATTACTAAAGAATGGAATTTTCAAAATCGTATCTCAAGAACGGATTGAGATATCATCATGAAATAAGAACCATTTTAAAGATAATTTAATAAAGTTTTAACATGTCAAAAATAATTGTTTCGTTCCTATTAATTCTGATGATACGATTTTTTTTATTGAACTCTATATTAGTGAAAAGTGAAATTTAAAAAATCGTATCTCAAGAACGGATTGAGATATCATCATGAAATAAGAACCATTTTAAAGATAATTTAATAAAGTTTTAACACACCAATAATAATTGTTTCGCTTCTATTAATTCTGATGACATGATTTTTTTTATTCAACCTTGTTATTACTAAAGAATGAAATTTTCAAAATCGTATCTCAAGAACGGATTGAGATATCATCATGAAATAAGAATCATTTTAAAGATAATTTAATAAAGTTTTAACACACCAATAATAATTGTTTCGTTTCTAGCAATTCGGATGATACGATTTCTTTTTATTCAACTCTGTTATTACTGAAAAGTGAAATCAAAAAAATCGTATCTCAGGAAAGAATTGAGATATCGTCATGAAATAAGAACCATTTTAAAGATAATTTAATAAAGTTTTAACACACCAATAATAATTGTTTCGTTCCTATTAATTATGATGATACGGTTTTTTTTTATTCAACTCTGTTATTACTGGAGAGTGAAATTTAAAAAATCGTATCTCAAGAACGGATTGAGATATCATCATGAAATAAGAACCATTTTAAAGATAATTTAATAAAGTTTTAACACACCAAAGATAATTGTTTCGTTCCTATTAATTATGATGATACGGTTTTTTTTTATTCAACTCTGTTATTACTGGAGAGTGAAATTTAAAAAATCGTATCTCAAGAACGGATTGAGATATCATCATGAAATAAGAACCATTTTAAAGATAATTTAATAATGTTTTAACACACCAAAGATAATTGTTTCGTTTCTAATAATTTTGATGACATGATTTTTTTTATTCAACCTTGTTATTACTAAAGAATGAAATTTTCAAAAACGTATCTCAAGAACGGATTGAGATATCGTCATGAAATAGGAACCATTTTAAAGATAATTTAATAAAGTTTTAACACGCCAAAAATAATTGTTTCGTTCCTATTAATTCTGATGATACGATTTTTTTATTCAACTCTGTTATTACTGAAAAGTGAAATTTAAAAAATCGTATCTCAAGTACGGATTGAGATATCATCATGAAATAAGAACCATTTTAAAGATAATTTAATAAAGTTTTAACACACCAAAGATAATTGTTTCGTTCCTATTAATTCTGATGATACGATTTTTTCTATTCAACTCTGTTATTACTGAAAAGTGAAATTTAAAAAATCGTATCTCAAGAACGGATTGAGATATCATCATGAAATAAGAACCATTTTAAAGATAATTTAATAAAGTTTTAACACACCAAAGATAATTGTTTCGTTCCTATTAATTCTGATGATACGATTTTTTCTATTCAACTCTGTTATTACTGAAAAGTGAAATTTAAAAAATCGTATCTCAAGAACGGATTGAGATATCATCATGAAATAAGAACCATTTTAAAGATAATTTAATAAAGTTTTAACACACCAAAGATAATTGTTTCGTTCCTATTAATTCTGATGATACGATTTTTTTTATTCAATTCTGTTATTACTGAAAAGTGAAATTTAAAAAATCGTATCTCAAGAACGGATTGAGATATCATCATGAAATAAGAACCATTTTAAAGATAATTTAATAAAGTTTTAACACACCAAAAATAATTGTTCCGTTTCTATTAATTTTGATAACATAATTTTTTTTATTCAACCTTGTTATTACTAAAGAATGGAATTTTCAAAATCGTATCTCAAGAACGGATTGAGATATCATCATGAAATAAGAACCATTTTAAAGATAATTTAATAAAGTTTTAACACACCAAAAATAATTGTTCCGTTTCTATTAATTTTGATAACATAATTTTTTTTATTCAACCTTGTTATTACTAAAGAATGGAATTTTCAAAATCGTATCTCAAGAACGGATTGAGATATCATCATGAAATAAGAACCATTTTAAAGATAATTTAATAAAGTTTTAACATGCCAAAAATTATTGTTTCGTTAATATTGATTCTGATGATACGATTTTTTTTATTCAACTGTATTATTACTGAAAAGTGAAATTTAAAAAATCGTATCTCAAGAACGGATTGAAATATCCTCATGAAATAAAAACCATTTTAAAGATAATTTAATAAAGTATTAACACACCAAAGATAATTATTTCGTTTCTATTAATTCTAATAACATGATTTTTTTTATTCAACCTTGTTATTACTAAAGATTGAAATTTTCAAAATCGTATCTCAAGAACGGATTGAGATATCGTCATGAAATTAGAACCAATTTAAAGATAATTTCATAAAGTTTTAAATCGCCAAAAATAATTGTTTTGATCCTATTAATTCTGATGATACGATTTTTTTTATTCAACTCTGTTATTACTGGAGAGTGAAATTTAAAAAATCGTATCTTAAGAACGAATTGAGATATCATCATGAAATAAGAACCATTTTAAAGATAATTTAATAAAGTTTTAACACACCAAAGATAATTGTTTCGTTCCTATTAATTCCGATGATACGATTATTTAATTGAACTTTGTTATTACTAACAAATGAAATCAAGTCAAAAATAATTCTAAACGATATCACTGGAATACCTAAGCGGTGAATTTTCGTTCTAAATGACGCACATTACCCTAGTTATAAATAATTTAATTGAGTGTAGAGGATTTAGTGTGGAAAAAACGAAAAACTTAATGGATCTCGTGATGTTTTTACTTAAATTTCCCTTTTTTTCGGAACATTGACGCAACACTTTACGCGATTTTTTTATTGCAGCTTCTTCGGTGATAAATCTTTTCAGAATCATAAACGTTCATGATCTATTTATACACACAGTAAGATACGCGGATAATTTTGAGTTCATTTCATTCTAAATTTAGGACATTCAAAAAAATCAATTTGAAGAAACCGAAAATCTCTAAAATTGAACCATTGAGCTGTTTTATTTTCGTGTTATACTCGTGATGTCGTCTATAAATTGCTATTTTAAAATCGGATAACAGTGGTCCACCAAATTTTGTTTACAAAGTTTTAATTTTTGATTATTAAAATCTAAATTGATTAAAATAAATGTAAAGAATTCGCGACCTTGATAATAAATTCACTTCTTCACTCGCGTCACATAAATTAAGTCGGATTGAATTTAATTTTAATTGTTTCGTTGAACCCAGGATGACTGATTCAATAAAGATGAAGAAATAAAATGTTTAATAAAAAGATTTTTTTTTTATGAAGAATTTCGTCCTTGCATCGGTTACGCGAATGAGCTTCGCGCGTATCTAAATAAAGCACGAGACGAGAACGAATTTGAAACGAAAAAACTTTTGAAGTACTCTGTATTTAAAAAAGTGGGGACGCATTTAGTAAAAGAAAATTTACAACAGCGAATTTGTGTGTAGTTAGGCTTCAGTTGTGTGCTGTCGTTGATGTGTGTGTCTTCGGAATATGCTAGATACTATTAAAGAACTTTTTGAGTGTACTTTCTCCAATGCACGTCGACATTCCTTAGATAATAATTCAGGTAACTTGAAAAAAAGACAAGAAAATTAATTCAATTAAGGGTAAAATAATCAATAAAGGATTTTCCTCGATAAAAATTACAAATTAAAGTTATGTAATAGAACACGTGATAAATGCAAAATTTTCAAGGCAACAGTTCAACAATTTACGCACCTCCCGTCTATAGTAACATCGTTTTTGGCAAAATTTCAAAACGAAATTTACTATTATTTCAAGCAACCGGTGTGTTTATTAAAAGATACCTTTAAAATTACATTTTAATCCAAACGAACACTAAATTAAGTTGCACTTAGATCTATTAGCGTAAATAAAACGCACTTTGTCGCGTAAAAAATGGCACATCCACATCCAAAAACATCAATTTAAACGTATTAATCATCACGTTTCGGGTTATTTTTCAGCTGCATTCTATTTTCACGGTTGAAGACATTTTTTGGAAAGTCCCACTGTTTTTCGCACAAGAACATTATTTTTGTTGAAACTCTAATTTTAAATTGTGAGGCACACCCACTAAATTCTTCCAATCCAAACCAAAAAAGAATAGCTATCGTTTATGTTGAAAAATAATTTTCTTCGAAATTTTTATAATCAATCCATACACTAGATTATTTCATTTTAAAGAAGAAATTTTAAGCTTTAATTTGACATCAAAANTGAGGCACACCCACTAAATTCTTCCAATCCAAACCAAAAAAGAATAGCTATCGTTTATGTTGAAAAATAATTTTCTTCGAAATTTTTATAATCAACCCATACACTAGATTATTTCATTTTAAAGAAGAAATTTTAAGCTTTAATTTGATATCAAAATCATTTCTTAGTTGTTATAAATAAAATAGATATAATTTTTTTAAATTTATAAACGTCGCTTTTTATGTGGATAATCATTAAAATTGTTTTTCTCGGAAATTTTTATAATTAACTCATACGTTAAATTATATCATTTTAAAGAGGAGATTTCAAGCTTTAGTTTGATATCGAAATCAATTCTTAGTTGTTATAAACAAATTAGATATGATTTTTCAAATTTATAGACGTCATCAAATCTAACCTCTTTTTGTGGGTAACCATTAAAATTATTTTTCTCGGAAATTTTTATAATCAACTCATATATTAAATAATATCATTAGATTTTAAGCTTTTACCGGTTTCAGGCTGTAAAAAGGTTCTTAACATTCACAAAAGTTGGTTTGTAATGTACCTTATAACTGTATTAGCAATGTAAAAATGACATATCGGTAATGTAAAAATGACAAATTGGTAATGTTATATTTTTACAATACAGGAAAAGCAGCTACATATTTAATAAACCTTAATTATGAAAATTTTAAGTAACAATGGAACAGAAACCTAATGCTATTTTTAATAATAGTAATTATTTATGTTCACCATGCAATTAAAACAACCCGAAAAAGTGTGATGCATTAGTTAGTTTAGGTAAATTAAAGTCACTCATTTTACAAATTAATGAATTTAAAAAAAAAAATATATTTGTTGACAAATAAACATCTTTGTGACTGCCTAGCAACTAACTTGTATAACGACTTTGACATTTACGGAAAAAGTTGCAAATGAATTTTTGATTTACTATTGTTAAAATAGGTATCTAGCAGTTGGTAACACCGTAACACTTGAAAATAGAAATTTGAATTGACAATTAGAAACTGTCAAAACACAAAATGTATTCACCTGACAAACATGTTTCATGTACACCTCCCAAAATAAGAGAAATTGCTCAGAGTTCAATGTCCTCATCATTGTGGACCTTGTATTCGATGCTAAGAACGTATTTAAACATCCATGGACAAACATTGTCACATTGACAACTAGAAAAATTAATGACCCAATGTCACCAACATGAACTGGTTCCATAAAATGTTACTAAAATCTCATTACAGCATCGGATGCTGTAAGGAGTCTCATTACAGCACCCGTTTCAGTACTGTTATAGCTTTCATTACCGTCGCGAATTACAAAAACTATTGAACAAACCTCGATGTTATGACGCATTACAGCCTTAGATGTCTTAAAATCTGACATCTGCGGCTGTAATAAATGTCATAACATTTCTCGGTATGTTAATAGCTATAATTTGATATCAAAATCAATTCTTTGTTGTTATAAACAAATTAGATTTGATTTTTCAAATTTATAAACGTTGTCAAATCTAACCTCTTTTTGTGGGTAATCATTAAAATTGTATTTCTCGGAAATTTTTCTAATCAACTCATACATTAAATTATATCATTTTAAAGAGAAGATTTCAAGCTTTAATTTGATATCAAAATCAATTCTTAGTTGTTATAAACAAATTAAATATGATTTATTCAAATTTATAAACGTCAAATCTAACCTTTTTTTGTGAGTAATCATTAAAATTGTTTTTCTAGGAAATTTTTCTAATCAACTCATACATTGAATTATATCATTTTAAAAAGAAGACTTCAAACTTAAATTTGATATCAAAATCAATTCTTAGTTGTTATAAACAAATTAAATATGATTTATTCAAATTTATAAACGTCAAATCTAATCTTTTTTTGTGAGTAATCATTAAAGTTGTTTTTCTCGGAAATTTTTCTAATCAACTCATACATTAAATTATATCATTCTAAAGAGGAGGTTTCAAGCTTTAATTTGATATCAAAATCAATTCTTAGTTGTTATAAACAAATTAGATATGATTTTTTCTAATTTATAAACGTCAAATTTAACCTCTTTTTGTGGGTAATCATTAAAATTGTTTTTCTCGAAATTTTTTCTAATCAACTCATACATTAAATTATATCATTTTAAAGAGGAGACTTCAAGCTTTAATTTCATATTAAAATCATTTCTTAGTTGTCACAAACAATCCAGATATGATTTTTCAAATTTATAGACGTCATCAAATCTAACCTCTTTTTGTGGGTAACCATTAAAATTATTTTTCTCAGAAATTTTTATAATCAACTCATATATTAAATAATATCATTCTAAAGAGGAGATTTCAAGCTTTAATTTGATATCAAAATCATTTCTTAGTTGTTGTAAATAAATTAGATATGATTTATTCAAATTTATAAACGTCAAATCTAACCTCTTTTTGTGAGTAATCATTAAAATTGTTTTTCTCGGAAATTGTTCTAATCAACTCATGCATTAAATTATATCATTTTAAAGACAACATTTCAAGCTTTAATTTGATACTAAAATCAATTCTTAGTTGTTATAAACAAATTAGATATGATTTTTTCAAATTTATAAACGCCAAATCTAACCTCTTTTTGTGAGTAATCATTAAAGTTGTTTTTCTCGGAAATTTTTCTAATCAACTCATACTTTAAATTATATCATTCTAAAGAGGAGGTTTCCAGCTTTAATTTGATATCAAAATCATTTCTTAGTTATTATAAAAAAATTAGATATGATTTTTCAAATTTATAAACGTCAAATCTAACCTCTTTTTGTGAGTAATCATTAAAATTGTTTTTCTCGGAAATTTTTCTAATCAACTCATACATTAAATTATATCATTTTAAAGAAGAGATTTCAAGCTTTAATTTGATATCAAAATCATTTCTTAGATGTAATAAATAAATTAGATATGATTTTTTCAAATTTATAAACGTCAAATCTAACCTCGTTTTGTGGAGTAATCATAAAACTTGTTTTTCTCGGAAATTTTTCTAATCAACTCATACATTAAATTATATCATTTTAAAGAGGAGATTTCAAGCTTTAATTTGATATCAAAATCAATTCTTACTTGTTATAAACAAATTAGATATGATTTTTTCAAATTTATAAACGTCATCAATCTAACCTTTTTTGTGAGTAATCATTAAAATTGTTTTTCTCGGAATTTTTTTTTAATCAGCTCATACATTAAATTATATCATTTTAAAAAGGAGATTTCAAGCTTTAATTTGATATCAAAATCATTTCTTAGTTGTTATAAACAAATTAGATATGATTTTTTCAAATTTATAAACGTCAAATCTAACCTCTTTGTGGCTAATTAAAATTGTTTTCCTCGGAAATTTTTTTAATCAACTCATACATTATATTATATCATTTTAAAGAGGATATTTCAAGCTTTAATTTGATATCAGAATCAATTCTTAGTTGTTATAAACAAATTAGATATGATTTTTCAAATTTATAAACGTCAAATCTAACCTCTTTTGTGAGTAATCATTAAACTTGTTTTTCTCGGAAATTTTTCTAATCAACTCATACATTAAATTATATCATTTTAAAGAGGAGATTTTAAGCTTTAATTTGATATCAAAATCAATTCTTAGTTGTTATAAACAAATTAGATATGATTTTTTCAAATTTATAAACGTCAAATCTAACCTCGTTTTGTGGGTAATCATTAAATTTGTTTTTCTCGGAAATTTTTCTAATCAACTCATACATTAAATTATATCATTTTAAAGAGGAGATTTTAAGCTTTAATTTGATATCAAAATCAATTCTTAGTTGTTATAAACAAATTAGATATGATTTTTTCAAATTTATAAACGTCAAATCTAACCTCTTTTTGTGGGTAATCATTAAATTTGTTTTTCTCGGAAATTTTTCTAATCAACTCATACATTAAATTATATCATTTTAAAGAGGAGATTTTAAGCTTTAATTTGATATCAAAATCAATTCTTAGTTGTTATAAACAAATTAGATATGATTTTTTCAAATTTATAAACGTCAAATCTAACCTCTTTTTGTGGGTAATCATTAAAATTGTTTTTCTCGGAAATTTTTCTAATCAACTCATACATTAAATTATATCATTTTAAAGAGGAGATTTTAAGCTTTAATTTGATATCAAAATCAATTCTTAGTTGTTATAAACAAATTAGATATGATTTTTTCAAATTTATAAACGTCAAATCTAACCTCTTTTTGTGGGTAATCATTAAAATTGTTTTTCTCGGAAATTTTTCTAATCAACTCATACATTAAATTATATCATTTTAAAGAGGAGATTTTAAGCTTTAATTTGATATCAAAATCAATTCTTAGTTGTTATAAACAAATTAGATATGATTTTTTCAAATTTATAAACGTCAAATCTAACCTCTTTTTGTGGGTAATCATTAAAATTGTTTTTCTCGGAAATTTTTCTAATCAACTCATACATTAAATTATATCATTTTAAAGAGGAGATTTTAAGCTTTAATTTGATATCAAAATCAATTCTTAGTTGTTATAAACAAATTAGATATGATTTTTTCAAATTTATAAACGTCAAATCTAACCTCTTTTTGTGGGTAATCATTAAAATTGTTTTTCTCGGAAATTTTTCTAATCAACTCATACATTAAATTATATCATTTTAAAGAGGAGATTTTAAGCTTTAATTTGATATCAAAATCAATTCTTAGTTGTTATAAACAAATTAGATATGATTTTTTCAAATTTATAAACGTCAAATCTAACCTCTTTTTGTGGGTAATCATTAAAATTGTTTTTCTCGGAAATTTTTCTAATCAACTCATACATTAAATTATATCATTTTAAAGAGGAGATTTTAAGCTTTAATTTGATATCAAAATCAATTCTTAGTTGTTATAAACAAATTAGATATGATTTTTTCAAATTTATAAACGTCAAATCTAACCTCTTTTTGTGGGTAATCATTAAAATTGTTTTTCTCGGAAATTTTTCTAATCAACTCATACATTAAATTATATCATTTTAAAGAGGAGATTTTAAGCTTTAATTTGATATCAAAATCAATTCTTAGTTGTTATAAACAAATTAGATATGATTTTTTCAAATTTATAAACGTCAAATCTAACCTCTTTTTGTGGGTAATCATTAAAATTGTTTTTCTCGGAAATTTTTCTAATCAACTCATACATTAAATTATATCATTTTAAAGAGGAGATTTTAAGCTTTAATTTGATATCAAAATCAATTCTTAGTTGTTATAAACAAATTAGATATGATTTTTTCAAATTTATAAACGTCAAATCTAACCTCTTTTTGTGGGTAATCATTAAAATTGTTTTTCTCGGAAATTTTTCTAATCAACTCATACATTAAATTATATCATTTTAAAGAGGAGATTTTAAGCTTTAATTTGATATCAAAATCAATTCTTAGTTGTTATAAACAAATTAGATATGATTTTTTCAAATTTATAAACGTCAAATCTAACCTCTTTTTGTGGGTAATCATTAAAATTGTTTTTCTCGGAAATTTTTCTAATCAACTCATACATTAAATTATATCATTTTAAAGAGGAGATTTTAAGCTTTAATTTGATATCAAAATCAATTCTTAGTTGTTATAAACAAATTAGATATGATTTTTTCAAATTTATAAACGTCAAATCTAACCTCTTTTTGTGGGTAATCATTAAAATTGTTTTTCTCGGAAATTTTTCTAATCAACTCATACATTAAATTATATCATTTTAAAGAGGAGATTTTAAGCTTTAATTTGATATCAAAATCAATTCTTAGTTGTTATAAACAAATTAGATATGATTTTTTCAAATTTATAAACGTCAAATCTAACCTCTTTTTGTGGGTAATCATTAAAATTGTTTTTCTCGGAAATTTTTCTAATCAACTCATACATTAAATTATATCATTTTAAAGAGGAGATTTTAAGCTTTAATTTGATATCAAAATCAATTCTTAGTTGTTATAAACAAATTAGATATGATTTTTTCAAATTTATAAACGTCAAATCTAACCTCTTTTTGTGGGTAATCATTAAAATTGTTTTTCTCGGAAATTTTTCTAATCAACTCATACATTAAATTATATCATTTTAAAGAGGAGATTTTAAGCTTTAATTTGATATCAAAATCAATTCTTAGTTGTTATAAACAAATTAGATATGATTTTTTCAAATTTATAAACGTCAAATCTAACCTCTTTTTGTGGGTAATCATTAAAATTGTTTTTCTCGGAAATTTTTCTAATCAACTCATACATTAAATTATATCATTTTAAAGAGGAGATTTTAAGCTTTAATTTGATATCAAAATCAATTCTTAGTTGTTATAAACAAATTAGATATGATTTTTTCAAATTTATAAACGTCAAATCTAACCTCTTTTTGTGGGTAATCATTAAAATTGTTTTTCTCGGAAATTTTTCTAATCAACTCATACATTAAATTATATCATTTTAAAGAGGAGATTTTAAGCTTTAATTTGATATCAAAATCAATTCTTAGTTGTTATAAACAAATTAGATATGATTTTTTCAAATTTATAAACGTCAAATCTAACCTCTTTTTGTGGGTAATCATTAAAATTGTTTTTCTCGGAAATTTTTCTAATCAACTCATACATTAAATTATATCATTTTAAAGAGGAGATTTTAAGCTTTAATTTGATATCAAAATCAATTCTTAGTTGTTATAAACAAATTAGATATGATTTTTTCAAATTTATAAACGTCAAATCTAACCTCTTTTTGTGGGTAATCATTAAAATTGTTTTTCTCGGAAATTTTTCTAATCAACTCATACATTAAATTATATCATTTTAAAGAGGAGATTTTAAGCTTTAATTTGATATCAAAATCAATTCTTAGTTGTTATAAACAAATTAGATATGATTTTTTCAAATTTATAAACGTCAAATCTAACCTCTTTTTGTGGGTAATCATTAAAATTGTTTTTCTCGGAAATTTTTCTAATCAACTCATACATTAAATTATATCATTTTAAAGAGGAGATTTTAAGCTTTAATTTGATATCAAAATCAATTCTTAGTTGTTATAAACAAATTAGATATGATTTTTTCAAATTTATAAACGTCAAATCTAACCTCTTTTTGTGGGTAATCATTAAAATTGTTTTTCTCGGAAATTTTTCTAATCAACTCATACATTAAATTATATCATTTTAAAGAGGAGATTTTAAGCTTTAATTTGATATCAAAATCAATTCTTAGTTGTTATAAACAAATTAGATATGATTTTTTCAAATTTATAAACGTCAAATCTAACCTCTTTTTGTGGGTAATCATTAAAATTGTTTTTCTCGGAAATTTTTCTAATCAACTCATACATTAAATTATATCATTTTAAAGAGGAGATTTTAAGCTTTAATTTGATATCAAAATCAATTCTTAGTTGTTATAAACAAATTAGATATGATTTTTTCAAATTTATAAACGTCAAATCTAACCTCTTTTTGTGGGTAATCATTAAAATTGTTTTTCTCGGAAATTTTTCTAATCAACTCATACATTAAATTATATCATTTTAAAGAGGAGATTTTAAGCTTTAATTTGATATCAAAATCATTTCTTAGTTGTTATAAACAAATTAGATATGATTTTTCAAATTTATAAACGTCAAATCTAACCTCCTTTTGTGGCTAATCATTAAAATTGTTTTTCTCAGAAATTTTTCTAATCAACTCATACATTAAATTATATCATTTTAAAAAGGAGATTTTAAGCTTTAATTTGATATCAGAATCATTTCTTAGTTGTTATAAACAAATTAGATATGATTTTTTCAAATTTCTAAACGTCAAATCTAACCTCGTTTTGTGGGTAATCATTAAATTTGTTTTTCTCGAAAATTTTTCTAATCAACTCATACATTAAATTATATCATTCTAAAGAGGAGATCTCAAGCTTTGATTTGATATCAAAATTATTTCTTAGTTGTTATAAATAAATCATATATGACTTTTTCAAATTTATAAACGTCATCAAATTTAACCTCTTTTTGTGGGTAACCATTAAAATTATTTTTCTTGGAAATTTTTCTAATCAAGTTATACATTAAATTATATCATTTTAAAGAGGGAATTTCATGCTTTAATTTCTTAGTTGTTATAAACAAAGTAGATATGATTTTTTGAACTTTAATAACTATTTATTGTTGTAGGAAACAATAATGCGTCCATCACAAAAGAAGGTTTACAGTGGCGTGGTAGGTCAAATGGGCACAGTCCAGGGATACTCAATGGAGGGGGCGACTGTTCAGGGGGTCCAAATGTTGGGTCAACAATCGGGGGCTCAGGGGGCGACTCGGAAGGGGGCACAGGCTGCTTTGAGGGTACAGGCTGCACAGGGCCGGACCAGTTGGAGGGACCCGGCCCAACTGAGAATGACGCTCTTCACCTCAAGAGACGGGTGGGACTCGTCAGTGGGGTGGCTTTAATTGTTGGCACAATGATTGGTAAATTTGAAACCATCAAAAAAAAAGGAAAATAAAAAAAAAAATTTTAGGATCTGGAATTTTCGTTTCACCGTCTGGTTTGTTGGAGCGAACTGGATCAATTGGGATGAGCTTTGTAATTTGGATGGCCTGCGGAGGTCTATCATTACTAGGTAAATAATTTTTGAACGCCAAAAACCATTCGGTCGTAACAAAAATCGAAGTGGCGCAAAGAACGAAAATAGTAACGCTCCATTCACACATATTTTTAGTAACGCGTTTCGGTTCGCTTTTTGACGTCATACGAGGCACGCAAAATTTTTCGATCGAATCCAAATCCGATCTTACTCATTTTTCTAAAAAAAATCATAATAAAATAAAGTTGTTTGAAAACTAAGTGGTAATAATTCAAGTTGATGTAAATTCACGTTCAATTTACATTGAAAATAGTTTCTAAAATCATTGTATGTATGTACTTTAGAACGTTTTAATCTAAACGTAACAAGATATATGTAAGTTAAACTTCGCCAAAAAAATACCGACAAACACATAAACGTATGTTGACTGAAATCATAACATTTACGTGTGGGAAATGTGCATTTTGGATTTAATCCAAATTTACTTGAAAATTGGGTTAATTTGGTATCGTAATTATGATGAAATTCGGTTTAGTCTATGAGATATTGAACTTTTATTGATTAATTTGTTTACTTTTTTAGGTGCCCTATCATATGCTGAATTGGGTACCATGAACACATCATCGGGGGCTGAATACGCGTATTTTATGGACGCTTTTGGTGCTCCGCCCGCGTTCCTTTTCTCTTGGGCGAGCACTCTCGTACTAAAACCCTCACAAATGGCGATAATCTGTCTCAGTTTTGGTAAATATGCCGTCGAGGCATTCGTCACCGAGTGCGAACCTCCCGAGATTGTTGTAAAGATGGTTACTTTGTTAACAATAGGTAAATATAGTAATTTATTACCTTTTTGATTATTGTTAAACAATTCTTTTTTAGTTGTGATTTTATACATCAACTGCTACAGTGTCAACTTGGCTACAAGCGTCCAAAACATTTTTACCGCAGCGAAATTGGTCGCTGTTCTTATTGTGATTGTCGGGGGAGCATATAAAATGTTCGAAGGTATGTTACTCGTTAATTATTAACTGAAAAATCGTTTTAATGATGACGTGGCCTCTTTTGTGAACGCCAACAAGTTGTTTTTAATCGATCCTTTTCAATCAATCTAAAAAAAAATTATTTTATGATTAATAATTATGAACAATAACGATCACAGGATAATTTATAATTAAAGTAAATTATCTACAATAATTACATTTTCAAACTGCATAAAATACGCGCGAAACACTTCAGGCTCTTTAAAATTTACGGTTCACGCATGCGCTTTCGCGACACTTGTAACGACAAAGACAGAACATGTATCATTCCGTCTGCCTTTGATGGAAACGCTCGCTACTCATTGCTTAGATAGGGAGTCAGCGATATAGGAGATGGTATATATATGGTATAAATAAAAGCATAGAAATGTCAATTCTTCCAATGACGTCACAGCAAGGACTTTGCGGGGGATACGTTCATAACAACAGCGTACATATGGAATGGATAACCTTATACCATTGAGGTCTTATATATAATCTAGAGTGCGTATGTGGTGGTGGTGGGGGTAATCAGAAAGTCAGACATGTTGGATGTACCGACCTGAACTAAGGGTGTGTTTACGTTGGAGCTGCGATAAACGATAATAGCGACGATACTACCAAAACAACGAAATTGTTGTCATAGTTTTATATGCAGGTGTTTATATTGGAACGAGAGCTGCGATAAACGATAAGAACAACAATGAGAGCAGCGATAAGAGNTACTTTTTTAGGTGCCCTATCATATGCTGAATTGGGTACCATGAACACATCATCGGGGGCTGAATACGCGTATTTTATGGACGCTTTTGGTGCTCCGCCCGCGTTCCTTTTCTCTTGGGCGAGCACTCTCGTACTAAAACCCTCACAAATGGCGATAATCTGTCTCAGTTTTGGTAAATATGCCGTCGAGGCATTCGTCACCGAGTGCGAACCTCCCGAGATTGTTGTAAAGATGGTTACTTTGTTAACAATAGGTAAATATAGTAATTTATTACCTTTTTGATTATTGTTAAACAATTCTTTTTTAGTTGTGATTTTATACATCAACTGCTACAGTGTCAACTTGGCTACAAGCGTCCAAAACATTTTTACCGCAGCGAAATTGGTCGCTGTTCTTATTGTGATTGTCGGGGGAGCATATAAAATGTTCGAAGGTATGATACTCGTTAATTATTAACTGAAAAATCGTTTTAATGATGACGTGGCCTCTTTTGTGAACGCCAACAAGTTGTTTTTAATCGATCCTTTTCAATCAATCTAAAAAAAAATTATTTTATGATTAATAATTATGAACAATAACGATCACAGGATAATTTATAATTANCGAAATTGTTGTCATAGTTTTATATGCAGGTGTTTATATTGGAACGAGAGCTGCGATAAACGATAAGAACAACAATGAGAGCAGCGATAAGACCTGCGCAAAATGAATTGAAAACGATTTGTCAGAACAAATCTGTTGTGGTAATTTTTATCTTTTTGGTTCCACAAAAATTTCACTAATTAAACAGTCGATATCCATGCCGACCACACGCAAAGAAAATAGGGAATACAATTAGCGTCGCTCTTATCGTTAGTCGGCTGTCAAGCTTGTGACAATTCGTCGCTCCAATATAAACACTTGCATATAAAACTATGACAACAATTTCGTTATTTTGCTAGTATCGTTTATCGCAGCTCCAACGTAAACGNAAGTTGTTTTTAATCGATCCTTTTCAATCAATCTAAAAAAATAAATTTTATTATCCTTCTCTATGATTAATAATAAAATTATGAACAATAACGATCACAGACCTGCAAAAATGAATTTCATAAAAACTTTTTAGATAATTTAGGGTGATCAAACAGTTTTGAAAGGTGCTGAATCCGAAAATGATGCCACTTTTTCCCCATCACCCATCATTTATCCACATCTCAACACAATAATCTGGAACTAACTAGTAGAATATGACCCTGAGAGAATTTACCCTGATATCTCCTCTCCATGACCTTAATATCTTGATGGAAACATTCACCTGGTACTACCCATGTTTTCAGGGAAAAAATCCAAATAAGAATGTAGAAAGTCAACTTTTATGCTCATCAGGTAGCCCATTTTAAAGAGGACATTTCAAGCTTTAATTTGATACCAAAATCATTTCTTAGTTGTTATAAACAAATTAGATATAATTTTTTCTAATTTATAAATGTCATCAAATTTAACTTCTTTTTGTGGGTAATCATTAAAGCTGTTTTTGTCGGAAATTTTTATAATCAACTCATACATTAAATGATATCAATTTAAAGAAGAGATTTCAAGCTTTAATTTAATATCAAAATCATTTCTTAGTTGTTATAAATAAATTAGATATGATTTTTCAAATTTATAAACGTCATCAAATCTAACCTTTTTTGTTGGTAATCATTAAAGTTGTTTTTCTCGGAAATTTTTCTAATCAACTCATACATTAAATTATATCATTTTAAAGAGGAGATTTTAAGCTTTAATTTAATATCAAAATCATTTCTTAGTTGTTATAAATAAATTAGATATGATTTTTTCAAATTTATAAACGTCAAATCTAACCTCTTTTCTTGTGAGTAATCATTAAATTTGTTTTTCTCGGAAATTTTTCTAATCAACTCATACATTAAATTATATCATTTTAAAGAGGAGATTTTAAGCTTTAATTTAATATCAAAATCATTTCTTAGTTGTTATAAATAAATTAGATATGATTTTTTCAAATTTATAAACGTCAAATCTAACCTCTTTTTGTGGGTAATCATCATTAAAATTGTTTTTCTCGGAAATTTTTCTAATCAACTCATACATTAAATTACATCATTGTAAAGAGGAGATTTCAAGCTTTAATTTGATATCAAAATCAATTCTTAGTTGTTATAAACAAATTAGATATGAATTTTTCAAGTTTATAGACGTCAAATCTAACCTCTTTTTGTGGGTAATCATTAAAATTGTTTTTCTCGGAAATTTTTCGAATCAACTCATACATTAAATTACATCATTGTAAAGAGGAGATTTCAAGCTTTAATTTGATATCAAAATCAATTCTTAGTTGTTATAAACAAATTACATATGATTTTTTCAAATTTATAAACGTCAAATTTAACCTCTTTTTGTGGGTAATCATTAAAGTTGTTTTTCTCGGAAATTTTTCTAATCAAGTCATACATTATATTATATCATTTTAAAGAGGAGATTTCAAGCTTTAATTTAATATCAAAATCATTTCTTAGTTGTTATAAATAAATTAGATATGATTTTTTCAAATTTATAAACGTCAAATCTAACCTCTTTTTGTGGCTAATTATTAAAATTGTTTTTCTCGGAAATTTTTCTAATCAACTCATACATTAAATTATATCATTTTAAAGAGGAGATTTCAAGCTTTAATTTGATATCAAAATCATTTCTTAGTTGTTATAAATAAATTAGATATGATTTTTTCAAATTTATAAACGTCAAATCTAACCTCTTTTTGTGGCTAATTATTAAAATTGTTTTTCTCGGAAATTTTTCTAATCAACTCATACATTAAATTATATCATTTTAAAGAGGAGATTTCAAGCTTTAATTTGATATCAAAATCAATTCTTACTTGTTATAAACAAATTAGATATGATTTTTTCAAATTTATAAACGTCATTAAATCTAACCTTTTTTGTGGACAATCATTAAAATTGTTTTTCTCGGAAATTTTTTTTAATCAACTCATACATTAAATTATATCATTTTAAAGAGGAGATTTCAAGCTTTAATTTGATATCAAAATCATTTCTTAGTTGTTATAAATAAATTAGATATGATTTTTTCAAATTTATAAACGTCAAATCTAACCTCTTTTTGTGGGTAATCATTAAAATTGTTTTTCTCGGAAATTTTTCTAATCAACTCATACATTAAATTATATCATTTTAAAGAGGAGATTTCAAGCTTTAATTTGATATCAAAATCATTTCTTAGTTGTTATAAATAAATTAGATATGATTTTTTCAAATTTCTAAACGTCAAATCTAACCTCTTTTTGTGGGAAATCATTAAAATTGTTTTTCTCGGAAATTTTTCTAATCAACTCACATTAAATTATATCAATTTAAAGAGAAGATTTCAAGCTTTAATTTGATATTAAAATCAATTCTTACTTGTTATAAATAAATTAGATATGATTTTTTCAAATTTATAAACGTCAAATCTAACCTCTTTTTGTGGCTAATCATTAAAATTGTTTTTCTCGGAAATTTTTCTAATCAACTCATACATTAAATTATATCATTTTAAAGAGGAGATTTCAAGCTTTAATTTGATATCAAAATCAATTCTTAGTTGTTATAAATAAATTAGATATGATTTTTTCAAATTTATAAACGTCAAATCTAACCTCTTTTTGTGGGTAATCATTAAAATTGTTTTTCTCGGAAATTTTTCTAATCAACTCATACATTAAATTATATCATTTTAAAGAGGAGATTTCAAGCTTTAATTTGATATCAAAATCAATTCTTAGTTGTTATAAACAAATTAGATATGATTTTTTCAAATTTATAAACGTCAAATCTAACCTCTTTTGTGAGTAATCATTAAACTTGTTTTTCTCGGAAATTTTTCTAATCAACTCATACATTAAATTATATCATTTTAAAGAGGAGATTTCAAGCTTTAATTTGATATCAAAATCAATTCTTAGTTGTTATAAACAAATTAGATATGATTTTTTCAAATTTATAAACGTCAAATCTAACCTCTTTTGTGAGTAATCATAAAACTTGTTTTTCTCGGAAATTTTTCTAATCAACTCATACATTAAATTATATCATTTTAAAGAGGAGATTTCAAGCTTTAATTTGATATCAAAATCAATTCTTAGTTGTTATAAACAAATTAGATATGATTTTTTCAAATTTATAAACGTCAAATCTAACCTCTTTTGTGAGTAATCATAAAACTTGTTTTTCTCGGAAATTTTTCTAATCAACTCATACATTAAATTATATCATTTTAAAGAGGAGATTTCAAGCTTTAATTTGATATCAAAATCAATTCTTAGTTGTTATAAACAAATTAGATATGATTTTTTCAAATTTATAAACGTCAAATCTAACCTCTTTTGTGAGTAATCATAAAACTTGTTTTTCTCGGAAATTTTTCTAATCAACTCATACATTAAATTATATCATTTTAAAGAGGAGATTTCAAGCTTTAATTTGATATCAAAATCAATTCTTAGTTGTTATAAACAAATTAGATATGATTTTTTCAAATTTATAAACGTCAAATCTAACCTCTTTTGTGAGTAATCATAAAACTTGTTTTTCTCGGAAATTTTTCTAATCAACTCATACATTAAATTATATCATTTTAAAGAGGAGATTTCAAGCTTTAATTTGATATCAAAATCAATTCTTAGTTGTTATAAACAAATTAGATATGATTTTTTCAAATTTATAAACGTCAAATCTAACCTCTTTTGTGAGTAATCATAAAACTTGTTTTTCTCGGAAATTTTTCTAATCAACTCATACATTAAATTATATCATTTTAAAGAGGAGATTTCAAGCTTTAATTTGATATCAAAATCAATTCTTACTTGTTATAAACAAATTAGATATGATTTTTTCAAATTTATAAACGTCATCAATCTAACCTTTTTTGTGAGTAATCATTAAAATTGTTTTTCTCGGAAATTTTTCTAATCAACTCATACATTAAATTATACCATTTTAAAGAGGAGATTTTAAGCTTTAATTTCACATCATAATCAATTCTTAGTTGTTATAAACAAATTAGATATGATTTTTTCAAATTTCTAAACTTCAAATCTAACCTCGTTTTGTGGGTAATCATTTAAATTTGTTTTTCTCGGAATTTTTTTCTAATCAACTCATACATTAAATTATATCATTTTAAAGAGGAGATTTTAAGCTTTAATTTGATATCAAAATCAATTCTTAGTTGTTATAAACAAATTAGATATGATTTTTTCAAATTTATAAACGTTAAATCTAACCTCTTTTTGTGGGTAATCATTAAAATTGTTTTTCTCGGAAATTTTTCTAATCAACTCATACATTAAATTATATCATTTTAAAGAAGAGATTTTAAGCTTTAATTTGATATCGCAATCAATTCTCAGTTGTTATAAACAAATTAACTTAACATTCACCCTGCTCTTCATTGGCACAAGTTTTCAGGGAAAGAATCCAAATAAGAATGTAGACAGTAAACTTTTATGCTCATCAAGCAGCCAAGGTTTTCCATTTTTTTGAGAAGATCATCGACAATGCCCATATAGTTAGGGTCTTTTTCATTCCCTAAAAATCTAGTGATCACCTTTTTGAAAGCATTTCAAGCTTCTTTTTCAACACGTGACATTGTGTACTGAAATTTTTCATCAAACATTAATTTACGTTTGTCAGGACCCACAAAAATTCCTTCTTTTAGTTTTGCCTCTGACAAATGTGCAAACCAATGTTGGGTAAAGCTACAACTCGCATTCAAATCATAGTAGAAAAAATAACAGTCATGATCAAAGTTTGTAATGTTTCTCTGGTGTTTTTAATGACAAGTTCAAAAAAGTTTTTTGGTCGCAGGCTTATCAATTATTATTAACTCTCTAACCTTTCCAATATAAATGTAACGTAATACACTGTATTAATTAATTATCGTACCCAACGTCATCATTGTAAGTATGCAACCAACATCACAGTATTGGTATTGCAATACGCGTACTGTGATGTTGGTTGCATACTTGGGTACGATAATTAATTAACACACTGCACATCACTTAAACATTAATTTTTGATATAAAAAATGAGTTTTATTTTTTAGGTAACGTACAACATTTAAAAAATCCCTTCAAGGGTACGGTTTATTCCATCGGGAACATCGCCACAGCGTTTTACACTGGATTATGGGCTTACGATGGATGGAATAACCTCAATTATGTCACGGAAGAAATTAAACATCCCTCCAAGTAAGTCAATACGATTGGATAAAGGATCATATAAAATCTCATAATTCTCAATCTCTTTAATTTATCCCTTTAAACCCTTACTTTCCATCCCAATTTTTCTGTTGTTGAAAAAATTTTTTTTAGGTCTCGACCATCATACAACAGTGAATACGGTCTGAAAAAATCGATACAGTTATGATGCCCTATTTTCTGTTTCTGGTTTACAGGAATCTGCCACGTAGCATAGTAATCGGGATTCCATTAGTAACGATATGTTATGCGCTCATTAATGTATCGTACTTAACAGTAATGTCACCACTGGAAATGATGACTTCGGAAGCGGTCGCCGTTACCTTTGGAAATCGTTTGTTAGGCGCTATGGCTTGGCTGATGCCCCTTTCTGTCACCATATCAACGTTTGGAGCGGCCAATGGGACCTTATTCGCAGCTGGGAGACTTTGTTTCGCTGCCAGCAGAGAAGGACATCTACTCGACATCTTATCGTATGTTCACATCAAAAGATATACTCCCGCGCCAGGATTAATCTTTCATGTAATAATTTCAAATAAAATCGTTGAAAATAAAATTGATATTTTCTTTTTATGATTTTTAGTCTTTAATAGCAGGAGCGATGGTTTTATATGGAACGATAGATTCGTTGATTGACTTTTTTAGTTTTACCGCTTGGATTTTTTATGGTGGTGCTATGTTGGCGTTAATTGTAATGCGATTCACAAAACCAAATCATCCGAGACCATACAAAGTATGAATTTAAAAAAGAAATTACTTTTTAATCAATTTTCTGTTAGGTTCCAGTCATCATTCCTATCCTGGTGTTACTAGTTTCGATCTATTTGGTTGTTGGACCAATAATTGATAAGCCAACCATTGAATATCTTTATGCGGCCCTTTTTATTCTCGGTGGAATGGTTTTTTACCTTCCATTCGTGCATTACAAGTTGCGAGTACCATTTATGGGTAAGTCCTAAATTTTTTGCCAAAGAAGAAAAATCTAATTATTTTTTTTTTTAATTTAGATGGAGTAACAGTTTTCTTACAAATGTTACTTGAAGTTGCCCCAACTGCATCAATGTATGAGTAGACCCTAACGAAACAACTTAAAATTAAAATAAAAAAAAATTAAATCAAGGTTAATTAATTAATTAATTAATTAACCGAATGAAAGTGTAGGTCCTAATCACTTAAAAAAAAAACAACGTGTCATTCCATCTTTTCGTTTCATTTAAAATCTTACTACAAAAAAAAAATAAGTCTGAAACCCCGACTATTTTTCTAACGAAAAATTACCTTTAAAAAGATACGGAAATAAAAATCAAAGTGTACAACCGACAATATTTTTGTATTCAAATTAAGAAAAAGAATTTAAAATACTTTTTTGTCATTCCTTGTCGTTCACGCAGAGCTAACAATAGAAATTAAATTTGTTTCGCAAAACGTGTACCTGCAGGTAGAAAAATTAAGTGTTTAAAAAATGCATGTTGGTTGTAACATATCAATACAACAGTTGATTAAAAAGAAACGAATATAAAAAGAAAAAATGTTTTAAAAATAGGGAAATTAAAGAAGTTTTATACTGCGATTTTAATTTAAGAAATGTTGCCAAAGTAGGAAGTGATGAGAAAATATCGTTACCAGATGCAATATTATTGAAGATTATTAAGAGATCATAGCATTGATGTGTTAATAGTTTTTTATTTTATATGAAGATTTTCTATTTTGACTATTATTATAAGAAGGGAATCGCTTTGAAAGAGATTCCTTGTTGATTTCTTTATGTGAAGTTTTAATAAGAAGATACAAATAAATAGAGCATTGCCTAAATTTATTTTTTATTATTTCTTACCTTTAAAATAAATACATAAAAACTCAACTCACTTTAAACTCATACTTTGGAAGTCCAAAAACGTATTTTGATATTTTTTTCACTTCATTTGGACTTAATTTTTTAATAAAACTCGATAATATTAGCAAGAAATAAATCGGTGGTTTTAAAATGTCAAATACGATTTAACGTCGGTGATTTACGCTAGATGGCGCGAGTGTAAAAAAGGGTTTTTTACGATTAAAATAAAAATTAAATGTAAAAATTTTAAATTTTCTCCTAAATAAAGATTAATTTTCTTTCCTCTTATTTTCAAACAATATAATTTATTGAATCAAAGTTTTTTAGAAGAA
>NW_019280939.1:45032-65139 GCF_000648695.1 Onthophagus taurus
GATAAGATGCTGAGAAATTTAAATTAACTATTCAAAGTTTTTATTCGTTGGTACAAAACCAACTTATCCTGAATAATGGTACAAAACCAACTTTATTCTGTCATATTCGTGCAAAACCATATATTATAGCCACTAGGTAGTATTTACTGTCCGGACCCGCCTACTATAATCAAAATTTTGAACATTAGCGCTTACTATTTTCGAATTGAAAATTAACGCTTATTTTCTGCAAATACACCATATATACGATACATCATTGGAAAGCTAAAAATATGCTCTTTTCTTTAACATCATAATCAAGTATAGTTTGTGTTTAAAAAAACACAACTTTGTGTTGTATCTCAAAAATCATCAAGTATATGTAAAACTTTTCAACGGCAGTATATTCCACTTAAAAAAGTGTCTTAAGAACGTATCAACCCCATTCCTCTAATTTGAAAAATAAACGAAATATGAGCATTTTTTGAAATCACGAAAATTTGACTTTTTGGCGAAAACTTAAAAACAAAAGAAGATAGAGGTTTGATGTTTGCGGGATTGAATTAGTCTTGAAAAAAGAGACCAGGACATGGCACCTACTTTTTTCGTATCTCTTATAGTTTCTGAGATAGCCTATAATAACACCCAAATTTGCCTACCCTGTACAATAAACAGAAACCTACCATCCCATACATGTATAGAAAGGAGACAAACAGCATCCATGACATGGAATATAATATCAGGAAATTCACACTGTCAATAGTTTTTACACCGCTTTTATACAAAAGTCTTGGAACGGGCGCTGAGGTTGGTAAAATAATAGGAAGAGAGATAGAATACATCGCGGAAAAATGGCCGGATTTCCAATACATATACACAGATGGATCACTGGTGCATACTCCTAACAAAAGTGGAATATATGCCCCTATCCTGGAGATAGAGGAGTACTATCATCTACCTGACGAATTAACAATATTTTCTGCTGAGGTATACGCAATACTTACAGAACTAACAATTGTAAGGGAGAAATCTATCAACAAGGCCCTCATTATCACGATTTTCGTAGCACATTGTAAAAAAACACTGTAAAAATTAATTTAACTAAACTAACTGGTATGAATATGACTGCTACTTTTCCTCTTGTGAGTAACACTTCGTTTCCATAGATGAAGTGACCAGCAGTAGTCTGACGTCCCATTTACCCTGATATCTCCTCTCCATGACCTTAACATCCTGATGGAAACAGTCAACCAGCTCTTCACTGGTACTACCCAAGCCTTCAGGGAAATAATCCAAATAAGAATGTAGAAAGTTTTATGCTCATCAGGCAGCCCATTTTAAAGAGAAGATTTCAAGCTTTAATTTGATACCAAAATCATTTCTTAGTTGTAATAAATAAATTAGATATGATTTTTTCAAATTTATAAACGTCGTCAAATTTAACCTCATTTTGTGGGTAATCATTAAAATTATTTTTCTCGGAAATTTTTCTAATAATCTCATATATTAAATAATATCATTCTAAAGAGGATATTTCAAGCTTTAATTTGATATCAAAATCAATTCTTAGTTGATATAAATAAATTAGATATGATTTTTTCAAATTTATAAACGTCTTCAAATCTAACCCCTTTATGTGGGTTATCATTAAAGCTGTTTTTCTCGGTAATTTTTATAATCAACTCATACATTAAATTATATCATTTTAAAGAGGAGATTTCAAGCTTTTATTTGATATCAAAATCATTTCTTAGTTATTATAAATAAATTAGATATGATTTTTTCAAATTTATAAACGTTAAATCTAACCTCTTTTTATGAGTAATCATTAAAATTGTTTTTCTCAGAAATTTTTCTAATTAACTCATACATTAAATTATATCACTTTAAACAGGAGATTTTAAGCTTTAATTTGTTATCAAAATCAATCCTTAGTTATTATAAACAAATTAGATATGATTTTTTCAAATTTATAAACGTCATCAAATCTAACCCCTTTTTGTGGGTAACCA
This sequence comes from Onthophagus taurus, assembly GCF_000648695.1. Taxonomy (NCBI): domain Eukaryota; kingdom Metazoa; phylum Arthropoda; class Insecta; order Coleoptera; family Scarabaeidae; genus Onthophagus; species Onthophagus taurus. Next base: position 47,024 of record NW_019280939.1, read on the forward strand.
TTAAAGTTATTTTTCTCGGAAATTTTTATAATTAACTCATATATTAAATAATATCATTTTAAAGAGGAGATTTCAAGCTTTAATTTGATATCAAAATCAATTCTTTGTCGTTATAAACAAATTACCCAAGTTTTCAGAAAAAAATCAAAATAAAAATGCAGCCAAGTTTTTCCATTCTTTTCAGAAGATCATCAACAATGCTGATATAGTTAGGGTCTTTTTCATTTCCTAATAATCTAGTGATCACCTTTTTGAAAGCATTCCAAGCTTCTCCTTCAACACCTGACATTGTGTACTGAAAGTTTTCATCAAACATGTGAAATACGTATGTCAGGACCCACAAAATATCCTTCTTTTAATTTTCCCTCTGACAAATGTCGAAACTCTGTTGAAACCAATGTTGAGTAAAGCTACAACTCGCATTGCAGAAAAAAGTTAGCCATTAAAATCATAGTAGAAAAAATAACAGTCATCATCAAAGTTTGTAATGTTTCTCTGGTGTTTTTTAATGACAAGTCCAAAAATTTTTTTTTATAAATGTAACGTAATACACTGTGTTAATTAATTACGTCATCATTGCAAGTATGCAACCAACATCACAGTATTGGTATTGCAATACGCGTACTGTGATGTTGGTTGCATACTTGGGTACGATAATTAATTAACACACTGCACATCACTTAAACATTAATTTTTGATATAAAAAATGAGTTTTATTTTTTAGGTAACGTACAACATTTAAAAAATCCCTTCAAGGGTACGGTTTATTCCATCGGGAACATCGCCACAGCGTTTTACACTGGATTATGGGCTTACGATGGATGGAATAACCTCAATTATGTCACGGAAGAAATTAAACATCCCTCCAAGTAAGTCAATACGATTGGATAAAGGATCATATAAAATCTCATAATTCTCAATCTCTTTAATTTATCCCTTTAAACCCTTACTTTCCATCCCAATTTTTCTGTTGTTGAAAAAATTTTTTTTAGGTCTCGACCATCATACAACAGTGAATACGGTCTGAAAAAATCGATACAGTTATGATGCCCTATTTTCTGTTTCTGGTTTACAGGAATCTGCCACGTAGCATAGTAATCGGGATTCCATTAGTAACGATATGTTATGCGCTCATTAATGTATCGTACTTAACAGTAATGTCACCACTGGAAATGATGACTTCGGAAGCGGTCGCCGTTACCTTTGGAAATCGTTTGTTAGGCGCTATGGCTTGGCTGATGCCCCTTTCTGTCACCATATCAACGTTTGGAGCGGCCAATGGGACCTTATTCGCAGCTGGGAGACTTTGTTTCGCTGCCAGCAGAGAAGGACATCTACTCGACATCTTATCGTATGTTCACATCAAAAGATATACTCCCGCGCCAGGATTAATCTTTCATGTAATAATTTCAAATAAAATCGTTGAAAATAAAATTGATATTTTCTTTTTATGATTTTTAGTCTTTAATAGCAGGAGCGATGGTTTTATATGGAACGATAGATTCGTTGATTGACTTTTTTAGTTTTACCGCTTGGATTTTTTATGGTGGTGCTATGTTGGCGTTAATTGTAATGCGATTCACAAAACCAAATCATCCGAGACCATACAAAGTATGAATTTAAAAAAGAAATTACTTTTTAATCAATTTTCTGTTAGGTTCCAGTCATCATTCCTATCCTGGTGTTACTAGTTTCGATCTATTTGGTTGTTGGACCAATAATTGATAAGCCAACCATTGAATATCTTTATGCGGCCCTTTTTATTCTCGGTGGAATGGTTTTTTACCTTCCATTCGTGCATTACAAGTTGCGAGTACCATTTATGGGTAAGTCCTAAATTTTTTGCCAAAGAAGAAAAATCTAATTATTTTTTTTTTTAATTTAGATGGAGTAACAGTTTTCTTACAAATGTTACTTGAAGTTGCCCCAACTGCATCAATGTATGAGTAGACCCTAACGAAACAACTTAAAATTAAAATAAAAAAAAATTAAATCAAGGTTAATTAATTAATTAATTAATTAACCGAATGAAAGTGTAGGTCCTAATCACTTAAAAAAAAAACAACGTGTCATTCCATCTTTTCGTTTCATTTAAAATCTTACTACAAAAAAAAAATAAGTCTGAAACCCCGACTATTTTTCTAACGAAAAATTACCTTTAAAAAGATACGGAAATAAAAATCAAAGTGTACAACCGACAATATTTTTGTATTCAAATTAAGAAAAATAAATTAAAATACTTTTTTGTTAATCCTTGTCGTTCACGCAGAGCTAACAATAGAAATTAAATTTGTTTCGCAAAACGTGTACCTGCAGGTAGTAAAATTAAATGTTTAAAAAATGCATGTTGGTTGTAACATATCAATACAACAGTTGATTAAAAAGAAACGAATATAAATGAGAAAAAATGTTTTAAAAATAGGGAAATTAAAGAAGTTTTATACTGCGATTTTAATTTAAGAAATGTTGCCAAAGTAGGAAGTGATGAGAAGATATCGTTACCAGATGCAATATTATTGAAGATTATTAAGAGATCATTAGCATTGATGTGTTAATAGTTTTTTATTTTATATGAAGATTTTCTATTTTGACTATTATTATAAGAAGGGAATCGCTTTGAAAGAGATTCCTTGTTGATTTCTTTATGTGAAGTTTTAATAAGAAGATACAAATAAATAGAGCATTGCCTAAAAATTTTTTTTATTATTCCTTTAAACTCATACTTTTAGAGTCGAAAAACGTATTTTGAGTTTTTTTTCGCTTCATTTGATAAAACTCGATAATATTAGCAAGAAATAAATCGGTGGTTTTAAAATGTCAAATATGACTTAACGTAGGTGATTTACGCTAGATGGCGCGAGTGTAAAAAGGGGTTTTTTACGATTTAAATAAAAATTAAATGTAAAAATTTGAAATTTTCTCCTAAACAAAGATTAATATTCTTTCCTCTTATTTTTCAAACAATATAATTTATTGAATCAAAGTTTTTTAGAAGAATAATAAAAAATAAATTAAAAAATTGACGCTAGATGGGGGTGAGCGAAACGTCAAAAATAACATTTAAATGACAAATTTAAATTTTCGTCTAAATGAAGATTAATTGTCTTGTGTTATCTTAATAGAATCGTCTACTAATTCAAATTAAAGCTTAAACTATTTGCTTCAAAATAGTGGATGATAAGTTGTGTGTTACGTAAGTTGTGTATCTTCTGTTAGTTCTGGTTTTGCATTTGTACTATCACTAGAGCTAACATAAGACTTAAAACTAGAATCATTCGGGTTTAGAAGTCTTGCGAGACGTGCTGCTAAATCCGAATGTTTCTAGTTCTCGGTTTAGTGTTAATTCTAGTGGCAGTTTTAAGATATTACCATGTTGTATATTTTTATTGAACAAATTAATAATGGGGTTAATTAATGATTTTAAATTAATTACTTACCATTTTTTCCGTTTAATAGATCAAATCGATTTTTTTTAAATCTTCAATAATTTTCAATTAAGAAAGTTAGGTTATGTTTTCTAATCAAACTACATTCCCTAATTTAAGGGAAAAAATCGCTTACTGGAATCTACACTCACTTTAAACATATACTTTGGAAGTCCAAAAACGTATTTTGATGTTTTTTTCGCTTCATTTGGACTTATTTTTTTGATAAAACTCGATAATATTACCAAGAAATAAATCGGTGGTTTTAAAATGTCAAATATGACTTAACGTAGGTGATTTACGCTAGATGGCGCGAGTGTAAAAAGGGTTTTTTTACGATTTAAATAAAAATTAAATGTAAAAATTTGAAATTTTCTCCTAAACATAGATTAATATTCTGTCCTCTTATTATCAAACAATATTATTTAGTGAATCAAAGTTTTTTAGAAGAATAATAAAAAATAAATTAAAAAATTGACGCTAGATGGGGTGAGCGAAACGTCAAAAATAACATTTAAATGTCAAATTTTAATTTTCGTCTAAATGAAGATTAATTGTCTTGCGTTATCTTAAAAGAATCGTCTACTAATTCAAATTAAACCTTAATCTGCTTCAAAATTGTGGATGATAAGTTATGTGTTACGTAAGTTGTGTGTCTTGTGTTAGTTCTGGTTTTGCACTTGTACTATCACTAGAGCTAACATAAGACTTAAAACTAGAATCATTCGGGTTTAGCAGTCTTGCGAGACGTGCTGCTAAATCCGAATGTTTCTAATTCTCGGTTTAGTGTTAATTCCAGCGGCAGTGGTAAGTAGCGCTAGTTAGCATAAGATATTACCATGTTGTATATTTTTATTGAACAAATTAATAATGGAGTTAATTAATGATTTTAAATTAATTACTTACCATTTTTTCCGTTTAATAGATCAAATCGATTTTTTTAATCTCCAATCATTTTCAATTAAGAAAGTTAGGTTATGTTTTCTATCAAACTACATTCCCTAATTTAAGGGAAAAAATCGCTTATTGGAATCCACACTCACTTTAAACATATACTTTGGGAGTCCAAAAACGTATTTTGATGTTTTTTTCGCTTCATTTGGACTTATTTTTTTAATAAAACTCGATAGTATTAGCAAGAAATAAATCGGTGGTTTTAAAATGTCAAATATGACTTAACGTAGGTGATTTACGCTAGATGGCGCCAGTGTAAAAAAGGGTTTTATACGATTTAAATAAAAATTAAATGTAAAAATTTGAAATTTTCTCCTAAACAAAGGTTAATCTTCTTTCCTCTTATTTTTCAAACAATATAATTTATTGAATCAAAGTTTTTTAGAAGAATAAAAAATAAATTCAAAATTTGACGCTAGATGGGGTGAGCGAAACGTCAAAAATAACATTTAAGTGTCAAATTTTAATTTTCGTCTAAATGAAGATTAATCGTCTTGTGTTATCTTAAACGAATCGTCTACTAATTCAAATTAAACCTTAATCTGCTTCAAAATGGTGGATGATAAGTTGTGTGTTACGTAAGTTGTGTATCTTGTGTTAGTTCTGGTTTTGCATTTGTATTATCACTAGAGCTAACATAAGACTTAAAACTAGAATCATTCGGGTTTAGCAGTCTTGCGAGACGTGCTGCTAAATCCGAATATTTCTAGTTCTCGGTTTAGTGTTAATTCTAGTGGTAGTGGTAAGATATTACCATGTTGTATATTTTTATTGAACAAATTAATAATGGATTTAATTAATGATTTTAAATTAATTACTTACCATTTTTTCCGTTTAATAGATCAAATCGATTTTTTTAAATCTTCAATAATTTTCAATTAAGAAAGTTAGGTTATGTTTTCTAATCAAACTACATTCCCTAATTTAAGGGAAAAAATCGCTTACTGGAATCTACACTCACTTTAAACATATACTTTGGAAGTCCAAAAACGTATTTTGATGTTTTTTTCGCTTCATTTGGACTTATTTTTTTGATAAAACTCGATAATATTACCAAGAAATAAATCGGTGGTTTTAAAATGTCAAATATGACTTAACGTAGGTGATTTACGCTAGATGGCGCGAGTGTAAAAAGGGTTTTTTTACGATTTAAATAAAAATTAAATGTAAAAATTTGAAATTTTCTCCTAAACATAGATTAATATTCTGTCCTCTTATTATCAAACAATATTATTTAGTGAATCAAAGTTTTTTAGAAGAATAATAAAAAATAAATTAAAAAATTGACGCTAGATGGGGTGAGCGAAACGTCAAAAATAACATTTAAATGTCAAATTTTAATTTTCGTCTAAATGAAGATTAATTGTCTTGCGTTATCTTAAAAGAATCGTCTACTAATTCAAATTAAACCTTAATCTGCTTCAAAATTGTGGATGATAAGTTATGTGTTACGTAAGTTGTGTGTCTTGTGTTAGTTCTGGTTTTGCACTTGTACTATCACTAGAGCTAACATAAGACTTAAAACTAGAATCATTCGGGTTTAGCAGTCTTGCGAGACGTGCTGCTAAATCCGAATATTTCTAGTTCTCGGTTTAGTGTTAATTCCAGCGGCAGTGGTAAGTAGCGCTAGTTAGCATAAGATATTACCATGTTGTATATTTTTATTGAACAAATTAATAATGGAGTTAATTAATGATTTTAAATTAATTACTTACCATTTTTTCCGTTTAATAGATCAAATCGATTTTTTTAATCTCCAATCATTTTCAATTAAGAAAGTTAGGTTATGTTTTCTATCAAACTACATTCCCTAATTTAAGGGAAAAAATCGCTTATTGGAATCCACACTCACTTTAAACATATACTTTGGGAGTCCAAAAACGTATTTTGATGTTTTTTTCGCTTCATTTGGACTTATTTTTTTAATAAAACTCGATAGTATTAGCAAGAAATAAATCGGTGGTTTTAAAATGTCAAATATGACTTAACGTAGGTGATTTACGCTAGATGGCGCCAGTGTAAAAAAGGGTTTTATACGATTTAAATAAAAATTAAATGTAAAAATTTGAAATTTTCTCCTAAACAAAGGTTAATCTTCTTTCCTCTTATTTTTCAAACAATATAATTTATTGAATCAAAGTTTTTTAGAAGAATAAAAAATAAATTCAAAATTTGACGCTAGATGGGGTGAGCGAAACGTCAAAAATAACATTTAAGTGTCAAATTTTAATTTTCGTCTAAATGAAGATTAATCGTCTTGTGTTATCTTAAACGAATCGTCTACTAATTCAAATTAAACCTTAATCTGCTTCAAAATGGTGGATGATAAGTTGTGTGTTACGTAAGTTGTGTATCTTGTGTTAGTTCTGGTTTTGCATTTGTATTATCACTAGAGCTAACATAAGACTTAAAACTAGAATCATTCGGGTTTAGCAGTCTTGCGAGACGTGCTGCTAAATCCGAATATTTCTAGTTCTCGGTTTAGTGTTAATTCTAGTGGTAGTGGTAAGATATTACCATGTTGTATATTTTTATTGAACAAATTAATAATGGATTTAATTAATGATTTTAAATTAATTACTTACCATTTTTTCCGTTTAATAGATCAAATCGATTTTGTTAAATCTTCAATAATTTTCAATTAAGAAAGTTAGGTTATGTTTTCTAATCAAACTACATTCCCTAATTTAAGGGAAAAAATCGCTTATTGGAATCCACACTCACTTTAAACATATACTTTGGGAGTCCAAAAACGTATTTTGATGTTTTTTTCGCTTCATTTGGACTTATTTTTTTAATAAAACTCGATAGTATTAGCAAGAAATAAATCGGTGGTTTTAAAATGTCAAATATGACTTAACGTAGGTGATTTACGCTAGATGGCGCCAGTGTAAAAAAGGGTTTTATACGATTTAAATAAAAATTAAATGTAAAAATTTGAAATTTTCTCCTAAACAAAGGTTAATCTTCTTTCCTCTTATTTTTCAAACAATATAATTTATTGAATCAAAGTTTTTTAGAAGAATAAAAAATAAATTCAAAATTTGACGCTAGATGGGGTGAGCGAAACGTCAAAAATAANCTAAATAAAGATTAATTTTCTTTCCTCTTATTTTCAAACAATATAATTTATTGAATCAACGTTTTTTAGAAAAATAATAAAAAATAATTTAAAAAATTGACGCAAGATGGGGGTGAGCGGAACATCAAAAATAACATTTAAATGTCAAATTTTAATTTTCGTCTACATGAAGATTAATTGTCTTGTGTTATCTTAAAAGAATCGTTGACTAATTAAAATTAAAGCTTAAACTATCTGCTTTAACATGGTGCATGATAAATTGTGTGTCTTGTGTTAGTTCGAATGCTAGTGTTAGCTCTAGTTTTAGATGTTATAGAGTGTTAGATTGTTGTATACTTGTATTGGAATAAAACTAGAACTAACACTAGACCTAGAACTAGAAACATTGACCTATGACTTTCTAGTTCTAGGTCTAGTGTTAGTTCTAGTTTTGCACTTGCACTATCACTAGAACTAACACAAGACTTAGAACTAGAATCATTCGAGTTTAGCAGTCTTGCGAGACGTGCTGCTAAATCCGAATGTTTCTAGTTCTCGGTTTAGTGTTAGTTCTAGTGGCAGTGGTAGGAAGCGCTAGTTAGCATAAGATGTTACTATGTTGTATATTTTTATTGAACTAATTAATAATGGAGTTAATTAATGATATTGAATGAATTACTTACCATTTCTTCCGTTTAATAGATCAAATCGATTTTTTTTTAATTTTCAATTAAGAAAGTTAGGTTATGTTTTCTAATCAAACTACATTCCCTAATTTAAGGGGAAAAATCGCTTACTGGAATCCACACTCACTTTAAACATATACTTTGGGAGTCCAAAAACGTATTTTGATATTTTTTTCACTTCATTTGGACTTATTTTTTTAATAAAACTCGATAATATTAGCAAGAAATAAATCGGTGGTTTTAAAATGTCAAATACGATTTAACGTCGGTGATTTACGCTAGATGGCGCGAGTGTAAAAAAGGGTTTTTTACGATTAAAATAAAAATTAAATGTAAAAATTTTAAATTTTCTCCTAAATAAAGATTAATTTTCTTTCCTCTTATTTTCAAACAATATAATTTATTGAATCAACGTTTTTTAGAAAAATAATAAAAAATAATTTAAAAATTGACGCTAGATGGGGGTGAGCGGAACGTCAAAAATAACATTTAAATGTCAAATTTTAATTTTCGTCTAAATGAAGATTAATTGTCTTGTGTTATCTTAAAAGAATCGTCTACTAATTCAAATTAAAGTTTAAACTATCTGCTTCAAAATGGTGCATGATACGTTGTGTTACGTAAGTTGTGTCTTGTGTTAGTTCGAGTGCTAGTGTTAGCTCTAGGTTTAGATGTTATACAGTGTTAGGTTGTTGTATACTTGTATTGAAATAAAACTAAAACTAACACTAAACCTAGAACTAGAAAGTTTCGGGTTTAGCCGTGCGTCTTCAGACTGCAATATTTTTTTATATGTGTTTTAAAATGTGGAAAATTGTAAATTCAAAAACATAATAACTGAAATTTTAATAAATTTCTTATTCTATTCTTCGTGTCTTTGTCGTATTGGTTTTATATTTGTTCTAGCGTCCTGGTCTTCATTGCTTATAATGTGCAGAGGATTTTTAGGGTGTCGGATTTTGCTTATTATTCTTATGCATCTCCTTTCTGCTTTTTCAGTAATATCCTTGGTCAGTATTATATCTTTAATATAATTTGTCGAGTTGATTGTCAGAACATGTCCATAGTCTAATACCAGTCTGCAAATGGCCTTCTAAATCTTCATTGCAATGTTGGTGTGGATCCCTTCATTTTTGTAGGTCATTGTTCGGAAGTATTTGGCTTCATCTCTTTTATGTTCCATTCATGTAACCACCCCAACACTTGGTTGTAAAGATCTGGTATGTTTGCTGTGGCTTTATGCTCTTTCGCCTACAATTGTCGAACTGCATAGGTAACCAAGACATCCACTTTTGCTTTCATCCAAAATATTTCAAATTTGTACTACCATTCTTGAGTAACCCGGATTTTGCATACTGTAGGTGTTTTTAATTGCTTATTTAAATAAATCGGCTAAGATAACAACTTATTTTAATTTTATTAATTAAAAAAATGAATCATCGTTCTTTCAAAACAATATTTTATGACTAATATAGGTTATGATAAAATTATCAAAAACCTACAAAAAAAAGATCCGATTAGTTTTAAAAAAATAAAAAGATTAAAATTATTAAATGACGCAAACTTGTCTTCATGAAATAAATTAATACAAAAAAAATATCGAGTTCAATAAATTCTTAGTAATCTTTATCTCGTATAAAGTTTAAACCAAATATAGAATTTGACCTTAGAAGTTAATAATTAGTATTTTCTCTGTAATATGCATAAAATATAAACTATCCAAATATTTACTTTGGATGTTTTGAAAATGATGATTAAGTAATATTAATTACTTAATCGTGATTCATTAGAAAAATCCTTTTTTAAAAGGTTATCTTTCGATAAATTTAGTTCAATCACGTCAAGATATTCTTGAATATAAGCAGTTCTTAAGTTTTTGTTATTCGTTTGAGATTAATCATGAGAAGAAAGAAACTTTCCCCTCCAATAAAATAAAAGTATAAATAAACCGTTTAAAACCGAATTTAGTTCAGTCAATTGAAAAATTTCATCAATTTGTGTTTGCCTTTCAAAGTGGTCTTTTCAAGATGCAAAAATTCGTTCAAATCGATTTTAAATCTCTACCAACATCGGTAGTGATGATCGTCACGACCACTCTTTCCTTGCTTTTGACGTACAAACTTTTTTGTTATATAAAATATCGAATTGCTATGTCTAAAATTCCCGGGCCAAAAGAATATCCTTTTATAGGACATTTATTTAGCGTTTTGGTATCTCCAGGTGAGAATTTCGTTTTAAATTTGCGAATTTTTGATTTAAACTGATTGGGTTTTTAGATAAATTATTTAATAAATTAACGGAATACAGCAAAAAGTTTTATCCAACTTATCGACTTTGCACTGGAATTAAAGACGCTGTTTTTATCTCTTCGCCAATTGATGCAGAGGTAAATATTTTAATATATTTTCTAATTACTATTAAGTGTTATTTTAGACGATATTATCTGGAATGAAACATATTGATAAAAATTTAATGTATAAACCTTTGGAGAATTGGTTACAAGAAGGGTTATTATTGAGTACAGGTAAAGAATTATTACCAATATATATATCATCCAATTGTTCCGAACATTCCTTTATTTCTGTGGCACATGTTAACCTTCGAACGGGCGCGCTGTCATAAAATTTATGACAATTTTCGTTTTTATAATATATCTCCTTATATTATGCATTTGAAAGGATTTAACGATAAAGTATTCATAAAAAATTTTACTTTAAGTTTACACATTTTTGAAAAATGCAGGTCCGTAAATGTCAACTTTAATTTTATTATTATATTCGTAATCTTCATAAAATAACCTTTAAAATGAGTCCAAACTTGACGCATTTATCTCAAAAAACCAAAAAGTTCGATCTTTCAACTATTAATTTTGACATATTTGTCATCTTTATAAAATATCCTTTAAAATGAGTCCAAACTCGACATATTTAACTTTGTTATTAATGGAGATACAATAACTTCCGGTTTGAAACGTCAACGGCAATTTTGACATATTTGTCATCTTCATAAAAAAACCTTTAAAATGAGTCCAAACAAGACGCACTTATCTCAAAAAACAAAAAAGTTAGAATAAAAAACATTAAAACCGAAGTTAGCAACAATGAAGATAGCAATTTAATTTTTAAATATTAATACCAACCTTAATTTTTTATTTTTTTTATTACTTTTTTGTTTTTGTGACAAATATTAAGACATTTTATAAAAATTAAGAATATGTCAAAATGACATTGACATTTCAAACCGGAAGTTGCTTATATCTCGAGTAATATTGGAATTAAACGTATCGTGTTTGGACTCATTTTAAAGGATTTTTCACGACGATTACAAATATGTCAAAATTGACGTTGACATTCTTAACCGGAAGTTGACCATAACTTCATTAATATTGGAGATAAATATGTCGTGTTTGTACTCATTTTAAAGGATTTTTAATGAAGATTACAAATACGTTAAAATTGAGGTTGACATTTTAAACCTGAAGTTAGTTATCATATAATAGACAAATGGACAACTTCATGGTGTTATTTCATGATGTATTCTTTATTAAAAAAACCTTTAAAACAAGTCGAAACAAAACAAAAAGTTAGAATAAAAATCATTCAACCCGAAGTTAGCAACAATGAAGATACAAATGTAATTTTTAAATATTAATACCAACTTAAAAATAACATAATACATATTAATCCGGACCTGATGTCATAAAATTTATGACACGCGCCCGCTCGTGTTATAAAATCGGGCTCAAATATTAACTTCATTTCGATATCCTCCCAGATCTCTTAATATTGAAAACTTTTTCTATTCAAGGTCCTAAATGGCAATATAGACGTAAAGTTTTAACACCGACATTCCATTTTAACATTTTACAAGAATTCACAGACGTCTTTATCGACGAAGGTAAAAAATTGGTTCAAGATTTGACATTAAACGCGAATAAAGTAATAGATGTGGTCCCGATCGTGACACAATTCACGTTACAAACGATTTGTGAAACAGCTATGGGAACAACTTTGGCTAAATCCGGCGATACTTATCGAGATTCGGTTTATAAGTAAGATTTATATCCAAGTAATTACTTAAATTAGTAATTTTTCTTTTTAGAATGGGTGAATTAACAGTGCATAGAATAGTTAGACCGTGGTACTATTCACCTTTAATTTATATATTTTCACGACAATTTTGGGAATCTTGGATTACCACGAATTATCTTCACAAATTTACCATGAAAGTAATCAAAGACCGAGAAACAACATTTAATCCATCTGATATTACCACCACGAAGGATGGTTTTCAATTGAATACTAAGAAAAAAATGGCTATGCTTGATTTACTTTTATCGGCAAAACGGTCCGGATCTGCTATCAATGATAAAGGAATTCAAGAAGAAGTTGACACCTTTATGTTTGAGGTATACACAAAAATGATATACACAAAAATCTATCTTTTTTCATTTAAGGGCCACGACACAACAGCAACCAGCATTTCATTTACATTCATGCTTCTCGCCAACAATAAAGACGTTCAGCAAAAAATATTTGAAGAGCTTTACGATATTTTCGGCGATGATTCCGATCGGGATATAACCATGAACGATTTAAGCCAAATGAAATACTTGGAACGAGTTATAAAAGAATCTTTGCGATTGTATCCGAGCGTTCCTATGATTGGACGTTGTACAAGCGAGGATATGGTGACCAGTACGGGATGTAAAATTCCAAAAGATGTGATTGTGATGGTGAGGATTTATGACATCCATAGGAATCCGGAAATTTATCCGGATCCGGAAAAATTCGATCCAGATCGGTTTTTACCCGAAAATTCTAAAGGAAGACATCCGTTTGCTTATATACCATTCAGTGCCGGACCCAGGAACTGCATAGGTTCGAATTTGTCTTGTTCTAAAATACAAAAAATAAAATAATTAAATTATTTTAGGCCAAAAATTTGCAATGTTGGAATTAAAAACCGCAGTTGCTTCTGTAATGAGACATTTTCAATTAGAACCGGTTGATACACCGGATACCATCACACTTCAAACCGATATAATTATCAGGACAACCCATGGGTTGAAAATGAAGTTTATACCGAGGAAATTATAAATATATATACATACAGGGTGTTTCGGTGACTCGGGGAACAAATTTAACCACATACACTAGAGTGAAAATGACGACGATTCATGTAAAAAAGAATTAGTAAAAGTCTTCAAATTTCAAAGATACAGACCATCAAACTTAGGAAATTTTAACACATTTTTCCAAATATCTTAAACACTATTTACAGTAGAATTTTTGCATTTAATACGAAAACGGTGGTTTTTATCAATATTCTTTAAGAGTGATAAAAGTTTCTAAACTAAATTTACTATTAGAAACTGCAAAAATAAATATAGGGTTATGATGGAATAAAAAAGTTCTGAGCAAACAAACTTTAGGAACAGCCTGTATAGCATTGTTCTCGTGTACTGATCCAACTCAAAAATTGCCTAATGATTTTACGTGATATTGTTAAAATTTCCTAACTTTGATGGCCTGTATCTTTGCAATTTGAGGACTTTTACTAATTTTTTTTAGATTAATCGGCATCATTTTCACTCTAGTACATGTGGTTACATTTATTTTGTTCCCCGGGTCACCGAAACACCCTGTATATATAATATTTATAAGGTTCCTATCACTTATTTTTAAATAGTCTATTGCGAAATAAAGTCTATATAAAACTGATTAATTTTTAAATGTTTTTAACTCAACCCAACCCGAAACACCTAAAAGAATAGAGAATTTAATCTAAATAACCGCTGACTGACTAAGATTATTGATTGATTGATATTATTATAAGCGACACGTTGGAATATGAGCTCTTCTTCTCCAATCTCTTTGTTAATTAGCTATTATTCCAGTATTATCTACTATCTGTTGCTATTTTATTATTACTTTGCCCCGTGGTGATTTAGTTGGAGTAACAAAATTCACAAATAAACTATGAATATAACAAAAAATAAATGATTGGAGTGATTATGGATGAAACCTAGGTTCATCCATGACACCTTCTAGGTACCTATATACAGTGTGTTAATTAATTATCGTACCCGACGTCATCATTGCAAGTATGCAACCAATATCACAGTATTGGTATTAAAATACACAATTTGCGTATTTGGTTGCATACTTGCATGATAACGTCGAGTACGATAATTAATTACCACACTGTATTTTTATATATTTGTATTTGTCTATTTTCAAGGTTTATGAATAACTTTACTTTTTGCAATTTGATTCGGCCGTTCTCGAGTTATTCGATTTTTTCTAAAAAAATCTGCTCTAGCAGACATTTTGGTGCTGAGAACGGCTGTCTAGAACTTTACTATGGCAAGTTAACTATTCAAAATTTGGATGTACCATAACTTCATTTTTTTGAACGGCATCCCTCATATTTTATTACTTAATCGTCTTCGGCGTCTCATTTTACATCTTTTATACTCCATATGCCCTATACTTAACATTAATAGTTTTAGAAATAATTAGGGTTTTTTGAAAAATGCACACACATCATTTCCATCTTTCCCAAATTCATCTTCTCTCCTCCAAAAACAACTCATTTACTTCTATTTTAGTATTTATCCTTCCCTTATTCGTTTCCCAATATACCATAATAACCCTGTAGGTATCCAACATATGTATATACTTTTGTCATCGATAAATGGCGCCCATAGCCAGGACCATTCGCTGTTTCGGTGATTTTCAGTATGATAGATTCCATTCTTCTGTATTTTTGACATGCCAGATGTCGACACTAAAGTAAATTTCTTAAGCAGCGCCATATTTAGTGTACTAAAGACCTGTAAATTTGTAAAACCCCAGACACCATGGATTACCGATACTATCAGGTCCATGCAAAAACTTAGAGATAAAGCATATCGTGATTTTAGAGCATCTAAATTACCACATAAATGGACTTTTTACAAAGCTATGACAAAAACAGTCACGGAAGCTATTCGTACAGAACGTAGAATTTATCTTGAATTACAAATAGGAAGTGTTGACAATAAGTGGGTAGCGCTAAAAAAGGCTGGACTTTTTAATAAAAAATAGATAGAATATCTGTACACCTCAGAAAGAATGAATGAACTAAATAAACATTTTGAGGAGGGTGGTATCTTGGAGTATGACATAGGACCTCTATAATTATTATTAATAAATCCCTTCCCCAAAATTAATAATCCACAGAGGATGACGGATCTAAGACCGATTAGTATTCTTCCAGTTCTGTCCAAGGTGATGGAGAGGGTTTTGTTTAAACAACTAAACGACTATATTATGAATAATAACTTCAGCTGCGTTACTGCATTGCTTGATATTGTGGATGATGTGGTGAGAGCGATGCCTTCTTGACTACTCCAAGACCTTGTAAATTTTGTACACAGCACCTCCGCCCTATATGTTAACGGTATTTCTCCTATTTACATTCTGAATGTATTAACAGGTACCGTTTTCAATGCTCCCAAAAGTTAATCGGTATGTTCCATAACATATTCTGTCCAATTTCAACATTTGACTTTTTGCTGTTGGTATGGTTATTGGGTTATTGAAGCCAACCCCGCTTTGTTGAAGTCAATAATTTAATGTCCATTCTGTATATTCAATCATAGCTCCTTCATAATACATTGTATCTGGTTATATGCCTTTTTCTAGAGAATATCATGGCCTTAGTTTTTTCTGTGGCCAATGTGAAGTGCCTCTCTTCTAAACATCTTGACAATACTTTAGTAGCTTCATTAAGTTGGTATATGCAGCTTTCTTCCTCTTTTGCACCTGCATAAATTGCTGTATCATCTGCATAATATATAGCAGTAACATTGGTGTTCTTCAATATCTCATTAAGTCCTCTAACATAAACATTAAACTTATTCTACTACTCTAAGGTAATCCTCTGTACTTGATTTTTTGTCTATATTCAAAACGTCATTCTTCTACTCTAAGATTTTAAGTGCTGTTAATTTATGTATTACACTCATTAACGTTTTTGGTACTTTATGATCATTCAGAATATCCATCAATTTAGACATAAATACGCGTCCTTCAAATCTAGGAACAATGCCCCCACTGACAATGAGAGTTTTTTAAGAAAAGCTAATTATATATTTGTTGTTAAGAATATGTTTATGATTACTTCCTTATCCTTTCAAAATACAAATTATGTTTCCTCAAGCACCTTGTTATGCTTTAACCATCATTCCAATCGATTAGTGATAATTTTCTAAAAGACTTTTCTAATACACGACATAAGCGATATTGGTCTGAGACTTCCCATTCTTTCGGTTGTGAAAATCATCGAATATGTTATGGTATCATTTTAATTCTCCTCAACTTATGGGGTCTATTATGTCTGATTGTTTATGTCAATTGAATATTTTGTATTCAACTTCTCTCTTTTCTGGTACATACATAGAACACAAGTTATTCAAAAACCACTCATAATCATTAAACAATTCATTTTTACTACCGAAATCAAGGACAGTAGAATTTAACAGGACTGCTACATCCATTGTTGTGACAACCTGCCCGCAAATTACGTCACACCATTTTCCACGCCCAGCTGTTATGGTCTATGCGTTTACTGTGTATTTTTAGAGGTTATATCCTAGACGTATTCATATTATTTTTGAAGTTTTATGTTTTTAGACGTATTAATGTCTATCATATAACCTCTAAAAACACAGACAGTTACCAGGCGTGGCAAATAGTGTGACGTAGAGTGCGGGCAACCAACCCGTAGTGGACTACAAAAATACAATGGATGTAGCAGTCCTGTTAGATTCTACTGTCCTTGACCGAAATACATTTTATGTTTTGACAATTTCTAACTGTCAATTCAAATTTTTATTTTCAAGTGTTGCGGTATTACCAACTGCTACATACCTATTTCCCCACATTGTCAACATTTATTTTATTATGTTAAAAAAAAAAGGATAAAAACGCGAATTACAAAAAATAGTATAAAAACACGTTTCATAAGACTTAAAGCACTCATTTAGCGTTTTTAAACTTGAATTCGTGCATTTCAAGCGTGTTTTACGAAACTAGCTTTTTAATGTACTATTTTGTCAAAGGAATATGTCTTTTAGCTATGAAATACCTTATTAATGTTTTATCTTTCATAAATAATCTAATTACAAATATTGGATAAAAATTCTTTTCTTTCTTCGTCTTATGTTGTTTTATTTCACCTTTATTCACTACCTTTTCTAATATTTGTAGTAATTGACCGTACTCGATTATTTCTTCGCCTAATTTATTATGAATATATTATGAATATATACTTTCTACCATTCGTTTTAAATATATTAATTGATTTTAATTTCCTATATTGGGACTAAGGTTATGTTTATTGTCAAAGTTTGACAGTAAACTGTAAACTAACCTCAATACACCTCAACAGATGACGCAACAAAACGTTCTTGGGGTTCTAAGTTATGTCGTTCTAGGTTATATTATTCCATACAATTATCCTTCTACACTTTCTATAGTTTTAAATTTATTAATTGTATTTTAATTTTCTATATTGGGACTAAGGTTATGTTTATTGTCAAAGTTTGATAGTAAACTGTAAACTAACCTCAATACACTTCAATAGATGATGCANAACAAGAAAAAGAGGAAAATAACGATGAAAACTGGTTAAAAAATTCGAGTTTTAAAGTAGATATTTCAAAATTAAGTTTGTTAGTAAACAATGAACCAGAAAATAAAAATATTAAAGATAAAGAATCAACAAAAAGAAATAAATCTTCTCCGAGAAAAGAAGAATCCTCTAAGAAGCACAAAAAAAAGAAAATTGAAGAAAATCCAGAAAACTTAATAACAAAATCTAATGAATTTGTAATCGATAAAACCTTAACGAAGGAATATTTTAGTGTTAATACAATTTCAAGACCGGCAGTGCCGAAGTATGATAGGAAATATTCAATGTTTAAAAAAAATCGTTTCAATA
>NW_019280940.1:0-51921 GCF_000648695.1 Onthophagus taurus
TTGGTGATATTTCCACAAAGATTTTTCAGGAAATTAATTTTACAGCGAATTTTGGAAATTATCGATGAAAATTGCAACATCGAAAATTTTATCAATACTTCTAATATTGTTTTCTTAAAAACTAAAAGTTATTTTTCAAAACGGGTTTGTTCATTGGAAAGAAGACATTTTTATTAACATTTTGGGAAATTTTCATACTCATATTCCAAGAAATCGATTTTATACGAATTATTGAAACTTAATCGGCGAAAATTGCAAAATTCGAAAAAATTGCCGATCATTTCAAAAATTTATTTCTCAATAACTGAAAGTGATTTTTCAAAACGGCTTTTTGCATTAAAAAGAGGATACTTTAATTAATAATTGGTGATATTTCCACAAGGATCCTTCAAGAAATTAATTTTATAGCGAATTTTGAAAATTATCGATGAAAATTGCAACATCGAAAATTTTATCAAAACTTCAAATATTGTTTTCTCAAAAACTAAAAGTTATTTTTCAAAACGGGTTGGTTCATTGGAAAGAGGACACTTTTATTAACACTTTGGGAAATTTTCATACTCATATTCCAAGAAATCGATTTTATACGAATTATTGAAACTTAATCGGCGAAAATTGCAAAATTCGAAAAAATTGCCGATCATTTCAAAAATTTATTTCTCAATAACTGAAAGTGATTTTTCAAAACGGCTTGTTGCATTAAAAAGAGGATACTTTAATTAATATTTGGTGATATTTCCACAAAGATTTTTCAAGAAATTAATTTTAGAGCGAATTTTGGAAATTATCGATGAAAATTGCAATATCGAAAATTTTATCAATACTTCAAATATTGTTTTCTCAAAAACTAAAAGTTATTTTTCAAAACGGGTTGGTTCATTGGAAAGAGGACACTTTTATTANTCATATTCAGTGATTTTTCAAAACGGCTTGCTGCATTAAAAAGAGGATACTTTAATTAATATTTGGTGGTATTTCCACAAGGATCCTTCAAGAAATGAATTTTATAGCGAATTTTGAAAATTATCGATGAAAATTGCAACATCGAAAATTTTATTAATATTTCAAATATTGTTTTCTCAAAAAGTAAAAGTTATTTTCCAAAACGGGTTGGTTCATTGCAAAGAGGACACTTTTACTAATATTTTGAGAAATTTTCATACTCATATTCTAAGAAATGGATTTTATACGAATTTT
Organism: Onthophagus taurus; assembly: GCF_000648695.1. Taxonomy (NCBI): domain Eukaryota; kingdom Metazoa; phylum Arthropoda; class Insecta; order Coleoptera; family Scarabaeidae; genus Onthophagus; species Onthophagus taurus. Next base: position 1,198 of record NW_019280940.1, read on the forward strand.
TAAAATTTAATCGGAGAAAATTGCAAAATTCGAAAAAATTGTCGATTATTTCAAAAATTTATATCTCAAGAACTAAAAGTGATTTTTCAAAACGGCTTTTTGCATTCAAAAGAGGATACTTTAATTAATATTTGGTGATATTTCCACAAAGATTTTTCAAGAAATTAATTTTACAGCGAATTTTGGAAATTATCGATGAAAATTGCACATCGAAAATTTTATTAAAACTTCAAACATTGTTTTCGCAAAAACTAAAAGTTATTTTTCAAAACAGGTTGGTTCATTGGAAAGAGGACACTCTTATTAATACTTTGAGAAATTTCCATACTCATATTCCAAGAAATAGATTTTATACGAATTTTTAAAACTTAATCGGCGAAAATTGCAAAACTCGAAAAATTCTCGATTATTTTTATAATATATTTCTCAAGAACTAAAACTGATTTTTCAAAACGGCTTTCAAAACATATTTCGGGTAATCCCCGAAAAATGAAGCGTTACCCCATCTAATCTTACATAAATATATAAAAGAAAATAATCGATCGTAATTGATAATAATATTAAATAATTATTCGTGAGACGATATTTTTTATAAAAAGAAACAATTTTATTTCATACTAATATTGTATTTGTATTTTAGTTATACTCTGATGAAGATCGAAAAAAACGATCGAAATATTAGTATGAAATAAAATTGTTTCTTTTTATAAAAAAGATCGTCTCACGAATAATTATTTAATATTCTTATATAAATAGACCATGACTTAACATGTTCGTTCCTACCTCACCTACAGTGTGTTAATTAATTATCGTACCCGACGTCATCATTGCAAGTATGCAACCAATATCACAGTATTGATATTGCAACACGCGATTTGCGTATTTGGCAGCATACTTGCAATGATGCCGTCGGGTACGATAATTAATTAACACATTCTATATCTGGGTGATGTGTCATCAACAGAATACATTTCCTCTTTTCCTCAATTCTATTTATTACTTTTCTTCACATCTCTAGTCTCCTCACTTTCAATTATACGTTTACGTCGTTCCATGAACATTTTGAGGATAAAAAAGTAACTAAAAAGTATCTCAACAAAGTATGCTTCTCGACTAAATAAAAGATCTGGAGTAACTGCAGTGAGATCCCAGGCAGTCCTTTAACTGAAAAGCAAATCGCTCTCCCCGTTTCGGGACTAAATACTTTGCAGTGAATGGAAAGTTCGATAACGTTACTCGAGTTGCATCCCATCCCTGCTATTTCTCGATTATTGCTCTGTTTACGTTCTGCGCTTCGGCGATCGGATTTGGGGCTGGCGAGAAATTCAGACAAATCACGATTTGCGACAAAGGTGTTAATTTAGAAAAAAATGAAATTTGGTGTGATCATAAAGGTATTGAGGTGAACAAGCATTAAAGAACATTGCAATTTATACGTTAAATGGTTATAATATAGAGGCTCAGTTGTTAAGATTATGTCAACCTAAAATTGGTTATCATACTCTTAACTTAAATCTAGGATACATAGAAAATTATTTTATGAAGTAAAACAAAGAAAATTGCCTAAATAATAATTTCGTAGCGTTAGCTTCCGACGTAAATTAAGATTAACTGGGAAAATTGATGTAATTAATTAAAAAGTAATTAAAAATGTATTAAAAATATTCAAAAAGGTCATAAATAATAAGATATTCGAAGAGATCAGAAAATTTTAACCCAAACTGATGTATCACACCTCATCATTATCATAAAATTCGCCTTTAAAGTCATAATTGTCATTATTTATTAGTGTTTTGTTTTCGGCCATCTTGAATTTGTAAAAATTAAGATAACTCGGATGTTATAACAGCTAGATATGCCGAGTTTGGGCTCATTTCACACGTTTTTTAATTATCTAAGGAAATATTTACGACTCATTTCTTTTTAGCCATCTTGGATTTAACAAGAAATGTTAAAATCGAAATATCTCGGAAAGTTATTAAGTAAAATAAGTCGTGTTTGGACGTATTTTAAAGGATTTTTCGTGTAGATCAAAAATATTTAAAAATTAAGTTGACATTTACACCGGAAGTCTTTATTATTCCTTTTATTTTTTAAAAAACATCAAATATAATAAGATTGTCGTAAAGATCAGAAAATTTTAACCCAAACTGATGTATCACACCTCATCGTTATCATAAAATTCGCTTTTAAAGTCATAATTGTCATTATTTATTAGTGTTTTGTTTTCGGCCATCTTGAATTTGTAAAAATTAAGATAACTCGGATGTTATAACAGCTAGATATGCCGAGTTTGGGCTCATTTCACACGTTTTTTAATTATCTAACGAAATATTTACGACTCATTTCTTTTTAGCCATCTTGGATTTAACAAAAAATGTTAAAATCGAAATAACTCGGAAAGTTATTAAGCAAAATAAGTCGTGTTTGGATGTATTTTAAAGGATTTTTCGTGTAGATCAAGAATATTTAAAAATTAAGTTGACATTTACACCGGAAGTCTTCATTATTCCTTTTATTTTTTAAGAAACATCAAATATAATAAGATTTTCGTAAAGATCAGAAAATTATAACCCAAACTGATGTATCACACCTCATCGTTATCATAAAATTCGCTTTTAAACTCATAATTGTCATTATTTATTAGTGTTTTGTTTTCGGCCATCTTGAATTTATAAAAATAAAGATATCTCGGGTGTTATAACACCTAGATATGCCGAGTTTGGGCTCATTTCACACGTTTTTTAATTATCTAACGAAATATTTACGACTCATTTCTTTTTAGCCATCTTGGATTTAACAAAAAATGTTAACATCGAAATATCTCGGAAAGTTATTAAGCAAAATAAGTCGTGTTTGGATGTATTTTAAAGGATTTTTCGTTATCATAAAATTCGCTTTTAAAGTCATAATTGTCATTATTTATTAGTGTTTTGTTTTCGGCCAGTTTGATTTTATAAAAAACAAAGATATCTCGGTGGTTCTACAATATGATAACGTATCATCCTCGGCTTATTCGTCCAGAATCATACAACTCATCCGAGGTTGTAGTTATTAAGCCAAGGTCGTTTGTGAAAGATGCTTAATGTTTAAGCTTATATCAACTTAACACTGGCCATCATAGTATAACGCCTCGGTTGGGTGCTGTTTCAGCTTTGTCAAGTGAAGATGTAGATCGTTTGCCTAATTTTTTAAAGGAAATGTTGCCTGATTTAATGTTCCTTGGAGAAGATAGGCCTAACAACTTTGAAAATTTAAAGGTTATAATTTTTGTTTATTTTATATAGATGATTAGATGATTATGAGCAGTTCCAGGAACACGAAAAAGCATCACCCCGCCTAAGCTTAAATACAACATTACTTAGACTATTATTTATACAGATTCCTAAAATTCCCCTTACAAACTTCTTTGACTTGTAGTAAATAATATTTTGAATTGCAACCCATGTCCGGAAAAGTACCGTTTCCGTGCTATAGCCGTTTCCGAACTAGGCATGACCCAGTACATAACTTGTTTAAATTCATAAAATCATTAATAACCAAAAAAGAAAACAAAAAAGAAAATGAATCATTTTACACAAACACTTTTATTTAAGCCGACGTTACACGTAGCAGTCGACTGCTATGGCAGTAACTATTATGGGGCGTGACTGTTACCGTCAAATTTACGTGTATTTACTGTGATAACAGTACTTCTAGGGGATGTTAGATACGTCGTCAGCTTATTTTTGTCAGTCAAAAGTGATATTGTAACAGGGCACTAACTAGAAAAGAACGGGCGAGACGTGTTATGATTTGTTTACTATTAAAACAAATAGATCTCTATTAAACGATTTATTAACGACAGACTCGCTCCATCACACTTGGTGTATCTGTAATCTGTTCTGCAGCGACCTTCTTCTGTCTCTATAGGGGTCTCATAAATCAAACTCTTCATATGATTCCATAGGAAAAAGTCCAATGGAGTTAAATCCGGTGATCGTTGAAGACCAATCTAAGAAAACAACAAAGTGACATGAGGGACGAAAACTTTTGGAATATTGTTGATAGAAATAAATATCCTATTTTAAGAGCATTATCTCTTAAGATACACGCGTATATCCATATTTTCAACAATGAAGCACTTGAAATCAAAATATAGAAGCAGAATGACAAATATCAATTTGGACCATTGTTTGAGGACAGATACATCAAATTGTGAGCCAGATTTCAACAAGCTGTCGGAAGCAATGCGAGGTCAAGGATTATTAATTGTTGAAATTACTAGCAACTGCTATTGACTTATGTATTATCTATGCCTCATGTAGGTGCCTAATAAATATCTTCTTTATCCTTGTCTAAAATTTTATTTGCGTCAACCATTCATGCGCCCTTCAGGAGTAAATTATTTTAGAATGAGCCCTTAGACTGGATAAGGTTGCCGACCGCTGGTTTAGATGATTCCGAACATGAGGTAAAAAGTGCGCCATCATGCTGAAATTATATGTCTTGATGAAAGTTCTCAACAACACGTCCAATACTTGTTGTACGAAGATCAAGTAGATGGAACCCATTAGCCTGGATGGCAAAATGTACCAAATCTGTGTTGGAATCCCTGAACACGCGTAGCATGAGGGTTTTCGTCTGCACAACTACGTATAGAACTAAACGCGTGGTGTAAAATCGGCTGGCAGTAGCGAATGAATCCTTTGGAGGTGGTATGAATGTAGTAGTTGTTCATACAGAACATTCCAGACGATACCGGAAGCAACATCCATTGCACGCACATTGCTCGTGTAGTCGTTGACTCGTTGTACTCGGTTTTCTTCAATATGGTGCAGTATGACCTCTTCCAATTCGGCAGTACATCGTTTCCTTGGAGAACCACAATTATTCCTACAGGCGGTGAAGGTATCTCTTTCTCCAAGCCGTTGCAAAAATCTTGATGACGCCATACAAAAAAATGAAAATGAGAAAAAAAAAGTGAGAATGAGCCTCAAACCAACTACGAGAAGTAGGAGACGTCAATTCACATCACCTCATCCGACGTAAATACCCTACGTCATGTAACTAACCAAATCTGTTTTCAAACGGCTGTAGAACGGAAGCGGTACGTTTCGGACATGGTTTTTTTTTTGTATGGCTCTGCGAGTTAAGAGTATAAGATACACTTAAAACAAAAATATTTTTTTGTTTTAAAAATAGAAATATCATCAAAGTATGTCATATTCTTAGCATAAAAGAATATCATTTTTGTATCAAAAAATTCATTCTTGCGTCAATAATTTATAATACTCAAATGAAGAATTATACAAGATTGTTGTTACATGAATCGATACGAAAATGGGATTGTTGACGCAACACTAAGATGCTGTTTTTCAAGATTATTGATTTACTTTCACTAAGAATTCGTTTTCTTGAGAATCAAGAATATTTGCATACTTGCTTTGAGAATATGTGGTTTTTCTTCACTCAACAAAATGATCTTCTTGTGGATATACAAGAAGGTTTTCGAGAATATATTTCTCTCTGAGCGTCTTAAAAAATGGTAATCTATCAATTTTTATATTAAAAAAAAAACAACACGTTATTAAGTAACAATACTTGAAGTTTTGATAAAATTTTCGATGTTGCAATTTTCATCGATAATTTTCAAAATTTGCTATGAAATTAATTTCTTGAAGGATCCTTGTGGAAATATCGCCAATTATTAATTAAAGTATCCTCTTCTTAGAGTTGCTTCGTTAGTTAAATCAGCATCAAAAAAGTTCATTTTGTATCTTGGATCCAAATAAGTTGACATATAAATATCTTTTTGAAATGATCGACAATTTTTTCGAATTTTGCAATTTTCGCCGATTAAGTTTTAAAAATTCGTATAAAATCCATTTCTTGGAATATGAGTATGAAAATTTCCCAAAGTGTTAATAAAAGTGTCCTCTTTCCAATGAACCAACCCGTTTTGAAAAATAACTTTTAGTTTTTGAGAAAACAATATTTGAAGTTTTGATAAAATTTTCGATGTTGCAATTTTCATCGATAATTTTCAAAATTCGCTATAAAATTAATTTCTTGAAGGATCCTTGTGGAAATATCACCAATTATTAATTAAAGTATCCTCTTTTTAATGCAAAAAGCCGTTTTGAAAAATCACTTTTAGTTCTTGAGAAATAAATTTTTGAAATGATCGACAATTTTTTCGAATTTTGCAATTTTCGCCGATTAAGTTTTAAAAATTCGTATAAAATCCATTTCTTGGAATATGAGTATGAAAATTTCCCAAAGTGTTAATAAAAGTGTCCTCTTTCCAATGAACCAACCCGTTTTGAAAAATAACTTTTAGTTTTTGAGAAAACAATATTTGAAGTTTTGATAAAATTTTCGATGTTGCAATTTTCATCGATAATTTTCAAAATTCGCTATAAAATTAATTTCTTGAAGGATCCTTGTGGAAATATCACCAATTATTAATTAAAGTATCCTCTTTTTAATGCAAAAAGCCGTTTTGAAAAATCACTTTTAGTTCTTGAGAAATAAATTTTTGAAATGATCGACAATTTTTTCGAATTTTGCAATTTTCGCCGATTAAGTTTTAAAAATTCGTATAAAATCCATTTCTTGGAATATGAGTATGAAAATTTCCCAAAGTGTTAATAAAAGTGTCCTCTTTCCAATGAACCAACCCGTTTTGAAAAATAACTTTTAGTTTTTGAGAAAGCAATATTTGAAGTTTTGATAAAATTTTCGATGTTGCAATTTTCATCGATAATTTTCAAAATTCGCTATAAAATTAATTTCTTGAAGGATCCTTATGGAAATATCGCCAATTATTAATTAAAGTATCCTCTTTTTAATGCAACCGGCCGTTTTGAAAAATCACTTTCAGTTTTTGAGAAAAAAATTTTTGAAATAATCGACTATTTTTTCTAATCTTGCAATTTTCGCCGATTATGTTTTAAAAATTCGTATAAAATCCACTTCATGGAATATGAGTATGAAAATTTCACAAAGTGTTAATAAAAGAGTCCTCTTTCCAATGAACCAAGCCGTTTTGAAAAATATCTTTTAGTTTTTGAGAAAACAATATTTGAAGTAGACCACTCAAGTTACAGGTATAAAGGATATATAAAGGCCCCTCTTCCTTTATCCAGGATATTTTTTATTGGTTATTCTTTAATTCGTGGGTGTGTTAAATTGTGCTCTTTTTGTTTAAGAGTTATCTCTCTGATAGAACGCTAAATTCATTCTATACTTCAACCATAAATAGTATTACTCGAATTAACCACTTAAAATTTAAATTAAATTCTTTGTTACACCGCGACACAATTTTCGGTGTCATTAAATTGCAAATAAACACAACGTTATCTTTTTAAATACATATAATAACTAATTTTGCATTTTCATAGCGAATTGCAATGCAAACGGGTATCGATTAACCCGAAACGGAGATTATTCAGTAATAACTATTATCTGTTCGTGCTAGAATATGCGAGATTATGCTGTCACATAGCTGTGATGACCGGGAATTATGGGTTTTCACCTGTCTAATAACAGTTGTAATTCACTCCACCTTTAAAAATCCCTGAAAAATGAACCAACACCTTGTTACAGTAAAAATCTAGACTCGAAAGTCTCCAACGTTCAAAGCGAAACGATAAAAAACGTTTTATCAAAGGGAATTCTTTAACGTTTTATTTTTAGCCTTTGGTCTTCTTTTGAATACCTCGTCGTCGTCGTTATCCTCGTTTTATATCATGGAAAAAAGTAGTTTGGAAAGCGAGAAACTTTCTAATCAAAGAATTTTTCTTTTCTTTCTTACCTTCGCGACTGTTGAGGAGTACGGTTCGTCGAATAACGACCAAATTTTCGGTTTGGTGTGTTGCCACCAAGATAGAGTTCCATTTCGGTAGTCCTCTTCGAATCCGAATTTTCGGGCTACCTCCTCATCGCTTGGTTTATCCGTATCCAAATCTAAACGATCGAGTACTGCAAGTGTTTCTTGAGTATCTCTGTGTTGAGTGTAGGTCATCCAACAACATGGTTCAACTTGATTCGCGTCTAACCCCCAAAATTCTAATTCTTCCTCAAATAATGGACCACACACGTCTGAGGGATAATGTAATTTTCCAGTCCTAAATTTTAATTGAATTAATTCAACGAAATTTGAAGCTTTATTTGGTTTACCTGTAATAATTCAAGACTTGAGCAAAAACTCCTGGATGTCTGTCGAAGAAGTATTCGTTTAGAATGGGGTCGTAATTGGCTAAAGCTTCTGTAAGCCTGGAAAGTCTTGTGGCCGGGATTTTTTTGAGTGTTGCTTTGTAAGTTTCGTGTCTGATTCCACCCACGTTTAAAACAACACGGTTCTCTGCGTCCATGTTGATTAAGTTCATGGCTATAAATAAAAATATTAAACATTTTCCAGCGAAAAATGGGGCGCAATTAAAGGAAAATACGAGAAAACCGCATATTTCAGCTCTTTTCGTTCACCAACGAGAGTAAGTACATGTCCTCTGAAGAATTTAATTTCCCGTTCTGCGAGTTCCGCTAACAGGATGTGCTCATAGGATTCACCACGACGTCTTACGTCTTTTTATCTTTTTGTAAAAGAAAATGAAACGATATTTATCCTATTTTTATTATTAAAAAGTTTAAATTATTAAACAAATTTTCCAGTATATAATTGAGTTTTTTGTCAAACCCTTTTTCAATTCAATTCAAGGAATTTCCAATCACCGCGGGAGATTTTAGGTCGGAATTGTGCTCTTTTATGTCTTGATTTTGATTGGAAAGGGGAAATAGGTCGACTATGAATAAATTTAAGGGGGAATAAAGCAATTAATTTTAAATGGAAATTAAGGAAAATTAACTTACTTGCTTACGGTAAAACTTTCTGACGACTGTTACACCCATAAAAACAGCCGTTTTTGATCGCTCTCCATCACCCAAGGCATTTTATCTGAAATCAAAAAGAAATAAATAATGAAATCGTGGATATTATCTTAAAGAAAATGAAAAATCCGTTGGAATGAGTACCAACACGGCCTAATTATCTCAAAAAACAACCGAGATACACTCAAATTAACACTAAAAAAAATGACGATCGATACATATATAAATAATCGTATCTCGCTTGTTTTTAAAGATAACCTAGTCGTGTTTGGGGTCATTTTAAATGATTTTTAATGTAAATTAAGGATCTTTAATTATTTTATACATTTTTGTTGAAATTAATTTGTACTTAAACGTCGCTTAATCACTTATTAACAAAAATTACAAATCAGGATTATTCGATTTGCGTGCAGATGAATTATTCAGGGATAAGATTGGGTTGACAGGGCTGGAGATGAGTTGGAATTGGATTTTGGAAATCATTGTTAGGGGCGCAGTTGAGATAGGTTGCTTAGATTCCTCTGCATAGATTTGGGGATTAGAAAATAGTGCTAATTTAACAAATAGAGAGAAATAAATCTTTATTACAGCTATCGACCTAATGTTTTTGCGCTGGCTATAATTATTACAACAAAGAATTTAACAATATTATTATTAATTATCAGATAATCTTTTTTTTTTATTTATAGCTAGATGTACCGATATAAAAGATAGTCTACCGATATACGACTTAATCTACCGATTTTAAAAATTTTAACAAAGCATTATGAAACACATAATACTTAAAATCAATACAATTGCGACAAAAATTGTACCTTATGGGAATACCCTACTTATATTACATAAAAGTATATACCAACGATATGGCAATGTCGCTCTAGCAACGTTGCCAGGTCGTTGGTATATACAGTACGCGTCATAAGTAAACCCCTGCCTAATTTGAAAACGGCTCAAAATATAATATTGTCAAAATAGATATTGACGCATCTAAGAGCAAAAGTGCAAGACAGCAATATTGTTAACAATAAAATTTGCAACAATTTTTCTTATAAAAGTATTCTTATTGCATGCTCCGATTTCCAAATGTTACCTTTAATAACTTGAAAGAGCAACAAATTCATAAAATTTTCATATTTTCGTTTCTATCTCGATATTGACGTATCTAAGAGTAAAAGTGCAAGAGAGCAATATTGTTAACAATAAAATTTGCAACAATTTTTGTTATAAAAGTTTTCTTATAGCAAGCTCCGATTCTCAAGTGTTACCTTTAATAACTTGAAAGAGCAACAAATTCATAAAATTTTCATATTTTCGTATCTATCTCGATATTGACGTATCTAAGAGTAAAAGTGCAAGAGAGCAATATTGTTAACAATAAAATTTGCAACAATTTTTGTTATAAAAGTTTTCTTATAGCATGCTCCGATTCCCAAGTGTTACCTATAATATCATGAAAGGACAACAAATTCATAAAATTTTCATATTTTCGTATTTATCTCGATATTGACGTATCTATGCGCAAAAATACAAGAGAGCAATATTGTTAATAATAAAATTTGCAACAATTTTTGTTATAATAGTTTTCTGATAGCATGCTCCGATTCCCAAGTGTTACCTTTAATAATTTGAAAGAGCAACAAATTCATCAAATTTTCATATTTTCTTATCTACCTTGATATTGACGTATCTAAGAGCAAAAGTGCAACAGAGCAATAATGTTAACAATAAAATTTGCTACAACTTTTGTTCTAAACGTTTTTTTATAACATGCTCCGATTCCCGAGTGTTATCTTTAATAACTTGAAAAAGCAACAAATTCATCAAATTTTCATATTTTCGTATCTATCTCAATATTGCCGCATCTAAGAGTAAAAGTGCAAGAAAACAATATTGTTAACAATAAAATTTGCAACAATTTCTGTTATAAATGATGTCCTATTGTATGCTCCGATTCCCAAGTGTTACCTATAATAACTTGAAAGAGCAACAAATTCATAAAATTTTCATATTTTCGTATCTATCTCGATACTGACGCATCTAAGAGTAAAAGTACAAGAGAACAATATTGTTAACAATAAAATTTGCTACAATTTCTGCTATAAATGATTTCCCATAGCATGCCCCGATTCCCACGTGTTACCTGTAATAACTTGAAAGTACAACAAATTCATAAAATTTTCATATTTTCGTATCTATCTGGATATTGACGTACCTAAGTGTAAAAGTGCAAGAGAGCAATAATGTTAACAATAAAATTTGCTATAACTTTTGTTCTAAACGTTTTTTCATAACATGCTCCTATTCCCGAGTGTTACCTTTAATATCTTGAAAGAGCAACAAATTCATAAAATTTTCATATTTTCGTATCTATCTCGATATTGCCGCATTTAAGAGTAAAAGTGCAAGAGAGCAATATTGTTAACAATAAAATTTGCAACAATTTCTGCTACAAATGATTTCCTATAGCATGCCCCGATTCCCAAGTGTTACCTATAATAACTTGAAAGGACAACAAATTCATAAAATTTTCATATTTTCGTGTCTATCTCGATATTGACGTATCTAGGAGCACAACTGCAAGAGAACAATATTGTTAACAATAAAATTTGCTACAGCTTTTGCTCTAAACGTCTTTTCATAACTTTGTGTTACCTTTAATAACTTGAAAAAGCAACAAATTCATCAAATTTTCATATTTTCGTATCTATCTCGATATTGACGTATCTAGGAGCAAAAATACAATAGAGCAATATTGTTAACAATAAAATTTGCGACAATTTTTGTTTTAAAAGTTTTCTTATAGCATGCTCCGTTTCCCAAATGTTTCCTTTAATATCTTCAAAAAGCAATAAATTCATGAAATTTTCATATTTTCGTATCTATCTCGATATTGACTTATCTCAGAGCAAAATTGGAAGAGAGCAATATTGTTAACAATAAAATTTGCAACAATTTTTGTTATAAAAGTTTTCTGATAGCATGCTCCGATTCCCAAATGTTATATTTAATAACTTGAAAGAGCAACAAATGCATAAAATTTCTTAGAAAATCTTAGAGTAAAAGTGCAAGAGAGCAATATTGTTAACAATAAAAAATACAAATTTAAAATATCTTGGTTCGTTTTTAAGAAAAGAATTTTTAAAGATTAACCTAATTTATTACAAATACGATAAAAACATGAAATATTAAGAAATTTATATCTTCCAAACTAAACGAAAAATTTTAATGAAATATTTCACTATTTAGTGAAGAATTGATTCTAGATTTAAATAAAAAATACAAATTTAAAATATCTTGATTCGTTTTTGAGAAAAGAATTTTTAAAGTTAACTTAATTTATCACATATACGATATTACATGAAATATTAAAAAAATCGTATCTTCCAAACTAAACGAAAAATGTTAATGAGATATTTCACTAATTAGTAAAGAATTGGTTCTAGATTTAAATAAAAAAAAACAAATTTAAAATATCTTGATTCGTTTTTGCGAAAAGAATTTTTAATGTTAACTTAATTTATCATATATACGATATTACATGAAATATTAAAAAATCGTATCTTCCAAACTAAACGAAAAATGTTAATGAGATATTCCACTAATTAGTGAAGAATTGGTTTTAGATTTAAATAACAAATACAAATTTAAAATAACTTGATTGGTTTTTGAGAAAACAATTTTTAAAAGTTAACCTAATTTATCACAAATACGATAAAAACATGAAATATTAAAAAATTCGTATCTTCCAAACTAAACGAAAAATGTTAATGAGATATTTCACTAATTAGTGAAGAATTGGTTCTAGATTTAAATAACAAATACAAATTTAAAATAACTTGATTGGTTTTTGAGAAAACAATTTTTAAAAGTTAACCTAATTTATCACAAATACGATAAAAACATGAAATATTAAAAAATTCGTATCTTCCAAACTAAACGAAAAATGTTAATGAGATATTTCACTAATTAGTAAAGAATTGGTTCTAGATTTAAATAAAAAAAAACAAATTTAAAATATCTTGATTCGTTTTTGCGAAAAGAATTTTTAATGTTAACTTAATTTATCATATATACGATATTACATGAAATATTAAAAAATCGTATCTTCCAAACTAAACGAAAAATGTTAATGAGATATTCCACTAATTAGTGAAGAATTGGTTTTAGATTTAAATAACAAATACAAATTTAAAATAACTTGATTGGTTTTTGAGAAAACAATTTTTAAAAGTTAACCTAATTTATCACAAATACGATAAAAACATGAAATATTAAAAGATTCGTATCTTCCAAACTAAACGAAAAATGTTAATGAGATATTTCACTAATTAGTGAAGAATTGGTTCTAGATTTAAATAACAAATACAAATTTAAAATATCTTGATTCGTTTTTAAGAAAAGAATTTTTAAACATTAATAAAACCACAAAAACTTGAAAAAACAACCTGTGTTCCATTTAAGCGTAAATGTGAGTATGTAGATTTTTTAAATGGTACACCTTTGCATATTTTATCATATTATGAATAGAATTAACTTTGTTTATACAACCGTATATGTTACTAACTCATAACTCATAACATTCATAGTTCATTAGATATTCAATTGTTTTTCCAAAATGTGTCCATTGCAAGATCTTTTTAAAACCTTTTTTTCCAATTTTGCTTTGAAACTATGTCAGATAACAGTCAAGGCCAGTAGGTAAATGATAGTATCCAAAGGTATTAGATACGCTATAGAGCGTGTTCATAAAGCTTAGTTACATTTGATGTTTTTCAAATGGCTTTTTCATAAATTTTTTAAATAGAACACCTGTATATTGTGTGGCGGTTGAATTGTCCATCAAGTTATCTTTAATTAATGATAAGTATGTCATATATCTAACTTTAGTAGTTTTCCTGATATTTAGAATTTAAAGAATAAGGTGTATAATAGAATAAGATGATATACAGGTGTACCATTTAAAAAAAACTTAAGAAAAAGCCATTTGTAAAACATCAAAAATAAATAAGCTTGTATAGTGTATGTAATAGCTTTGAATAAAATCATCTACCTACTGGTTTTCACTATTGCCTGACATAGTTTTAAGGCAAAATCAGAAAAAATGTCGTTTTTACATTGGTTTTAAACAAATTTACGTGCTCTCCGTTACGCTTAAATGGAACACCCTGTATAAGTGAAAATACTTTTACGTAATAGAAAGTGATGAGTCAAACAACTTTTGTATAAAATATTTTTTTTGTTTTTCAAACGGTTTAGTAACTATCGACCGCCGAGATATTAATAACTCACTCTGTATATGGGACTAGTTTCGGACAAATGCTCATCTTCAGCCAAATCTTTTTTTGAGAGCATCATGTTAATTAGGTTTTTGCATAATGTTTTCTATATTGTGTATATAGATTTGGCTGAAGATGGGTATTTAGCACGAAACTAGTCAAATTAAAATCACATGTTTTAAAAGTAACAAACTAAAATATTTATTTTAGTGTAAAGTGTAAAATATATACTCATTACGACTGTTCATTTCGTCTTTTAGATCTTTCCACATACTTAAACCATTTTTCCGGTTCTTCTACAGATAAAGCACTTAGAAATGATATTATGGTTCTGTTTAACCTTTCGATTTGTTCGTTTTCTCGTGGTACTCCAGTAGTAATCAGAATATGATCAATATTTTCTTTTGAACAATAGTTTTTGAATTTATCAGATACGAATGCTCCTTCTCTATCGGATATTATTCTTCTAGGATTGCCAAAAATTTTTTGTTTACACTGTTTTGGTTGAATATAACCAAGTAAATGTAGTAAAAGCATCTATTACAGCAAAAATGTGACCAAGGTGATCAATATGATAAGTATCTAGCGACGTAGATCCTGTCTTTCTCTTCACCATAATACAAGTTATACAATTTGTAAGACAATTCTCTTATCTTATCACTTTATCTTCAATAGCATAGTCCTCGTACGGACTATTTTCAAGTAAACCAAAAATTATTTTCAGCATATCGTCGGATCTTTGAGCATTTTCAATTCGATCTCTTGTACTTTTGATGGAGATTAACATTACTGGGTAACGACTGACAGCATCAACATGCTTCATAGGTTCTCTTGGTCGATGACGAATGATATATTGAAATTCCTCTAATAAAAGTGCCCATCTTGCAACTCTAGTACATAGCTCTTTTTTCTCTAATGTTTTAGTAAATGCACAATCTGTAACAATTTCAAAGTTAATGCCTAATAGCTAGTACTTCCAACTGGTAACTGAAATACTTTTGTTGAGCAGATGACTCATATAATACACAGGATGTAATTTTTGATCATATCATTGATTTTTGCAATCTGTCTAGTTGGTCTTCAATAACAGCTAGTGGATACCTATCTTTCACGATAATTTTATTAATTTTTCGATAATCTACACATATGCATATATCTCCATTTTTCTTTTTGACTAAAACAATCGGACTTGAATATTTAGAACAGCTGTGTTCGATGACTCCTTCATCTAAGTAGTGTAAGAATGTCGGTTCTAGACCGGAAGTTAATCCTGCCAATACGGTGACGTCACGTCTCAATGTATTAAGTATAGGGAGCGGTGCCAACTGAAGTTTGGGGGAAAAAATTAGGTTGGTATTAAAAGTAACTAGAGATTTTTAGAAAAGTAAATAGAAAAATTTAAATACAATGGCGCCACCTAGATTTTAGTGGTGTAAGTAGGAGTGAGTTAACACACTCTAAAACAAATTTAATAAATAAAAATTAATATATTTATTATACTTATTATACTTCCAGTATCAATCAAGGCAGTTAATAATTCTTTCCTGTTTCATTTTCGGTATAATTTGCTTCGAATCTCTTTTCCTTATTACATCCTCTTGCTTTATGCCAATAATTGTTGCATTTAACTTACAAACTTAATACATCATTTATTTTATAAGAAAATAGTTCAATTACTCATTACTTCTTTACTCGTACCCGTTCTTCTTCGTCTAAATGGTCCTCTCTCTCAATCCCACATATACAGGTGTCCCACGTAACTGGTTCGTTAGAACTTTTTTAGGTTTCACTATTCGTAGAGGTTTGAAATTTTGGTAGCATGGGTTGTTCATTCTAAACTTTTAATCTAAAATATTTTCCGGTCTACCGGAAGTAGACCACAACTTCGTTATTTTAAATGGAAAGCTATAGGATTTATTACACCTTTCAATTATACATAAAAAAATTTGTTGACTTTGATAAAAGTTGTTGGTACCTACCATTTTTTGTTTTCGAGTTATTTTGATTTTAAGCTTTTTTTGGCAAATTTCACCATGCTCTTTAAAAGCCTATATCTCAGTTAACGTTCATTAAAAAAACCTCTTTACTCTTCAGATGTTGCCAAATAGATTGTCATTTCTTGTATCAGAGTATCTTATACAGGGTGGTCAAAAATTGAATTACTGTTTCTCCATATTCAATGGCTAGAAAGTCGAAAATTTTAAATGGAATACCCAGTACTTTTTTACCCTATCAGAAAGGGAATTTAATTCTCTACAAATTATCTATAAACATTCTTATACCTATTTATTGTAGTTTCCTTGATATTGGGACATTAATCAAAGCATGCACGGAATGCGGGAAAACGTTTGATTTTTTTATTAGAAGGCAATGGAATTTTGACAGTTTTTGGTCCATATTTGTGTTATTGTTGTTGTTACTTACTTTTGATCACGAGTGAAAGTCATTGTATATCATGGCATATTATTCCAACGCCGATATTTTAAATTTGTTTTATATTCATGGCAATGGCCTCCACGATCTCCAGATTTAACACCATTGGATTTTTATTTGTGGGGTCACTTAAAAAATCAAGTGTACAATTCATCGATCAACACACGACAAGAGTTGCGTGATAGAGTGATGCGTGCACTACGTACTATTGATGGCGACCAACTTCTTCGGGCCACAACCGTAGAAGTCGAAAGAAGAGTTGAAAAATGTTTAATGGTGAATGGTCAGCATATCGAACAGTTTTAATTTTTTTATAATTTTAAGTTTTTGTTTTTTATATGTTATTCATTCTAATTTCTGTTATTAAATTGTTGTTTTTCATTGTTTCATTTATTCGTTTTTCTGTTGGTTACTTTTGGTAAATAAAAGTCAGCAAGCTAAAGGTTATTCAACCATAGTTAATTGTAGAAATAATACCAATAATGATTTAAATAAATTAAACGATGAACTGTCAAAATGTCTTGATTAATTTTCCAATATCAGGGAAACTACAATAAATAGGAATAGGAATGTTTATAGATAATTTGTAGAGAATTAAATTCCCTTTCTGATAGGGTAAAGAAATATGGGGTGTTCCATTTAAAATTTTCGACTTTCTCGCAATTGAATATTGAGAAACGATAATTCAATTTTTGACCAGCCTGTATAAGAAGATTCTCTGATACAACAAATGACAATCTATTTGGCAGCATCTGTAGAGTAGTCGTGCCAATGCAGAGCTTTTTTGAATGATCGTTAGCTGAGATAAGGGCTTTTAAAGACCATGGTGAAATTTGTCAAAAAGCACTTAAAATCAAAATAACTCGAAAACAAAAAACACTAGGTACCAACAACTTTTATCAAAGTCAACATATTTTTTTACGTATAATTGAAAGGTGTAATAAAAACTATAGCACTCCATTTAAAATAACGAAGTTGTGGTCTATTTCCGGTAGACCGGAAGGGGTGGCCATCTTGAGAATATTTTAGATCGAAAGTTTAGAATGAACAAGCCATGCTACCAAAATTTCAAACCACTACGAATAGTGGAACCTTAAAAAGTTCTAACGAACCAGTTACGTGAGACACCCTGTATATATATACAGTGTGTTAATAAATTATGGTACCCGACGTCATCATTGCAAGTATGCAACCAATATCACAGTACTGGTATTGCAATACGTGATTTGCGTATGATTCGTATTGCACTGTGATATTGGTTGCATACTTGTGCATGATGACGTCGAGTACGATAATTAATTAATGTACAGGGTGTCCCAATTTCGATGTCCGCATAGGCTATCTCCGAAACTAAAAGAGATAGAAAAAAAGTAGCTTACATGTCATGATCTCGTTTTTCGAGAAAATGCTAATGCCGAAAACTCCGAACAGCTATCGTCTTTTGTTTTCGCCCTATCGGCAAAAACTGAAAATTTTGCAAAAACGACAATCGCGAATATCTCACTTATTATCAAAGATGGAGTATTATAAATAAAACATTATATGGGCAACTTTTTACGAAGAATTCAGTGGCGTAGGTAGAATTTTTTTCCCATCTTTTATTTTCGAGATTTTAGACGTAACTTTATTTTTTTAAATGGAAACCATAGTTGGCTATGACTTAAAATAATTTGTTATTTTCTTCTGATAACAAATATATATAGTTTGTGGGGTATATTTCTTATAGTTATTGAATAATTAACAAAAATTCATTTTGTTCCATCTAAATCTAATGTATGTATTTAAAAGTTAATGTTGCTATGGTGATAACCATACATACTATGATGGAATATAATGTATCAATTTTTTTTGTTCTTTCTAAAACTATTGTATGTATTTAAAACTTAATGTTGTTATGGTGATAACCATACCATGAGGGAAAGCATTGTTTCCAATTATTGCCAAAGTTTGTAGCAAGGACAGTAGAATCTAACAGGACTGCTACATCCATTGTATTTTTGTAGTCAACTACGGGTTGGTTGCCCGCACTCTACGTCACACTATTTGCCACGCCTGATAACTGTCTATGTTTTTAGAGGTTATATGATAGACATTAATACGTCTAAAAACATAAAACTTCAAAACTAATATGAATACGTCTAGGATATAACCTCTAAAAACACACAGCAAACGCATAGACCATAACAACAGCTGGGCGTGGAAAATGGTGTGACGTAGTTTGCGGGTAGGCTGTCACAACAATGGATGTAGCAGTCCTGTTAGATTCTACTGTCCTTGAGTTTGTAGTAGTATTTAAAAATTCACTAACAACTCTGGCATTATGTGCTGGTGCTCCGTCATATTGAAAATATATCATTTGAGACATATTTAGTGGCAAATTGTCGACCAAAGGCTCAATGTGCTGCCTTAATATATTGAGGTATTTCCCTGAGTTTAAGTTTTTATGGTAGATACTATATGCCAAAATTCTATTATCTAAAAGGGCACACCATACATTGAACCCCAATCTTCTTTGAACACTCAGAGACTTCATCGGTCCAGATAACATTTTGAACAAACAGCAGATTATTTAATTTTTTTAAATATCATCTACAAAATTCTAATCTTCGATTGACATCTCCGGCACGTAAATAATGAGTTAGCCCCGCTTTGTATGGTTTATACTTATTTTTCTTTCATATTCGGGAGCAGCGGCTTTTGGGTCAGACGTCTTGTTGCAATTTCTCTTGCAGGTCATTTTGGTATGTTTTTGTATGTGGTTTGGGGAAGGACCAAATATCTATTAAATTTTCTGCTAACCGGCTGAAGGTTCTTACGTGCGGTTGTCTTCTTTCTGGATATCTTGTGAAATAAAATTCCGCGGCTAACGTCGCATTCTTATCTGATAACATATAGCATTCCATCATGTTACATTTTTCATAATTTTCGAAATTCATTGTAAAGTTTTATTCAGTTTTGTTATACTTTGACACTTAACACGCTGGTGCATAATGCCAGCACATAATGCCAGAGTTGATATCGAATTTTTAAATACAAACTTTGGCAATTATTTGATACATTATGTTCCATCATAGTATGTATGGTTATCACCATAGCAACATTAACTTTTAAATACATACATTAGTTTTAGACAGAACAAAATGAATTTTTGTTAATTATTCAATAACCATAAGAAATATACCCTACAAACTATATATATTTGTTATCAGAAGAAAATAACAAATTATTTTAAGTCATAGCCAACTATGGTTTCCATTTAAAAAAATAAAGTTACGTCTAAAATCTCGAAAATAAAAGATGGGAAAAAAATTCTACCTACGCCACTGAATTCTTCGTAAAAAGTTGCCCATATAATGTTTTATTTATAATACTCCATCTTTGATAATAAGTGAGATATTCGCGATTGTCGTTTTTGCAAAATTTTCAGTTTTTGCCGATAGGGCGAAAACAAAAGAAGATAGCTGTTCGGAGTTTTCGGCATTAGCATTTTCTCGAAAAACGAGATCATGACATATAAGCTACTTTTTTTCTATCTCTTTTAGTTTCGGAGATAGCCTATGCGGACATCGAAATTGGGACATCCTGTACAGTGTACATATAAATAAATAGCAATGGAGAAGTTTTTGTGATTTTATTAATACTTAATTAACTTGCAACATGGATACAAATATTAAGAATATTTAAAGGTTAACCTAATTTATCTCTTCCAAACAAAATATATTGATTCGTGTTTGAGAAAAGTATTATTATTTAATTTAATTTTTATTTAATTCCTTTGGGATTTTCAATGCATGTGTTTCATAGAAATATGATCACTTAGATTCCGGTGGTGTAACATCAGCCTGAATGAATTAAGTTTGGAGGACTCCTCTTAGTCTTAAGAGCTTGTCAACTCTCCCATACTGAGGTACAGAAGTGGATCAGATTCTCGTCGAACAAATTTCGTCGTTTTAGCTCCCCAAGTTAGACGGTAATTATTAATTAATTGGGAGGAAACAACACATCCATCTTTATTTAAAATTTAAACATAATTATCTAAAAACAAACAATTTGGAATATTTTATTTTCATCTCCCTGTGAATAGTATGGTGGAGCTTTTTGTGTCCAAATAAAAGTTTAAACGATTTTCTTTTCTTCGATATATCCCAAAATAATCTAGAAACCCTTTTGAAATATTCACAAAACCCTAACAAACCACGGGATGTGTTCGTAGGATGGATGGATGGATGTTGCGGTCGATTTAAATATTTAAAAACCGGATAAAACATCCCTGTTTATGCAGTATTCGGTGTAAATTACAAATTTATAACTATGTAGGAATATATACAAGTCGGAGTTTATCAAAAAAAATGTAACAAAAAAGAATTTTTTGTGTATTGTTTAAACTTTTTGCAAAGCTTTTTTTCTAACTCACAGCGCGACACCATTCCATTGAATCTTCTTTTTTCTTTTTCTGTTTTTTTTTTTATGCACATTTGTACAATGCAGAACGAGTCCCATCAATCTTGCCGCATCGTTGTTGGCTTCCAAAAGCTTGGGTAATACCAAAAGCAATACATCACAAAGAGATATTAATATTTTTTCAAAATCATTCATCTAACTTCTAAAATATTAAATTTTACTGTTTAAAAACGATTAAACCAAGCGAAGTTTAAAAACAAAGGGCCGGAAATGCTTTAATTAAACCTCCAAGAAACAAGAAATTAGCAACGTTCTCTCATTATCCAGCTAACTCCCTTTTCCACCCCCTAAAACAACGAAGCCGATTAGTAACTTTAATTAATCCAATCAAATTTTTTTTTGTTACAATAAAAATCTTTTAAACGTTAAAACTTTGTTCGAACAATTTTAACGTGTCAAAGCTTTTTGGGGATAATCCCATAGGACGTGTAGAAGGGAAGAACAGGTTTTCACGTCCCTTATGGGACTCCACCCTTTGTTTAATATTTAAAAAGGTTCAAGAGGAGAGAAACTTACCCAAGTTGAGTTAACCGAAAATTATTTCGCACAAATTCGATTACAATCTTTGACGTGGGGTGAGATAATTTGATCGGGATTGATTGAAAATTGATTAGAAAATTTTAATTAATACAAAATAAAATTATTATTATCAATACAAATAACTGTTTGTGTTTGATAACCGTTTTCAGTTAATATATTTTAAAATTACCTGTTATTCGAATTATTTTACATAAATAGTCATTAATTTCATTAATGTACTCCATTTAATTGTATTTATAAAAGCACAATATTTAAACCTAACAATTTAATACCACATTTTCGGGTTGAAATGATAAATTTAATTTGATTTCGAACGAAGACGCGATTTAGCTATCATAATGCTTAAGAAGGTCGCTTAACTTTATATAAAGGTGATTCAAGGTGTTTGCAAAATCACTTTGATTCGAATTAACCCGAAACAGAGCAACATTTTTAACTTCTTTCGTCCATTCCAAGTATCATGGAGATGTTTTCAATCGATTAAGATCGTTTTGACACACACTAATAATTTTTTTTATTTCTTCCTAATTTTGAAACACTTATTTTGATTTTATAATTGTGTGGTACCCTGAACTATTATTGAGATGTTTCAAGAACCATTTTGACTCACACCAATCGCATTTTGTTATTTCTCAAATATTTTAAATCTCCTGCAAAGCATTGCTATCAGCTTTTTTAACTTTTTTGGTCTATGCCAGGTATCATGGTGATATTTTTAAGCAATATAAATCATTTGGACACACACTAATAGGGTTGTTAGGCGAAAATTGCAAAATTTGAAAAAATTGTTGTTCATTTCAAAAATTCGAAACATCGAAAATTTTATCAAAATTTTTCTCAAAAACTAAAAGTTATTTTTCAAAACGTGTTGGTTCATTGGAAAGAGGGCACTTTTATCAACATTTTGGGAAATTTTCATACTCATATTCCAAGAAATCGATTTTATACGAATTATTAAAATTTAATGGGCGAAAATTGCAAAATTCGAAAAAATTGTCGATTATTTCAAAAATTTATTTCTCAAAAACTAAAACCGATTTTTCAAAATGGCTTTTTGGATTAAAAAGATGATACTTTAATTAATAATTGGCGATATTTCCATAAGTATCCTTCAAGAAATTAATTTTATAGGGAATTTTGAAAATTATCGATGAAAATTGCAACATCGAAAATTTTATCAAAACTTCAAATATTGTTTTCTCAAAAACTAAAAGTTATTTTAGAAAACCTGTTGGTTCATTGGAAAGAGGACACTTTTATTAACACTTTGGGAAATTTTCATACTCATATTCCAAGAACTGGATTTTATACAAATTTTTAAAACTTAGTCGGTGAAAATTGCAAAATTCGAAAAAATAGTCAATTATTTCATAAATTTATTTCTCAAAAACTTAAAGGCGATTTTTCAAAACGGCTTTTTGCATTAAAAAGAGGATACTTTAATTAATAATTGGTGATAATTCCACAAGGATCCTTCAAGAAATTAATTTTATAGCGAATTTTGAAAATTATCGATGAAAATTGCAACATCGAAAATTTTATCAAAACTTCAAATATTGTTTTCTCAAAAACTAAAAGTTATTTTTCAAAACGGGTTGGTTCATTGGAAAGAGGACACTTTTATTAACACTTTGGGAAATTTTCATACTCATATTCCAAGAAATGGATTTTATACGAATTTTTAAAACTTAATCGGCGAAAATTGCAAAATTCGAAAAAATTGTCGATTATTTCAAAAATTTTTTTCTCAAGAACTAAAAGTGATTTTTCAAAACGGCTTGTTGCATTAAAAAGAGGATACTTTAATTAATAATTGGCGATATTTAAACAAGGATCCTTCAAGAAATGAATTTTATAGCGAATTTTGAAAATTATCGATGAAAATTGCAACATCAAAAATTTTATCAAAACTTCAAATATTGATTTCTCAAAAACTAAAAGTTATTTTTCAAAACAGGTTAGTTCATTGGAAAGAGGACACTTTTATTAACACTTTGGGATATTTTCATACTCATATTCCAAGAACTGGATTTTATACGAATTTTTATGACAGCGACAGTTCTGTTAATCACGAATGTGATGATGAATTACAAGCGAAGAGAAGAAAACTAGCAAGAAGAGATTTTATATATCGTATTGTGATTGTTACAATGAGGTTGCTAATGACAACCCTGATATAAATAAAGTTGTATTCAATGAAAAAAGTCCTATTGGGGTTGAACTTGATTATTATCTGCAGCGTCCAACACCTAAAAGAGATATACTAATTGCTGTGAATGGTGGAGTACTAAGTAATAGGTGTTTAATTAGTTTTTAATTTGGTAACTATCCGGTATCCGGTCGGATTTTAAAAAATGGCCGGATACCGGATAGTTGCCGGATATCCGTTCCATCGCTAATTAGAACCATTTTGACCCACACCAAACACTTCTTCCAATTCTTTTTAAACTTTAGACATTTATGGAAATAATCTCAGATGATTTTATCAACTTTTTTCAAGTTTTCCAAACATCTTACCATAGTTCTTACACAGCTCGGCTTGAGGTATATCATTTTAGTTAGAATAAAGGTCAAGAACTAAGAAATCACGTTTTCATAACCATGGAGAGTGGGATGTTTGATCTCAAAGAAACCTCGCATCAGCATAACGAAACAATTGTGAACCGAAGTGTTGTGTCATGCAATGTTGTTGGATGTATCTGGCTATGTAATCAGATACAGGTGTCACACAAAAAACGCCCCAAGCTGTAACTGTCATTTACTTTCCGATTTTCATGAACGAGATTACCATACATATTACAAATTAACTCATACTTTTGGTCATATTGATGATGTTAATATAACATTCGATTGGGTGATGAGAGATTGTGTGCTTGAACCCAAAAATTATTGACGATCTTGGGATTTTTGTTAACGTACAGCTTGATGCTTGGCTTGAAGTACGACGAGAACCACGTTTATCTCTTATCTAGGGAATCGTAATATAATAGGAGAAAGTACTTTAGAAGTCGAAGAGATACTCTGGGGGAAACGTAGCCCTATGAAACCATTGTCGAAACATTTCTGAACGCGGTTTGATTCTGTAGGTTAGTGGTAAATTTTCGGAGCAACCCAGTATTGTCGCAAAAATTGTCCAAAAATCTCCAAATATATGTACACATATTTAAACTTATTTAAAAGTGCTGCTCAGGCCCACTACTACCACTCATAGTTAAAGTCTCTGATAGCGTTATCTATCGGATAGCTTAAAAATTGGTTACTACCACTGTATTTATCTTATAGATACCGCTATCCAAGGGATAACTTTTGAAATATCTAACCCGTGGATTGGGTGTTGGATAAGTTGCTATCTAAGGGATAACTGCGAATACCTAACCTCAAATAGGATTTATACTGACGTATAAAAAGTCGAGCGTTTTACTATTTCGGTTAAAATAAGAAAAGTAATATAAACTTGAATAAAAAACTATTAATAATTAACATTAGATAAAATCATCATGGATAATTTCTTCGACATTAATGATGAAGAACAAATTTTTGAAGAAATCAATGAATTATTTCCTGTAAGAAGCGAAAGGATAATAAGGAATAGAGTTGAGATTTCGTGTCTCGAAAAAAAGTTTTCATCACCTTTTGAATCAAATAGAAGATGTAATAAAACCTCCATCCATGACGTAAGTAATTTACGTTGATTCCTATTATAGTTGATTCCTATTATTTAATGTAAAATTTATCAAAACTTTAGTAATAATGTTGTGCAGTCGTGTTCACGGGAAATGCGCACTCAAGGTCAAGCGCTGTTGCGAGATCCGATATGCCGCTGGCTAACCTGGACCGCCACAAGTCCCTTCTCCACGAGCTTCGTGTGTGCTCGGCTCAGCCCATTTAGGCAGCGGCATGACGGATCTCACAACAGCGCTTGACCTTGAGTGCGCATTTCCAGTGAACACGACTGTACCCCCTTCAAACCGTTTGTTGCTGACTCTTCGGTTTTATGCAATAGGTAACATGTTGCTATCCATAGCAGATTTTGCAGGAATGAGTGTCCAATTGGCATCTTCAGTTAGTTGTGCCATTATTGTTTACCATCACATTTTAACATACAATAATACGAGATACACCTACTTGTTGCTTTCCTTGCCATGTAACTGCATCACTTTTTTTGTTTTCTATTACGTTTTTATACTTGATAACAAATTCAAGAAGATGTTCGCATTCTTCTTTGGTGAAATTGGTGGTTCGTCGCCTTTTCTCAGTCTCCATTTCCAAATTTTAATTTTAAGGTTAGAACAGGTTAGAATATCGTCAAAATATCTAATAGTAGGTCTTTTAACCACATAGAGCTATCAATTTAACATAATAGACCAAAAAATCCCTAGATTCCTTGGTTATCTCAAGGATTTCTTAACTATGAGATAAATGGAGGTGGTAGTACGCACGACGCTATTATCTACGAGATAAATTGTATCTTATAGATAGCTTAAC
This sequence comes from Onthophagus taurus, assembly GCF_000648695.1. Lineage (NCBI taxonomy): Eukaryota > Metazoa > Arthropoda > Insecta > Coleoptera > Scarabaeidae > Onthophagus > Onthophagus taurus. The sequence goes on from NW_019280940.1 coordinate 27,264, forward strand.
TAACAGATAGCATTGGTTTGGTAGTAACGGGCCTCAATCGTGTCCAAATTTGTCTAAGTGTTCAGCAATTTGTCTAAACGTATTTAAACTTGTTATCATCCACCAGACGATGGTCTTCTTAGGCTATAATAAGACCTTTGATAAAGTTAATGATCGAATGCTCAAGACTCAATACTCAAAATACTCAAAGCAATGTAATAGTTACACTTATTGAGTTATCTGGCATGGCGGTTGAGCTTATTTCTATTTCTAGAGTTTTTTATAAATCTATTTTAAGATCTTTGCTGTTGTCCATTTATATATTTCATCTTCACCTTTCAATTATTAAGGATTTTTCGTTACATACTTATGTGGACGACATGGATGTACATTGTTTTTAATACTAATATTCATGATTCTTCTAACAAGCTAGATTTAACATTAATAATAATTAAGTCTCACTTTCTTACCTCTGCTGTAATTTTGTAATGTAATGTAATTTTAGTAACCTTTTTTACATACTCTTTGACGATGATTTTTAAAAGAATATTAGAAATAAACAAATATGTTGTCACGGTGTTACTTGCCAGTGTAGGTTTTTTTCTTTGTATGGGAACATTAATGTTTCCTGAACTGCAAGATTTTTGGAACAAAAATAAACTGTTCAATAAACCAATTTTTACAGCACATATAAGTAGAAATCGATTTCTTTTGATAATAAGTTCTTTTGACTTTTTTTCTCAACCGTATTATGATAATACACCTAGTGACGTTTTGTACAAAATAAGACCTTTTATTATATATAAAGGTTTTAAAATTTTAGTGGATATGGCATTAATATAGCGTCTAGCTAGTCGCCTTGCAAACGACTACGGCTTAGTTACACATACAACCTTGAAAATTATTTAGATTATTGTCTGTATGGAACAAATGTAGCCCCTCATCTGTTTGATTCACATAGAACCATTGGAAAAGCTCTATAAACACGTATTGAAATCGATGATAGCGAGATAGAAGATATTACGCTGGGAAAAAATAAAAAATAAAGCTACCGAGCCTGGAGATCCGCCTATAGAGGTAATCAAACATGCTACCTTGAAAATCTTGGAAATAATATGCACGATATTTAACAATTGTCTTAGAGGACATGACATTCAACTAGATTGGAGAAAGTGAAATAATCCCCATGTATAAAAAAGAAATAGGAAGGAGTGCGGAACTTACAGAGAGTTATGTATAACGTCATCACTTTGAAGGTTGTATGGAAGAGTGCTGAAAACTATAATAGAAAGGAAAATTCATTATACGGTTGTAGGATACATTATTCTGAAGCGATCTTTCTAATAAAATTTTTTGTAAATGTTTAAATGTTTAAATGTGGGAACTGCTTAAAGTCATGCGCTACTGTCCAATAGCGGACGACTTTGATTCGCCGAAAAAGTTTATTTCCCTTCCCGTGTCGAATCTATTGCTAAGTACGCGTGAGAAACGTGTTTTGATCGGCGTGGCGGTCCGGCCGAGTGTTGGGCCGATTACCTGAATTTGATTTACGATTTGCCATTGGACAATTTTTGTTATAAAAGTTTTCTTATAGCAAGCTCCGATTCTCAAGTGTTACCTTTAATAACTTGAAAGAGTAACAAATTCATACAATTTTCATATTTTCGTACCTATCTCGATATTGGCGCATCTAATAGCAAAAGTGCAAGAGAGCAATATTGTTAACAATAAAATTTGTAACAATTTTTGTTATAAAAGTTTTCTTATAGCAAGTTCCGATTCTTAAGTGTTACCTTTAATAACTTGAAAGAGAAACAAATTCATAAAATTTTCATATTTTCGTATCTATCTCGATATTGACGTATCTAATAGCAAAAGCGCAAGACAGCAATAATGTTAACAATAAAATTTGCAACAATTTTTGTTATAAAGGTTTTCTTATAGCATGCTCCGATTCTCAAGTGTTACCTTTAATAACTTGAAAGAGCAACAAATTCATAAAATTTTCATATTTTCGTATCTATCTCGATATTGACGCATCTAAGAACAAAAGTGCAAGAGAGCAATATTGTTAACAATAAAATTTGCAACAATTTTTGTTATAAAAGTTTTCTTATAGCAAGCTCCGATTCTCAAGTGTTACCTTTAATAACTTGAAAGAGCAACAAATTCATAAAATTTTCATATTTTCGTATCTATCTCGATATTGACGTATCTAAGAGCAAAAGTGCAAGAGAGCAATATTGTTAACAATAAAATTTGCAACAATTTTTGTTATAAAAGTTTTCTTATAGCAAGCTCCGATTCTCAAGTGTTACCTTTAATAACTTGAAAGAGCAACAAATTCATAAAATTTTCATATTTTCGTATCTATCTCGATATTAACGCATGTAAGAGTAAAAGTGCAAGAGAGCAATATTGTTAACAATAAAATTTGTAACAATTTTTGTTATAAAAGTTTTCTTATACCATGCTCCGATTCTCAAGTGTTACCTTTAATAACTTGAAAGAGCAACAAATTCATAACATTTTCATATTTTCGTATCTATCTCGATATTGACGTATCTAAGTGCAAAAGCGCAAGAGAGCAATAATGTTAACAATAAAACTTGCAACAATTTTTGTTATAAAAGTTTTCTTATAGCAAGCTCCGATTCTCAAGTGTTACCTTTAATAACTTGAAAGAGTAACAAATTCATATAATTTTCATATTTTCGTATCTATCTCGATATTGTCGCATTAAGGAGTAAAAGTGCAAGAGAGCAATATTGTTAACAATAAAATTTGCAACAATTTTTGTTATAAAGGTTTTCTTATAGCAAGCTCCGATTCTCAAGTGTTACCTTTAATAACTTGAAACAGCAACAAATTCATAACATTTTCATATTTTCGTATCTATCTCGATATTGACGCATCTAAGAACAAAAGTGCAAGAGAGCAATATTGTTAACAATAAAATTTGCAACAATTTTTGTTATAAAAGTTTTCTTATAGCAAGCTCCGATTCTCAAGTGTTACCTTTAATAACTTGAAAGAGCAACAAATTCATAAAATTTTCATTCTTTCGTATCTATCTCGATATTGACGCATTTAAGAACAAAAATGCAAGAGAGCAATAGTGTTAACAATGAAATTTGCGACAACTTTTGTTCTAAAAGTTCTGTTGTAACATCCTCCGATTCCAAAGTGCTGCCATTAACAACTTGCCAATAGGTTCGATCCCGAAAATCAATAATCTTAATTAAACATTATTAGTCTTGTTTCTTTACTTTTTCCTTATAAATTAAAGTATATACTTTTTAATAAAATCAACCCCGATTGAAAATCTAATTTAGTTTCTTAGATACAAACATTTTAAACATATATTGATTTAATATCTCCCCGTTTTTATCGAAAAACAACTAAAAACGCATCGTTACAGTTGAAAATAAAATAAAACAGCCGTTTAAATAACATTCAAAATTAAATTCCATCGGTAGAGCAGTTCTAAATTATTTATTATTTCCATTATTCCGGTTTGGTGGGCCAAAAATAAATATTACTGCGCAATAAAAACGTATTTATTTGCAAAAAGAAAAATCACCTTATGGTTAAATTACAAATTAATGTTTGATTAATAGCTCCCATTATTTCGTGTTATAATGAAGGCTTTTTTTTAAGAAACTTTTCTTTCATATTTATCAAAAGAAAAAAAGTGTGTGGGCAAACTTGGCAACAAACACCAAGTAAAAAATACGGCGTTATCTTGTAGCAGGTGAATTTCACCCACTTCCATGAATTTTTCATTTAAGGGGAAAGACGCACACAATGCAAATTTGAAAACTAACTTCAGCAACCCCCCATTTTCACCCCGGTCCTTAACTGAATCGATGTGGTCGCCGTAATTTCCCATCTGCAATTTAAAAACTACCATCGTCACACAATCATCGATCGTGTAAACCGTACTTGACCGTCATTATAAGACCTCTTCGAATACTGATTGTGAAAATGGCCCTTGAATACTCTTTTCATTTTAATTTTGCTTTAAAATTTTCTTATTATTTTAATTCAATTACATCTTACATCATTATGTTAAATTGAAGCTTGAAGATCCCAGTTTATGATATGATATAAAAACTGTATCATAATATTAATAAAATTTCCTGAAAAAAGGTATTAAAGAAAACACTGTCAAATTTGCAAAATAAAATGACGTCATATTTTCAAAAAATCATATCATCTCTATTTTTAATGGTAATAATATGATGTATATGTTAAAATGAAGCTTGGAGATCCTAGTTTATGATATGATATAAAAACTATATGATAATATTAATAAAATTTCCTGAAAAAAGGTATTAAAGAAAACACTGTCAAATTTGCAAAAAAAAATGACGTCATATTTTCAAAAAATCATATCATCTCTATTTTTAATGGTAATGATATGATGTATATGTTAAATTAAAGCTTGAAGACTCTAGTTTATGATATGATATAAAAACTGTATGATAATATTAATAAAATTTCCTGAAAAACGGTACTAAAGAAAACACTGTCAAATTTGCAAAAACAAAATAACGTCAAATTTTCAAAAAATCATATCATCTCTATTTTTAATGGTAATGATATGATGTATATGTTAAATTAAAGCTTGAAGACTCTAGTTTATGATATGATATAAAAACTGTATGATAATATTAATAAAATTTCCTGAAAAACGGTACTAAAGAAAACACTGTCAAATTTGCAAAAACAAAATAACGTCAAATTTTCAAAAAATCATATCATCTCTATTTTTAATGGTAATGATATGATGTATATGTTAAATTAAAGCTTGAAGACTCTAGTTTATGATATGATATAAAAACTGTATGATAATATTAATAAAATTTCCTGAAAAACGGTACTAAAGAAAACACTGTCAAATTTGCAAAAACAAAATAACGTCAAATTTTCAAAAAATCATATCATCTCTATTTTTAATGGTAATGATATGATGTATATGTTAAATTAAAGCTTGAAGACTCTAGTTTATGATATGATATAAAAACTGTATGATAATATTAATAAAATTTCCTGAAAAACGGTACTAAAGAAAACACTGTCAAATTTGCAAAAACAAAATAACGTCAAATTTTCAAAAAATCATATCATCTCTATTTTTAATGGTAATGATATGATGTATATGTTAAATTAAAGCTTGAAGACTCTAGTTTATGATATGATATAAAAACTGTATGATAATATTAATAAAATTTCCTGAAAAACGGTACTAAAGAAAACACTGTCAAATTTGCAAAAACAAAATAACGTCAAATTTTCAAAAAATCATATCATCTCTATTTTTAATGGTAATGATATGATGTATATGTTAAATTGAAGCTTGAAGATCCTAGTTTATGATATGATATAAAAACTGTATGATAATATTAATAAAATTTCTTGAAAAAAGGTATTAAAGAAAACACTGTCAAATTTGCAAAATAAAATGACGTCATATTTTCAAAAAATCGTATCATCCCTATTTTTAATGGTAATGATATGATGTATATGTTAAATTAATGATTGGAGATCCTAGTTTATGATATGATATAAAAACTGTATGATAATATTAATAAAATTTCTTGAAAAAAGGTATTAAAGAAAACACTGTCAAATTTCTTACTCGTTGTTGAAAGTTTAGCTTGAATGTGAAATTTAACTTCTTGAACGTGTTTGTGTTCTACGCTTGGTTATTACTTGAAGGGAGGGCTGTGGTAATATCGTTAGGTGACATCCGGTGGAGAAGACGACAAGACAGAGTTAGAGGAGAAATGTCGTCGTCGTCGTACGCAGGGATGTTTCGTTTAACCCGTGGTGATAGGGGGCGCTTAGCAGTTAAGTAAGTAAATACGTTTCAAGATCCTCTTGATATTACAGCGGTAATCTCCTTTTTTATCGAGTCGAGCAAATAGATTTTCGCTACGCGATCATAACATTTCAAATTACTTTTTATTTCAGCGTTCTAAATATTCCAAGTAACTTTCTTCTTAAAAATTTGATTGAACAAAGTCTGAAGGTGGAAAATTTAGCTTCAACAAGTAAAGCACCGCGGTATCGATCGATGTCGTCGTCGCAAAGTCCTATTTATTTGCCGACTTTGCCCCGTTAACGCCGCACGTTGGATGTAGATAAATTGGTAGCGATAGTGGTTGGAAATAAAACGACCTCCGCGAGCACACACCACCAAGAACACGTTTCTCCTTTGACACATTTAAAGAAAATCGTCGTCGATATAAAATGAAAAAATAAGAAAAAATCATATCATCTCTATTTTTGGTGGTAATGATGTGATGTATATGTTAAATTGAAGCTTGGAGATTCTAGTTTATGCTATGATATAAAAAAACTGTATGATAATATTAATAAAATTTTCTGAAAAAAGGTATTAAAGAAAACACTGTCAAATTTGCAAAATAAAATGACGTCATATTTTCAAAAAATCATATCATCTCTATTTTTAATGGTAATGATATGATGTATATGTTAAATTAATGCTTGGAGATTCTAGTTTATGATATGATATAAAAACTATATGATAATATTAATAAAATTTCCTGAAAAAAGGTATTAAAGAAAACACTGTCAAATTTGCAAATATAAAATGACATCATATTTTCAAAAAATCGTATCATCTCTATTTTTAATGGTAATGATATGATGTATATGTTAAATTACAGCTTGGAGATTCTAGTTTATGATATGATATAAAAACTATATGACAATATTAATAAAATTTCCTGAAGAAAGGTATTAAAGAAAACACTGTCAAATTTGCAAAATAAAATGTCGTCATATTTTCAAAAAATCATATCATCTCTATTTTTAATGGTAATGATATGATGTATATGTTAAATTAAAGCTTGAAGATCCTAGTTTATGATATGATATAAAAACTGTAAAACTATATGATAATATTAATAAAATTCCCTGAAAAAGGTATTAAAGAAAACACTGTCACATTTGCAAATATAAAATGACATCATATTTTCAAAAAATCGTATCATCTCTATTTTTAATGGTAATGATATGATGTATATGTTAAATTAATGATTGGAGATCCTAGCCATTTTATGATATGATATAAAAACTGTAGGATAATATTAATAAAATTTCCTAAAAAAAGGAATTAAAGAAAACACTGCCAAATTTGCAAATATAAAATAACGTCATATTTTCAAAAAATCGTATCATCTCTATTTTTAATGGTAATGATATGATGTGTATGTTAAATTGAAGCTTGAAGATCCTAGTTTATGATATGATATAAAAACTGTATGATAATATTAATAAAATTTCTTGAAAAAAGGTATTAAAGAAAACACTGCCAAATTTGCAAATATAAAATGACATCATATTTTCAAAAAATCGTATCATCTCTATTTTTAATGGTAATGATATGATGTATATGTTAAATTAATGATTGGAGATCCTAGTTTATGATATGATATAAAAAACTCTATGATAATATTAATAAAATTTCCAAAAAAAGGTATTACAGGAAACACTGTCAAACTTGTAGATATAAAATGACATAGTATTTTCAAAAAATCATATCATCTTTATTTTTGGCGGTAATGATTTGATGTATATGTTAAATTGAAGCTTAAAGATTCTAGTTTATGATGTGATATAAAAAACTAGAAAAACCTAGAGTAATAGAGAGGGAATACAGTGTGTTAATTCATATATCATTGCAGGTATGCAACCAATATCACAATGTTGGTATTGCAACACGTAAATCTCGTATTGCAATAAAAATACTGTGATATTGGTTGAATACTTGCAATGATTAAAATTTGAGTCAAAAAAAATTATAACATATATGTACGATTTCTAGCAATTCACTGATAATATGAAACTGCATTCATGTTTTTATGGGCTTCCCAGCTTGGTTCCAGGGAATTGACCACGTATTTCAGTTTAGCTTCATTACTTGTGTTGTACGCTTCGTAGAGATTTCTATTAGGGCCTTTTGTGTTGAACGCTATGAGTGCTGTTCCGAAAATACGTGCTCAAAGAACCTTACCGAAGACGAGATATTGATGCTACTGGATAATGATGATCCAGAATTCGACAATTTTCTGCAAGAAAACGAGGATGATGAAATTTCTAGTGATAGTTTAGATTAAATTGATGGCGTAGCGAAAGATGGCCAAAAAATCCAAAAAATAGAAAAGTTGGGATATCTCGAACAAATATATTGAACGTTACTCCTGGTCTAACGGCTTACAGTTCTGGAATTTTTCTAGCTGTACGAACGATCTAATGCTGGCAACCCTCTGATACCAAGAACATTTGTCCCAACAAGTAATAATGAAATATTGGTCTATATTGGACTTTTATTTACAATAGGTGCTCTGAAAAGTAGTAAGGAATCTGTTGACATGTTATGGTGTACCGATTCCAGCTACTATGTTTCGTAATCGTTACCACGAACTCACGCGATCCTTTCGTTTTTATAATTTCGAAACTAGATAAGAGAGAAGAGAAAACGACAAACTGGCTGCGATTAGAGAGATATTTGATATACTTGACTGTTGATGTAGTTGATCAGCTTGCTCAACAATATTCAACACAAAGGAAGACCAACATATGGCCATTGACCCTATTTATCATATTCTGGATATAGTATATATATAGTATATGCCATCAATGCATCCAAGACATGGATGTTCGCTAATTCCGGCTGTAAAGAGGATAAAAATGCATCAAGAAAATTTCTGCTGTAGTTGGGAAAGAAAACATTATTCGTCGTTACAACAACAAATATATACAACGCCAACCAAAAGAGCTTATGATGCAAGATGTATTAGAAGTACAAAGAACCAACCCGCTATGAACACAACAGCCACTAAAACAAAAGTACAAGACCGTTATTATCTCTGTTGCAAAAAACATGACAGAAAGATAAAGCAACAGTGTACTCTGTGCAGAATGTTTGTTTGTGCTGAACATTCCTCAAAAAAATTGTTTGTTAAAAAGTTAAATGTTTCTATTTGATATTTTTACTAATTAAAGTTTTCGTTCCATAGTGTTAGTCTTTCTAGATGTCTATAACAATTTAGTGTCCTTGTAATAACAAAAAATGGTTATTTTGATTTGTTTTAGGCTTTCAAATATTGGGGTGCAAATGCACTCCATCTAGTAATTATCGTAAGAAAAATAGATTGGGAGGATGAGGGTTAAGTGAATAATGAATTAAAAAGGAACATAAATAAGTCATCCGGGAAGAGGTAGGTTTCGTCCAATCGGAAAAGATGGTCCTGGTGTGTGTTCCAGATACAGGACGTCGCGCCTTTATTTTTTTTATGTAGGTAAGATAAGGCGCGACGTCCTGTCTGGAACGTAAAAAAGTTTAATGCTAAAAACTCGACTGTTCGAGAGCGCTAAAATTCAGCTAAATAAACAATATATATCAGTAAATGCTCTTGTATATATAGATATTCGCGATAATTATCTAAAGCAAAAATTCGCTTCAACGCTGTCGATGCAACTTCATCAAGCTCAACAACTAAATAAATCGGTAACTGAATTTGGTAAGGAGATCGAACAATTGCTAAGTGATTTAAAATTATCATTGGTGAGAGATGATGACAATCTTTTGATATCTTTACGCGAAGTAAATAAAAAATAGCAATTATTACTTTTTGTAATCGTGTTAGAAACCAAGATTTGCGAACGATTTTAAAATCAAGAAATTGTACATCATTAAAAGATGTGATCTTTGTGGCATTAGGATAAATCGTCATCTTCAAATATTCTTCCGGATCCAAGAAAAATTATGGTTGTTAGAGATTATCCTGTTCCAAACGAATGTAAAAGAGTTATTGCTTTCGCGAGTTACTACCGAAAATTTATTCCAAATTTTGCAAAAATTATAGAATGGAATTAAATAGTCAAACGAATTTACATTAACAACAGTTGCATCTGGTTATGCGATTGGTGCAGTACTATAAAATGCAGATAATAAACCAGTAGCATACGCCAGTAGAGCATTAAACAAGTCACAGCTCAATTATGCAACAATAGAAAAAGAGCTTTTAGCTATTTTTTGGGCTGTAAAATACGTTCCACCATATTTGTATGGGAAAAAATTTTGAATTTATATTAACCATAGACCGTTGACATATCTTTTTGGAGTGAACAACCCATCTTCTCGGTTGGTAAAATTTAGACTCGTATTATAGGAATTCGATTTCTCAGTACATTATGTTAAAGGTAAAGACAATTCAACAGCCGATTTTTTATCAAGAATCGTTGTTAATTCCAATGGTTTTAAAACCATGTCATAGAATATTTTTGTAGTTACAAGATCGAAACAAAAATTAAAACAAAATTCTGAAGCTCTGCATCGCCGCAGAAAAGATCTTTTTACTAGTCGTGCAAATCTCCTTGCATTTATTTCGCCTGCTGCTGTAAAATATTATGACGTAATACAGCAAGATTTTCAATTGGTTTTTCTTTTATGCAACCTCAATAAAAAAAATCAAGGGGGGATTTATGTCCGGAGAACGACGAGGCTACGTAATCGAACTAAGGCGGCCACCCAATCCATCTTTCAGGATATTCTGTATTCAAGTAATCCCGTACAGTACAGGACGAGCATAATGAGCTGGGAACCATCTTGTTGAAAACACATTTCTTCATAGATATTGAGTGGCACATCTCCCAAAGTCGGTAAATTATTATAAAATACAAATAGCATACGAAAGTATGAATTTTTGAAATAACGTGTTCTTTGCAGAAAAACAGGTAATAATATTTTACATGGAAAGAAAAATGGCAAGTTTTGCACCATTTTGGATTCATGACCATCTGTTAAAATTACTTGCCAAGAGTGTTGTACTAATCTTTTTTTTAGAACAGATGTGTCAAATTTAATAGACATTACTTTATTCAACCTTAATCAATCTAATATTTTTTTCGCTAAAGTAACGATTTTTATTGTTTACGGGACACCTGTATAGAAGTTACAAATCAATATAATGCGGAACATACGGGACACCTGTATAGTACCATTATTACTTAATTAGAGTCAAAATAAAGGATTATTACAAAAAAGATCGGTTATTGTATGTTTTTTTTTTATGTATGATGTATCATACGCTAGAAAGTTAAAATTTGTGAGAGTTACTGCTTGGATATCCTTAAATAGAGTGGCTACATCGGTCTATCTTATACAGGGTGTNAGATCATTAAAAGATGTGATCTTTGTGGCATTAGGATAAATCGTCATCTTCAAATATTCTTCCGGATCCAAGAAAAATTATGGTTGTTAGAGATTATCCTGTTCCAAACGAATGTAAAAGAGTTATTGCTTTCGCGAGTTACTACCGAAAATTTATTCCAAATTTTGCAAAAATGGTAGAATGTAATTAAATAGAGAATTAAAGTGGGACGAACAATGTCAAAAATCTTTTTGTTTAGTTCACCTATTTTGCAATATCCTAATTTTAATCAGTCAAACGAATTTACATTAACAACAGTTGCATCTGGTTATGCGATTGGTGTAGTACTATAAAATGCAGATAATAAACCAGTAGCATACGCCAGTAGAGCATTAAACAAGTCACAGATCAATTATGCAACAATAGAAAAAGAGCTTTTAGCTATTTTTTGGGCTGTAAAATACGTTTCACCATATTTGTATGGGAAAAAATTTTGAATTTATATTAACCATAGACCGTTGACATATCTTTTTGGAGTGAAAATTCTGAAGCTCTGCATCGCCGCAGAAAAGATCTTTTTACTAGCCGTGCAAATCTCCTTGCATTTATTTCGTCTGCTGCTGTAAAATATTGTGGCGTAATACAGCAAGATTTTCAATCGGTTTTTCTTTTATGCAACCTCAATAAAAAAAAATCAAGGACGGATTTAGGTCCGGAGAACGAGGAGGCTACGTAATCGAACTAAGGCGGCCACCCAATCCATCTTTCAGGATATTCTGTATTCAAGTAATCCTGTACAGTACAGGACGAGCATAATGAGCTGGGAAACCATCTTGTTGAAAATACATTTCTTCATAGATGCACATCTTGTGCATATTATTTTGGAGAAAATACAAATAGGTAATAATATTTTACATGGAAAGAAAAATGGCAAGTTTTGCACCATTTTGGATTCTTGACCATCCGTTAAAATTACTTGCCAAGAGTGTTGTACTAATCCTTTTTTAGAAAAGGTGTGTCAAATTTAATAGAAATTACTTTATTCAACCTTAATCAATCTAATATTTTTTCCGCAAAAGTAACGACTTTTATTGTTTACGGGACACCTGTATAAAAGTTACAAATCAATATAATGCGGAACATACGGGACACCTGTATAGTACCATTATTACTTAATTAGAGTCAAAATAAAGGATTATTACAAAAAAGATCGGTTATTGTATGTTTTTTTTTTATGTATGATGTATCATACGCTAGAAAGTTAAAATTTGTGAGAGTTACTGCTTGGATATCCTTAAATAGAGTGGCTACATCGGTCTATCTTATACAGGGTGTTCAAAAATGTGTTGAAATATCATTTTTTGTCTAGTTTCTAAATCTACATCTTCTAACAACTCTGGCAACTCTTCTTTTAAAAAAGTTTACTAACCCGTTACTTTTAAAAATAGCTTCATCACTAAATAGCAACGATGATACGAAAAGAGGGTTTTCATTTATTTCATCTAAAGTTGTCGTACAGAAAACTACTTTGTTAGCAAAATCATCTCCATGAAATTCTTGGTGGTAGTTGTGAAGGCTTATAATTCAGTTTGGTGGGGTTTAGAGGGGCGACGGTCCAATGATAAGATTCTAAATGGAGAAGGAAGGGAGATGCTGAGGTGGGTAGAGGAGAGAGGATGGGATATATTGAATGGGAATATGGAGGAAGGAGATGAAGGGGAATATACCTATACGGGTGCAAGGGGGGCGTCCGTGATAGACTATATGGTAGTGGACCAAGGAATGTGGGAGAGGATAGAAACATTTAGGATTGGTAGAGTCGGATCACCAGCCTCTAGAAGTGTGCATAAAGGGATCGAGGGGAAGAAGGAACAGAAAGATAATGGAACATGGTGGAAAATACATTAGGGTAGATTGGTGGAAATAGGGGATAGAACATTATAGGGGAAACTTGACAAGCGTATCTTGGCTCCTTAATGCCATTCATGTACTTTGTCGCTAACGTGGGACATCCTGTATATGTATATTACTTTACGTTGTGTTGCTATTTTATCAACTATATGATTCGTTGTGTCGTATCGCACTTTATTAAGTACAACTTTAGAAGATTTAGGTTCCGGAACAGCTACATAATCTGGAGCGGTTAGAATTGCTTACTATTCTTCCTATAAAATCGAGTAGCAATGTTTTACGACGAATCGGTATAGTAACCACATATTTACTAGAGAGCCATTTAGGCAAAATCGTACGTATGGCCAATACCATTTTATAGATCCTACTCTGATTCTATAAAAACCCCACCCATTTTTGGAATGATAATATCATTCCAACGTATTGTGTTAGAGAAATGTGAATATAGGCGCGAAGGAACGATAGTTGGCAGGCGTGGGGAGGGAAAACAGTACGAGATGAGACGTGGGTCAGTTAAGATCGTTTTGTGTGTTACATCCTTTGTATTATTATTTCTATTATTAAAATAAGTGAGATTAATTTAATTTCGGCCACCCTAACAAAGCAGCGGAGGGATAGTGCAAGAATCGAGTGCCACAGGACGGAGAACGAAACCTACGAAATTGAGAAATATTGACGGCGGACATTGCAATAACGGACAACGTAAAGCAGCGACCCAACGACGAGAGCGGGCAAGTTGTGAACTGTCAGTTGCAATGTCTGAACGGTCGGTGTCGATATTTCAAGGTTGATTGAACGAATTGCGCTACGTACCAAGAGAGGGCGCCAGCGAAAACGTCAACGGTTGACAGAAACAATCCGAAACAACAAAAGAATCTTGACGAAATTGTACCAAATGGCGGACGAAAAGACAAATATTATACCCAGCATGGACGATATACATTGCGATTCACAAGGAAGGGTAGCAAATTCGACCGACATTGACGAATTGAATACCCTGGATGCAACGGGTGATGCAAGATATCCGATCGAATGGGAGAAACAATTGTTAAAACCTGAATGGGACCTTTTAAAGCGAGAACGGGAGTTACTGGAGCGACAGAGAACCCTTGAATTAGGTACTGAAGAACGACAAATGACACAAACAGGTAACATGTCACAATTATTACCAGAATTTGATCCAGATAAACTAGACGGATTAACAGCACCACAATGGGTTCAAAAAGTGGAACATTTAATAGATTCATTTCAATGGAATCATAATATTGTACTGTTTAATGCCATCTCAAAGTTACGTGGAGCCGCAAAGCTCTGGTTTGAAGGATACTGAGGATCATTGTCCGATTGGCTTGCTTTCCGGAACCAAATTATTACTGATTTTCCTACACTAACTGACGACGCTGACATACACTTTGAATTGACCAAACGCAAGAAACGAAGTAATGAAAGTTATGAGCACTATGTGTACGATGTAAAAGCCATTGCGAGTAAGGGAACGATAAGTGAACGAGCTGTAATAATAGTTACTTATGTATCAAGTCGGCAAAGTGATGCTTTATCGAACGAGTCTGACTTTGCGAGTCGAGCGAGCGAACCGAGTAAACAGGCGAGTTCGATAAAGACACTTTGATGACGTGTTGCATACAACATTTTATCGCCAACCGCAAAATTTAACGATATGAAGATATTCTATCTTACCAATATCAAACGATTTGTTTTGTTAATATACCTCGGTAAAGTTACACTATGTTTCAAAGGTCGGTAGTATAGTGGAGAGGGAAGTGCGCTTTCATACAGAAGGTACCGGGTTCAAATCCAGCTGTTCAACGGCATTTTTTTCAAATTGACAGCAATTAGCGGCAGGTAAAGTACTTTTTNGATTATTACTTAATTAGAGTCAAAATAAAGGATTATTACAAAAAAGATCGGTTATTGTATGTTTTTTTTTATGTATGATGTATCATACGCTAGAAAGTTAAAATTTGTGAGAATTGCTGCTTGGATATCCTTAAATAGAGTGCCATTGGCTACATCGGTCTATCTCATACAGGGTGTTCAAAAATGTAACTACTGTTTATTCAATTGCAAAAAAGTCGAAAGTTTTAAATGGATTTGACTAGTTAATCAGATACAGAATTTAATTCTCTACAAATCTTCAGTACATGTCCCTATACCTATCAGTTGTAGTTTGTGAGATATTGTGGAATTAATCAATATCATGCAAAGTATAATATAAGATAATATAAGACGATAAATAATTTTCAACCAAACTATATTTATAAGTGTTCAAATATCTATCATCTGTGTTTTATGCATAGATGAAACCGATTTACGAATTCGGCTTGCACGTTATCTAGTTATGGCAATACAGTTCATTTTTTTAGTCTCTGACCCATATACGTTGCGGAAGCTTTTCTTTTTGAGTATTATTTTTGAGTTTTAGATAAAAATCTTCATCTATCTTTGGTTCGCATTAATAATTTAAACAATGACAAATTCGAGAATAATGCAAAACGCCAAACAGTTGTAGAAAATGACAGAGATTTTAAAGGTTATCAGAATGTATAAAGCTAAAAAATAGATACATAGTTACCCTCAATGGTCACCTGTGTTTCGAAAATGACCTGCACTACCTGAAGTATTTGCACATCATTCATTAACAACCTGTATAGTTTGAATTAGTAACATAAGTACATAATGTACAATTTTGATTAAAACATTATTTTATATATCATCCTTATCATCATCAGACTCCTGATCACCATGAGGGATAAATATCAGCCCCTTTTTCTTTTGCTCCAAGTCGCATCGTTATATAATTTTGTCAACTCAAGATCCACTATAAGAGCTAAAGCTTCTTCAAGGTTGTACGGTCTTATATTAGCAGAGGATGACGTACCTTGCACCTTTTTCATTTTTTTTAACGTGTTGGGCGAAGATTTCCTAAATTCACCACCTTGGGCTGCAGTTTGTTTGCCTGATTTCACTAAGCTTGATTCTGCAGCCAAGCACAGTGTTTCTGGACAGCGATTTGACACAATTGGTTTAACATGTCGTTGCTTACTGCGTTGAGAGCTCTAATCTAAACTACGAACAACTGTTGAGTTGACAGATTAAAGTACATACCTGACGCTTCAATATCCACATTAAAAATATAACGATTTTAAATTTAGGAAAATAGGACGAACGTATCAAATATTTTGCGTTTATAGTGTGATAAATTTCCTACAACTTTTGTCTAAGGAAGAACTGCGTATCTTGGCTCCTCAATGTCACTCATGTAATTTGTCGCTAACGTGGGACACCCTGTATATGTATATTACTTTATATGGTAAAGTCTAAAACAATTATCAGAGTGCAAAGCAATGTTACATTTGATGTAAATGTATTTTGCACATTTTCCACAACTTCCGCATCTACGTTGTGTTGCTATTTTATCAACTATATGGTTCGTTGTGTCGTATCGCACTTCATTAAGTACAACTTTAGAAGATTTAGGCTCCGGAACAGCTACATAATCTGGAGCTTGCTGTTCTTCTTATAAAGCCGAGCAGCTATGTTTTAAGACTTGCGAATCGATATAGTAACCACATATTTACTAGAGAGCTAATTAGACAAAATCGTACGTATGGCCAATATCATTTCATAGATCCTACTATGATTCTATAAAGACCAACCCCACCCAATTTTGGAATGATAATATCATTCGAACGTATTAGTGATACTCTTTTACTTCAAATTCTTCAGTGGAGCTTTTTATATTCTATCTGACCTTATTGTGCCAATGCAATTTATGTTGTTTGATTGAAATGTATGCTGCAATATCAGAGCCCAAAGTCTTTCCTTGAATTTTATCACCAGCTCCACACTACGGACTAAATTTTAGTATACACCTTCATGCTATGATGCCCATGGTACGGTTCATCTACAGAAAATGAAAGGCTGGAACATTTTCTATTATTGATTATTTACATGATCCAGTAGTGGCTGAATTTTGTCAAGTTTGTTGCCAGAATCAATATTGGAATTGTCATTGAAGTGCAGGTATTTGTGAATAAGTTCAAATCTATTACGTGAATTACTCACCAAACTGTTGTAAGTGTCAGCCTTACCAATAATACAGTCTACGATTAGGAACTTTGTTATAACCTGACTAAAGAAGAATAGCAAAATATTTATATAGCTCATCTGTCGTGACTCCATTTCATTGCAGCAAATCTCATAAATTCTTCATTATAGAATAATCTAAATATCGATAGGCTCAAGATTTTCATCCTTTATTTTCTGTACAAAATTATGTGCTGGTGTTGTAGAAATTTTAACTTTATCTGATTTCTTGACGAAGTTTTTTGTTTCCCATTTTCGCCTTTTTATATTATTCCCAATTTCTTTATCTCTCAATTGTTTCTTGAAGAGCATGGCTAAAGCTATATTCATATCGTCATCATCATCAGATGTAATTTCTGATGTCTTGTGTAGTAGCACTTCTTATTTCTCATTGTCATGATTTGTGTTAAAAATTTCCATGGGGCCTCTTAGAACACCCCGTCTCCGTTGAGACTTTCTCAATGCACCAGAGGTCTTTGAATTGCAACTGGTCATCGAATAAGACACCCAGATCTCGAATAGCGCGTTCTCTGCGTATTGCTTCTATACAATAATTAAACGTTATTGGGTTATTACACCTTNTTAGCGCCATAACGCTGAAGTACTTTTTTGCTATGTTGATCTTACCAACCGTCGTTATGCAACAATGACTTACTTCTACCGCGAGTAAACACGACAACAAAGTTGTCATTTAATGACGTTTGAAGAAAATAGTATATTGTTTTATATGGAAGAGAAGCAGTGCTTTTTATGGCGTGGTCTGTCGCTTAGCGACGAACGCAGTGAGTCGCTAATGACAGATGAGCCGTTAAAATTGTGGCGTGTCCGACAGTTTGCCGGACGAACGAAGTGAGTCCGGCAATGACGGACCAGCCACAAACGAATCTGCTTCTCTTCCGAATAAAACATAGTATTTTTTCTTCAAACGTTGCAAATAATACGGCGCTAAAGTGAAATGTTCTTCAACGTTATGGCGCTAAAGTGAAATTTACTTTAGCGCCATAACGCTGAAGTACTTTTTTGCTATGTTGATCTTAGCAACCGTCGTTATGCAACAATGACTTACTTCTACCGCGAGTAAACACGACAACAAAGTTGTCATTTAATGACGTTTGAAGAAAAAATATATTATTTCTGGAATAATGGATAAGGATTTAGCGAGGTTATTAGCGGTGAGTTATCCAAATGATACACATGAATTATTAGTAAAAATTAAAAATTATGAGAGCACTAACCACCTGCATGTGAGACAAGCTGTTTCCGCACCCACTACATCAAGCTCTACGATGACAGTTAATAAGGCTGATCTTGTCAAAACATCTGAGTATTCTGCAAAGAAATGCTACAATTGCAACGAATATGGCCATATCGCTTTGAAATGTCCAAAACCACAGAAAAAACTTCGTTGTTATACATGCGAACGTGTCGGACACAAACAAAAAGACTGTAGATGGACAGATAAGAGAAATGTCAATCGTATTAGAGTTTTACCAGAACCACTAGATACACTGTTGGAAATAATTCACGAGCACACCCTGTATAATCTGAACGCGTGTGTCTAGCGCAATAAAATTTGGTATGGAAGTAGTACTAAAGTAGTGTAACTTACTCTNTTTTGTTTCCCATTTTCGCCTTTTTATATTATTCCCAATTTCTTTATCTCTCAATTGTTTCTTGAAGAGCATGGCTAAAGCTATATTCATATCGTCATCATCATCAGATGTAATTTCTGATGTCTTGTGTAGTAGCACTTCTTCCTTCTCATTGTCATGATTTGTGCTAAAAATTTCCATAGGCCTCTTAGAACACCCCGTCTCCGTTGAGACTTTTGTAATTTGCAAAAATTTGTCCGAATATCATGCTTGCCTCTCGTGTCATAATGATGAAAATTAGAAGAGATATCATAGGAGTGTTTATTCTTATTGGCATATAAAATTGCTTCCAATATAAATTCTGATGGAATAGTTAAAATGTTAAAAATTTTCTACTAGCATCTTCTCTACGATTGCAAAGATGAAAAATTAAATTCTTCCAATAACGCAACGTAGTCAACACCTCGCACGGGATACTGACCAACTGTTTTAAAATGTAAGTATTTCAAAAACATCTTCTGCACTCTCTCGAGCATGAGCTGGTGAGAAGTATAACAAGGATACCAAACCAGAGAATCATATTCCAATTTTGTACGAACAAACGCATAGAAAAGTACTGTTAATGCAGCTACGTTGTTAAATTTTTTACATTGCCTGATGATGAAACTCAATGCACTAGAGGTCTTTGAATTGCAACTGGTCATCGAATAAGACACCCAGATCTCGAATAGCGCGTTCTCTGCGTATTGCTTCAATTCCCACACTATAATTAAACCTTAATGGGTTATTACACCTTGTGTAAGATACGACAACGCATTTTACTATGTTAAGATCAATTCCATTTTGTATTGACCAGGAACTGACAACCCTATGGAACACCAGAGCCAGCAGTGAACGTATCCGATTTAAAACCGTTGTAGCTCACATAGCAAAGTCTATTGGAGAGGTAAGATGAAATTAAATCCACGAAATCATTGGCAAATCCAAGACTGCAGAGTTTAGAAAGAAGGCATCTATTAAATGCCTTTGTAAAATCTGTGTAAATTATATCAACTTGTTCCCGTTTATCCATGTGCTCGCTGATGAACTGCGTTACCTCTGCTAAATTAGTCATAGTTGAACGACCTGTCATAAATCCGTGCTGATGATCAGATATATATGGCCGAACACAGTAACTCATTCTGGAGTATAGCAACATTTCGAGCAATTGTTCAAAATGCTAATAGGTCTGTAATTTTCAATACTAAATCTGTCTCCCTTCTTAAAAACCGGCGTTATCCGAGTTTTTTTCCATACTGCAGGAAAAGTTTTAGTTTTTAAGCATAAATTAAATATAAAGGTCTGCTGAGGAAGGGTCGTCGCCAGCGGTAAAGTCATTCTTTAATCGTTTCATACAGATTTCTACCTCCTTGACAGAAAATGGAGTAATGTAGAAGGATCCAGGACAGTTTATCCAAGTTACAGTTATTAATAGTTGTAAGTCCAGGATTAAAGGCTTCAGAAAACAAGACAGAGAAAGCCTACACTATTTCCAGGGGATCAGAAATTTCAGAGCAAGCAAAGGTCATACGCGAATTACCATGTTTCTGATTCACGTAACGCCAGAAATTTTTGGGGTCGGTCGATATACAATTTTCGGTATTCACGAGATAAGCCTGATAATCAGAATCTATTGCAAGATGAAAATGGGACATAATATATTCAAAATTATTTCGACTTATTGCTTCAGACACCAACACATTTTGACTGTCTCTTTTATACTGCCAGTACATTCTTCTTCTTGGTACTTGCATGTATGTTTAGCCAGCCATTATCGGACTTGACGTCTAGGTGCAACCTGCNACCGGTGCTCAATTCGAATCTTGATTGGTCGGAAAACAAAATGTCCCTCTACTCGGCAACCTACTAATGCCTAGCGTCGACCCACTCGTGACGTATGCTGCGGTGCTCGGGTGTTACTGGAATCCGCTGTATCGCACGACGCGCTCGCAGTCCACTATCTACCAAACTACGCGAACTGTACGGCGGACAGTTCGCGTAGTGAGTGCACCTTCCCATGCCGGTGGTAAAACAGCTACAAGTTGTCTTGAGGAGGACACACACGACGCTAAAGCGCTGAGCACAAGAGCGCGATCCTCGTGTGCTGGGGACGCATAGGGCCTACCTCAGACCATTCTCGCCATGCCCGTTGCAATGCCGATAACGATCGCTCGAGACGACGCGCAATTTCACAGAACGGTACACCCTCAATGTGCATACCCACAAACATTCCTCGCTCAAACTCGCTTAAGTAACGCGATCGCCCATCCATTGCGCACAGAGTACGATAACAATGTGGTTCCTCACACCACACTAAAAACGACCGGTATTTTCCATCCACTTGGGTTTCCATAGCGACGGAATGTTCCACTTGGAAGGGTGGCTCAGACAACAATACCGCGACGGAACAACTCGAAACTCTCTGAATAAACTCGTCTACAGTAAACCTTTGTGCTCCGCAAATATTATGGACTTATCTTCACGCGTTCAGATTATACAGGGTGTGCTCGTGAATTATTTCCAACAGTGTATGTACCATAAGATAGTAGACGTCGATGGACAAAAATTAATGGCATTTATAGATTTGGGAAGTGATGTTGTGACTCTAAGAGAAGACGCCCACGATTTAAATACTAAGTATGACCGAGTGAATTTAAGGCTCCGAGGTTTTGGGAACGGTGAAAGCCAAACGATTGGAAAGAAACATTCCAGAATTATTATTGACGAAGCCAGTATAGATGTTGATGTCTACATTGTACCTAATGAAGCCCAAGATGAACAAATAATAATTGGACGCGGGATGCTGATAACAAAAGATGAAACGAAATTAGTGATTGAACGTAAAAACGATGAAACGATAAACGAAGAAAGAGAAAACGATGAAACAATAAATGTAGAGACAGAAAACGAGGGAAGCATAAACGAACAATCAAAGAACATGGATTCGATGATTAATGAGAACGAAGAAACAACGTACGAGAAAAATTTAAAAGTAAGACTCGAACTAGAAGAACAGGAGATGAACGACGAAATAATAAGCAACGATAGTAACGAGTGTAATTCAAGAAATGTGACTAACAACTTTTGTTATCCTGTGAACAAAACTTTGAACGATTACGAGAAACAACAATTGCGAGGATTAATCAGTAGAAACGAAATGTGTTTTGCAACCGGATTTGCAAATATTGGACTGACAAGTGATATCGAAATGAAAATAGAACTTACATCCGACACACCCGTTACGTCACGACCTTGCCGATTGCCGTATAGACATCGCGAAATTGTGACAAAAACTGTAACTGAACTATTCCAAGCCGGAATAATTTGTGAGTCTAATTCGTCATATTCAAGTCCGGTAGTGTTAGTCTCGAAGAAAACGGGCGGGGAAAGAATGTGCGTGGACTATCGTCGTTTAAACGCAGTGACAAAGAAAGAATATGTACCGATGACGAACATAGACGAAAAACTCGATCAGTTAGCCGGAAATCGTTATTTTACAACATTAGACCTCGCGAGTGGTTACTGAAAAGGGACTAATTTTAAATCTCTCCAAGTGTAGCTTCTTGATGGACCAAGTTGAGTATTTGGGTTTTGAAGCATCCTAGGAAGGGGTTCGTCCAGGTCATTCGAAGATTGACGCTATCAAACAGTTCAAACGTTCTACCAACGTAACAGAAGTTCGACAATTTTTGGGAATTGCGGGATTTTTCCGACGATTCATTCAAAATTATGCTTTAGTTGTAAAACCATTAACGATACTTACAAGAAAAGACAACGATTGGCATTGGGAAGAAGAACAAGAACGAGCATTCCAGAGCGTGAAAGACGAATTAGCCGAACGACCCATACTTACCTTATATGACTCAAATGCTGATTTCGAAATTCACACGGACGCTAGCAAAATAGGCTTGGCGGGAATCCTGTTTCAGTCGAAGCCCAATGAAGTTATGAAACCTGTTTCCTATTTTAGCCGCCAGACTTCCGAATTAGAGCAGAAGTTTCACAGCTACGAGCTGGAAGCTTTGGCCGTTGTTGAGTCACTGGAACGATTTCGAGTTTACGTGTTGGGAAGGAAATTTAAAGTAGTTACTGATTGCAACTCTTTATAGATGATGATGAAAAAGAAGGATATTACCCCACGAATTGGTCGATGGATACTCAAATTACAAGAATATGACTTTGAGGTCGAACATCGAATTGGAACTCTAATGGCACACGTCGACGTCCTTAGCCGAAATCCACATGAACCAGCCCGAGAGGTTAAAATTGCAGACTTTAACGTACTTACCCTTCATATTGATAACAGCGATTGGCTATACTCGATATTCTACGGAAACGACCACAAACCAACGAAGAAAAGCAAATTCATGAAGATTATGAACTGAAAGACAACCGAATATTCCGAAAGCGAAGGAAGGCGACAGTGATCAAGGGCAGCCATGATGATTTGGGACATTATGGATTGGAGAGAACACTATTACACTTACAAAAATACTTTTGGTTTTCCAGAATGAGGAAGAAAGTGAAGAGCTACATAGATTCATGCATCGAATGTGCTTATCAAAAAAATAAAACTGGAAAACTGCAAGCACAGCTACATAACATCGAACGCTTACCGATCCCATTCCACACCGTCAACGTTGATCACGTGGGACCCTGTCCCAAGAGTACAAAAGGTAACATCCATATTCTGGTATGTGTTGATAACTTTACGAAGTATCTATATATAAAAGCTGTTAAAGATACTAAGACGAGGAACGTCCTCAATGTGATGAACGAGATCGTTAGTATATTTGGACCTCCGACTAGATTAATTACGGACAGGGGTACGGCATTTACGGCGAAGAATTTTGAAGAATATTGCAGAAAAAACCATATCATACATATTCAGAATGCCACATCCACTCCACGAGCAAATGGTCAAGTGGAACGATACAATCATACAATCACCACAGCAATAAGAACGATGACTACGCGTGAAGATGGGAAAGATTGGGATGTCAAACTATCGAATATTCAGTATGCCATCAACAGTATTCCGAATAAAACTACTGGAAAGTCTGCCCATGATTTATTATTTGGTTAGCAACCTAGAAATGCCCTACAAAACCGGTTCATACTAACTTTAGACCAAGGAGAATATAACGAAGAGGAACGCAATGAAATGAGGAAAAGATAGAAATAACCCAGCAGAAGCAGAAAGAACGATTCGATAAAAAGTGTGTAATTCCAAGACAATACAAAGAAGGCGATTTAGTTTTGATTAAGAGACAACCGATAGCTACAGGTGAAAGCAGAAAGTTACAACCATTGTTTAAAGGTCCATACGTCATAGTTGAGACGTTAGGACAAGATCAATACGTATTGTCTGACATTGAAGGTGCTGAACGAACACAACGACCATTTAAGTCTGTTTACTCAGCCGATAGGATGAAACCATGGTGTCAACTTTCCGAAATTGAAGAAAACGCCACCATCGGGGACGATGGTGAAGGTAGCGAAGCCGAATGTTAGAGAAATGTGAATATAAGCGCGAAGGAACGATAGTTGGCAGGCGTGGGGAGGGGAAGATGAGACGTGGGTCAGTTAACACTTTCGTGACCGATCACGTATTTTTACGTTTTTATATTGTCTATAGCCAGGCGCCGCTCACGTATTTTTACGTTTATATGACATTACTTGCGGCTCCTGGCGTAACAATACGTAGCGAAGATGCCGGCCATTGACGTTATCCTAATTGTATGTTGAGCGGACGCGAAAGTGTTAAGAGTCATTGGTGTGTAGTAAATTGTGACAATTCTGTTTTTATGATAATATCTTTTATTTAATTTATATTGATCA
>NW_019280940.1:54510-83610 GCF_000648695.1 Onthophagus taurus
TCATTCACTCATATCTAAACGGGAGGACGCAGGTGACAAGAGTTAATAACTCTACATCTGACTCCTTGCCGATAGTGAGAGGGGTACCACAAGGATCAATCTTGGGCCCTCTCTTATTTCTGTTGTTCTTCAATGATTTTGCTTATTACATAAAAGCAGGTCTTGATAACTGTGATTGCATCCTATATGCTGATGATGCTACAGTCTTAATAAGAGGTAGAAATCGGGATGATACTGCTAGTGGGGCTGAGTTGGCTCTGTCGAGGGCGCGGGACTGGTGCCTTGCGAACGAGCTTTGTCTTAATGAAAATAAAACTGTCACACTTCCGTTCACATTGTGGCAGATTGACGCTCCTTGTCCCGATGTAACCAAGTTTTTGGGCCTCTCATCGCCGCTCCTGCGTTGCGTTTTCACGAACATAGTGTGGAGATGGGCAAACAAGTTAACCGTAATATATTTCTCCTAAGGCGGCTTGCAGTAACTGTTACGCCAAAAGTAGTAAAAAGTGCTTATTTTGCATTTGTTCATTCCATACTGTCTTACTCTATACTAGCATGGGGAGCAGCCCCTGAAGCTGCTCACATGTTCGGGCTGCAGCGCAGGGCGGTAAGAATAGTAACGGGTTTAGGTTATCGTGATGATTGCAGAAATGCTTTTATTGCGCAGTC
Organism: Onthophagus taurus; assembly: GCF_000648695.1. Lineage (NCBI taxonomy): Eukaryota > Metazoa > Arthropoda > Insecta > Coleoptera > Scarabaeidae > Onthophagus > Onthophagus taurus. The sequence continues at coordinate 55,180 of NW_019280940.1, forward strand.
TATACTCACCATTCCATCTCTGTACATCCTTCGCTGCGTGGGATACATCTTGGAGAGCATGAACTCCTTAAGGATGCACGGTGATATTCACCCGTATGAAACGCGTGGGAGAGAAGACCTCTACCCAGACTTTGCGCGGTTATGCAAGACACAATCAGGTTCTATATACATGGGACAGAAATTGTATAATCACCTGCCACATAGTGTGAGAGCTCTTCCAGCGGACGAGTTGCTTGGGAGGTTAAAAGCATTCTTGCTAAAGAAGGGATTCTATTCTATACGGGAATTCCTTGAGACCTCCGTAGACCTATTTAGTGCTTGAGATTCATTTTCTCTTTTTTTGTATACTGTAATTTTGTGGTTTGTAGGGTCGTTTGATTATATTTTAATTAATTAATTGATATTTTATTGTACTACAGATTGACGAGTATAAAGAGTGTAAGTTTCTTATTAGCACAATAAAGAATATATTAATATTAATAGAATGAATGCTTTTATTTCTGTTTTCTCTATTCTAAGGTGGTGATTCTTCTGATTTGCATAACGATTACTTTCGATTACTATTAGATCCAGTATTTCATCATCAAAGAAAAGAAAACAGCTCCAAAGGACTTATATCGTTATCTACTTGGCCATTAAAAATTATATTATTAGGCTCCAAGTTGTTATCCGTCCATTTATAACTTTTCTCTTTTTTCGTATTTTCTCAAAGCTGAAAGAGGAATTTCGTCGTCTGAAGAAAAATCGTCATCATTCTTTTGATTTTGATTCTGGCAGTCAATATTTCGGAAATTTATTAATTAGTTGGAAGAGATTCAACTAACTTTTCCGGTAAATCAACCAAGCACCTATTTAATGTATCAGGATCAAAGGTAGCTGAAGATTTCTTTCGATGGCCTATATTTCCATTTATTACATTCCAGCTAGACTTCATCCTATTGGTTGATTGTTTTATACACTGTGAAGCTGCCTGAGTTTTGGCAGTCTCTAAAGCTGTCCTGTATTGTGATTTTTCAGGGTTAGCAAATTACCTGTCTTGTACTTTTTATATAAATTGCAAACAAATTGAAAGCTTTGTCTCATGTTTCTTAAAGAATCATTAAACCACATAATACCATTATCTCTGTTGCGACTCTCGTTCATAGATGTCGTTAGTGAGCGATCGAAGGGACACACGTGTCGAGTTGTTACCCGCGAAAAGGGATCAGTCCGTTACGAGCAGCGATGACGGACGCTTCCAAACATTATATTTGTGTTAAACAAAATAAATTAAAACAAAAATAGAAGCTTTTCATTCAACTATATACAGTCCACAACAATCTCTATTTCTCGATTGGCATTGGCGTTCAGGATAGCTAATCCATAAATTTAAGATGGAAAAGCTCGAACTTGGCATTCATTTCTAAATAATCGTCATTCAAAAAATCCCAGCTTATGGCACTAAATTCATTGAAAAAACTTATAGTTCCAGCCTGAGTTAGTCGACACGATCAACACACTCAATTGGCAGTGGCATGATGATCCGACAGATCACAATTGACAACCTTAGCTTGGCATGTAGTCGCAGAAAAGTTAACAAATATGTTGTCCAAACAACTGTTCAATCTAGTGGCAGTATTTATTGTTTTAACCAATTTCTTTACCACTTGATGCATCATCTATATCTGTACCATTTACTTGTAAATATTCCTCGTCATCAGAGCTAAGTTCTTCCAAAAAGTTGAGTAATTCGTCAGCAGTATTCCGATAGATACATTTGCTGTTCAATGGCAGAAAGAATTTTGCAAAATTGCTTCAGAGGATTGGAATCAAAAAATTAAGAAGCTCCATCAGTGATGGGTTAATGTAGAAGAAAATCAAATGACTCCTCGTTATCGTGCGAAGTGGTAACTTCTTAAAATTGTTTAGATTTATTCTGCAAATAATCATTTCTAAAATTTCCTCATGTTTTAAACGAGATTTACGTAACTAAATAACCAAATGTAAATGTTTTATAGTTCCCAATGTAAATCATAAATTTAACGTCTGCACTGGAATTTAACTGTCCACGACGGCAACGCAAGGGTCACTTTCAGAATTTGAATTTACTGAAATTTTGCGACCTCAACCATTTCAACTTAATGCTTGTACAAAGCAAAAATTTTATTTAAACTTCAAATTAAAAGTTTTATTTGAAATTTTTGCGCCGTTATAACATGTTATTGGAGTTTGATAACACTTACATTGAAATATGTACGCTGTCAGCATTTTCCTTTTATAGCTTCGAAATCTAAAACAAAAACAAATAAAATTCGTTTATAAAAATTGCGGGTTAAAAACGTTATTATTATAAAAACGGAGCTTTTTGATACCGAATAAATTTTTTTACAACGCCGTAAAATTCAAAATCAATACTTTCCGAACAACGCAAATATTCGTTTCCTAAAAAATGTTTACCGTTAGTTTTAAACTCGCTTTGACATCGTATACATTAAAAACAAATTACTCCATAAAGCTTTGTGTCTAAAACGATTTTTGGTTTTGTTATAATGCAGTTTCGCTTTAAATAATTACTTTGTTTTTTTTACATACGAAAATAAATAATTTAATTTTGGGAATAATTCGCAACGTTGAAACGAAAATAAAAATGGATAATTTGAAGCAAAACTAAAATTTTTGAGTAATGAAAAACTCCAAATTTAAAGCGTCCCTGAGTTTGTTTATCTCAAATCTTCAATCTCTCGGTTCTTTAATTTCGAGTAAAGGTGCTTGTGAGCGAGAAGTAAGTAAAATACGGCCAAACAAACAAATAACAAGGAACACAAAGTTGCGACTTATGAAAACTCTGGTTTTCCGATATTTTTATGCGCAGTTGAGAACTTATTACGCTTTTAAGATATCTAAAACAACAATTAAACATGCAGAGTTGGGTTTAAAAAATCATGACAAGGATGTTTATGCAAAATAAGAAATTATTTATAGCACATCAAATCTTCATTAAATTTGCTTTAAAACGTTCTTTATTTCATACTGATATCTCAATTCGTTCTTAAGATACGATATTTTTAAATTTATATTTCATGTCTATAACAATCAAACATGCTCAATTGGATTTAAATAATCATAACAACGACGTTTATGAAAAATAAGAAATTATTTGTGGCACATTAAATCTTCTTCGAATTTGCTTTAAAATGTTCTTTGTTTCATGATGATATCTCAATTCGTTCTTAAGATACGATTTTTTTAAATTTATATTTCATATCTATAACAACCAAACGTGTAGAGTTGGGTTTAAAAAATCATAACAAGGATGTTTATGCAAAATAAGAAATTATTTATAGCACATCAAATCTTCATTAAATTTGCTTTAAAACGTTCTTTATTTCATAATGATATCTCAATTCGTTCTTAAGATACGATATTTTTAAATTTATATTTCATGTCTATAACAATCAAACATGCTCAATTGGATTTAAATAATCATAACAACGACGTTTATGAAAAATAAGAAATTATTTGTGGCATATTAAATCTTCTTCGAATTTGCTTTAAAATGTTCTTTGTTTCATGATGATATCTCAATTCGTTCTTAAGATACGATATTTTTAAATTTATATTTCATGTCTATAACAATCAAACATGCTCAATTGGATTTAAATAATCATAACAACGACGTTTATGAAAAATAAGAAATTATTTGTGGCACATTAAATCTTCTTCGAATTTGCTTTAAAATGTTCTTTGTTTCATGATGATATCTCAATTCGTTCTTAAGATACGATTTTTTTAAATTTATATTTCATATCTATAACAACCAAACGTGTAGAGTTGGGTTTAAAAAATCATAACAAGGATGTTTATGCAAAATAAGAAATTATTTATAGCACATCAAATCTTCATTAAATTTGCTTTAAAACGTTCTTTATTTCATAATGATATCTCAATTCGTTCTTAAGATACGATATTTTTAAATTTATATTTCATGTCTATAACAATCAAACATGCTCAATTGGATTTAAATAATCATAACAACGACGTTTATGAAAAATAAGAAATTATTTGTGGCATATTAAATCTTCTTCGAATTTGCTTTAAAATGTTCTTTGTTTCATGATGATATCTCAATTCGTTCTTAAGATACGATTTTTTTAAATTTATATTTCATATCTATAACAACCAAACGTGTAGAGTTGGGTGTAAAAAATCATGACAAGGATGATTATGCAAAATAAGAAATTATTTATAGCACATCAAATCTTCATTAAATTTGCTTTAAAACGTTCTTTACTTCATAATGATATCTCAATTCGTTCTTAAGATACGATTTTTTTAAATTTATATTTCAAATCTATAACAACCAAACGTATAGAGTTGGGTTTAAAAAATCATGACAAGGATGTTTATGCAGAATAAGAAATTATTTATAGCACATCAAATCTTCATTAAATTTGCTTTAAAACTTTCTTTACTTCATAATGATATCTCAATTCGTTCTTAAGATACGATATTTTTAAATTTATATTTCATATCTATAACAATCAAACATGCTTAATTGGATTTAAATAATCATAACAACGACGTTTATGAAAAATAAGAAATTATTTGTGGCATATTAAATCTTCTTCGAAGTTGCTTTAAAATGTTCTTTGTTTCATGATGATATCTCAATTCGTTCTTAAGATACGATATTTTTAAATTTATATTTCATAACAATCAAACATGAAGAGTTGAATTTAAAAAATTATAACAACGATGTTTATGCAAAATAAGAAATTGTTTATGGCACATTAAATCTTCATTAAATTTACTTTAAAACGATCTTTATTTCATGATGATATCTCAATTCGTTCTCGAGATACAATTATTTAAAATTTATATTTCATATCTATAACAACCAAACATGTAAAGTTGGGTTTAAAAAATCTTATAAATTATTTATAGCACATTAAATCTTTATTAAATTTGCTTTAAAACGTTCTTTAATTCATAATGATATCTCAATTCGTTCTTAAGATACGATATTTTTAAATTTATATTTCATGTCTATAACAATCAAACATGCTCAATTGGATTTAAAAAATCATAACAACGACGTTTATGAAAAATAAGAAATTATTTGTGGCACATTAAATCTTCTTCGAATTTGCTTTAAAATGTTCTTTGTTTCATGATGACATCTCAATTCGTTCTTAAGATACGATATTTTTAAATTTATATTTCATGTCTATAACAATCAAACATGCTTAATTGGATTTAAATAATCGTAACAACGACGTTTATGAAAAATAAAAAATTATTTGTGGCATATTAAAACTTCGTCGAATTTGCTTTAAAATGTTCTTTGTTTCATGATGATATCTCAATTCGTTCTTAAGATACGATTTTTTTAAATTTATATTTTTTATCTATAACAACCAAACATGTAAAGTTGGGTTTAAAAAATCTTATTAATTATTTATAGCACATTAAATCTTTATTAAATTTGCTTTAAAACGTTCTTTATTTCATAATGATATCTCAATTCGTTCTTAAGATACGATTTTTTTAAATTTATATTTCATATCTATAACAACCAAACGTGTAGAGTTGGATTTAAAAAATCATAACAACGACGTTTATGAAAAATAAGAAATTATTTGTGGTACACTAAATCTACTTCGAATTTGCTTTAAAATGTTCTTTGTTTCATGATGATATCTCAATTCGTTCTTAAGATACGATTTTTTTAAGTTTATATTTGTTATTTATAACAACCAAACATGTAAAGTTGGGTTTTAAAAAATCATAACAAGGATGTTTATGCAAAATAAGAAATTATTTATAGCACATCAAATCTTCATTAAATTCGCTTTAAAACGTTTTTTATTTCATAATGATATCTCAATTCGTTCTTAAGATACGATATTTTTAAATTTATATTTCATGTCTATAACAATCAAACATAGAGTTGGATTTAAATAATCATAACAACGACGTTTATGAAAAATAAGAAATTATTTGTGGTACATCAAATCTTCATTAAATTTGCTTTAAAATGTTCTTTGTTTCATGATGATATCTCAACTCGTTCTTAAGATACGATTTTTTTAAATTTATGCTTGTTATCTATAACAACCAAACATGTAAAGTTGGGTTTAAAAAATCTTATTAATTATTTATAGCACATTAAATCTTTATTAAATTTGCTTTAAAACGTTCTTTATTTCATACTGATATCTCAATTCGTTCTTAAGATATGATATTTTTAAATTTATATTTCATGTCTATAACAATCAAACATGCTCAATTGGATTTAAATAATCATAACAACGACGTTTATGAAAAATAAGAAATTATTTGTGGCACATTAAATCTTCTTCGAATTTGCTTTAAAATGTTCTTTGTTTCATGATGATACCTCAATTCGTTCTTAAGATAAGATTTTTTTTAATTTATATTTCATATCTATAACAACCAAACGTGTAGAGTTGGAATAAAAACTCATAACAATGATGTTTATGCAAAATAAGAAATTATTTATAGCACATCAAATCTTCATTAAATTTGCTTTAAAACGTTCTTTATTTCATAATGATATCTCAATTCGTTCTTAAGATACGATATTTTTAAATTTATATTTCATATCTATAACAATCAAACATGCAGAGTTGGATTTAAAACATCATAACAACGATGTTTATAGAAAACAAAATATTATTTATGGTACATTCAATCATCATCAAATTTGCTCCAAAATGAGTTTTATTTCATGATTATATCTCAATGCGTTCTTGAGATACGATTTTTTAAAATTTGTATTTCACATCTACAACAATCCAATATGCAGAGTTGGATTTAAAAAATCACAATAACCATGTTTATGCAAAATAAGAAATTATTTATAGCACATTAAATCTTCTTTAAATTTGTTTTAAAACGTTCTTTATTTCATAATGATATCTCAATTTGTTCTTGAGATACAGCTTGGAATAATCAAACATGCCAAGTTTGATTTAAAAAATCATAACAACGACGTTTATGTAAAATAACAAAATATTTATGGCACATTAAATCTTCATCAAATTTGTTTTAAAACGTTTTTTATTTCATGATGATATCTCAATTAGTTTTTGAGATAAGTCAAGATTTATCTCATCGTTTGCTACATTTGCCAAACTGTAGATATCAAATCTTCCATTAGCAGTATGTCAGTAGCAAGCAGTATATTTCAGCAAATCGAAAGTGGTATATGGTTAGCAGTCCTTTAGCAGTCTAGTCTTCTGGATGCAATATTTGGTCTTCTACAAGCAGTATTCAGTTTTTACGACAGCTTTATAAGTAACGAGAATTAAATGATATTCCTAAAGAACAGTTAGAGTTTCAAAGAGCATTTATGCACTAATCTTTAGGATTTACAGAATTATTCAGATATTTCCAAAATTAGTGGAGATTTTTAAGTGATTCCAAAGGATTTTATAAAGTTTTCCAAAGATATTTACGGATATCTAACAGTTTCCAATAATTTCTAAATAATTTCCAAGGATATCAAGAGACTTAACTAGATTTCTAAGATTATTTAGTGCTTTTAAAGACAACCCGTTTTTATATGGACTTTTGCTAGAGATACTTTAAGTTATAAAATCAAAGGGGAGCTTTCCATGAGAAAAAGCTATCGCCTGTCATGATGATTTATAACTACTAGAGATGGAATGAACTGCAAGTTTACACGAATAATGAATTTGCGATATCTATGTGAACAAACCGAATGGTACGAGCATCTACAGGAATCAACGATAGCGAGGCAGGTACGCTCCATAACCTCACGTTGGGACGCGGCACTTTAGATAAGTGGCTCTTCGAAACAAAAGGATATATTGGTAGATGTATTAGTATAAGTGGAGACGTTAAGGCGGGATCCATTCTCATCTCGCTTCTGTTGACGCTTTGTTCGGTGCTACTGTTGGCTTTTAAAATGTTTTAATAAAGTCTTATGTAGTATTCGATGCTTTCTACGTAATATATTAGCGTGGGTGCTGACCCAATAAGTCTTCTTTTCATTTGAATTTCATTGTATAATAAATCTAATCGGTAATTTGCTTAAATGCATCTATTCTATCTAGTGAAAAAGTGATAGAGAAGTTTTTCTGACATGGAATGTTCATCATGTCTTATGAAACAACGAATCATATTAAACATAGGAGACGTCGTAGTGTATTAATCTCCACCAAACAATGTGAGACTGGAAAATCAAACTTTAAAATATTTAAAACACAGAGTACGTGAATTATCCATTTGTATCATAATCCCTTGCAAAATAATCTATTATGAGTTAAACAGGTGGTACATAGTGTTTTATTTTTAAATTGAACACCTGTATATTTTTATATTTTACAACATTTTTAAGACAAAATGCTTATGACCTTAAGCAATATCGGCCTAAAATTGAAAATAACTTAATTATCAGCTTATTCTTATTTTATTTAAACAGAAGAAATTCACATTAGATGTGCAAACACATCACCATTTTGTTCAACACATTTTCGGGCATTATTATTACTCCTTTTATAAACTTCGTCCTTGACATAACCCCAACAGTAAAAATCCAATGGAGTTATGACAGGTGATCTTGGAGGGCCAACATATTGGACCATTGTTTGTTATCCGCCTGTTTTGAAAAGCCAAAAGATGGGGAGGAGCTTCATCTTGTTGGAAATACATTCGCCTACGTGCCTCTAAGTTGAAATCTAAATATGTGTTTACCCGTAACGAGTGTTTAGTGGAGCTTGAGCAGTGGCCATGGCTGTAGGCAAGAACGATAGATAGATTTGGGAATCGTCCGCATAAAAATGTGACTGAAACTGTCGAAAGATTAGAAGCCTCGCAGTTCAGACATATAACTATCAATTATGCTCATAGTAGAATCATTGAACCGAATAAAGGATAAGATAGCTGATAACATCCTATGATTGACAGTATCAAAGGTCCTGCTGTAGTCTAGCAGAATTAATCCAGTAAGCCTATTTTGGTCCGAAACAATATGTCATCAACTATATGCGTTAAGCGCGACTGTAGTTAGCACAAAATCCAGACTGTGTCCTAAGCAAATTCCCGAATTTGATCATTCATAATTTTTTCTAATACTTTAGACAAAACAGGTTAAATACTAATTGGTCGCAGGTCCGAAAATGTCATAAGATTTTTAATCTTTGGCAAAGATGTTACCAGAGATTTCTTCAAAGATAACCGAGAGTTCATCATATCCCACTCTGCCAGATTTGACACAAAAGCAAAAGCAAACAATTCATTAAAAGTAGACTTTTTCGTAGTAGTATAAGCCTGAACTAAGTCTGGATCATAAATTATCATTAATGCCTTCAATGTTGTGGAAGTACCTCTTTTGATTTGATAACATTCAGATGCCTTAGTGATTTCTCGAGATCCCTTTTATTTTTAAAAGATGATTCATAGTACTCCTTCTGCTCGGTCTCTATTGCGCGTGCAACATGTTTTCTAAAAGATTTATATTCATTAAGTGCTAGTTTAGTTTTAGACTTTTTGTATTTTCTGTAAAGACCATCTCTAAGCCTAATCATGTCTCTAAGCAGAGGAGTAAGCCAGATTTTTTACTAAGCCTTACCCTTTTTACAGGTGCATGAGCATCGAATAATGCTAAAATTAAATGGTTAAAGTACTGTAATTTCACATCAACATCATCAGTTCCATACACCAAGTTAAACGGCTGCTATTGAGCAAAATCGCTCTTCATCCGGAACACTAAGGCAAAAATATATCAATTCATGATCAGTAAAGTCATGAAGAGACTTATCTCAGTAACAGGTGTAATGTGAGCTGGTTCATTAATAAGCTGCTGCAAACCATAACCTTCAAGTATCTCCAATGTGCCTAATAAAAACTAGGCCTAATTATTTGACTCCCTATTAGACCACACCACACATTAATACTAAATTGTATTTAAGGATTTCTGGGATGAACAATAAATACATTTTCACTAGACCAATAGTGCATATTTTTGGGATTAAATATCCCTCTATTTAAAAATTTGGCTTCATCAGTCCACAAAATGCTTCTTAAAAAGTTCACATTTTACCTACACATATCTGGAGGTGGCTGCCCGCAGGGAGGGGTGTTATCTCCCCTGCTTTGGTCCCTCCTAGTTGACGATCTGATTGCGATAGTCGAAGCCGTTGGTGTGGAAATACAAGCTTATGCTGATGACATTGTCGTTATGGTCAAAGGAACCTGTTTGCCGAGGATATCTAAAGTCCTCCAGGTGACCCTAGATACCATTTGCGCTTGGTGTAAGGGAGAGAACCTCTCAATAAACCCGCAAAAGACAATTGTTGTGCCCTTCACTAGGAAGCGAAAGTTGGATGGACTAATCCGCCCAACTATCCAAGGTGAAGAAATTCCTTTCTCAAAGGAAGTCAAATATCTAGGAGTAATCCTAGACAAAACCCTGTCATGGAATGGACATTTGCAGGGAGTTTTGCACAAAGCTAGACTATCCTTGTGGACTTGTCGCAGTCTTTGTGGAAAAAATTGGGGTCTTACCCCTGAAAGACTGTACTGGCTCTATGTGACTGTGGTTAGACCTATGATCACATACGGAGCAGCAGCCTGGTATAGGAAAGTCCGACAGACTTCAGTTATCAGTAAACTTTCACGAATTCAACGAGTAGCTGTATTGGCAATCTCTGGTGCGATAGGCACAACGCCAACTCTAGCGATGGAGGTTCTCCTTGGCCTATCTCCTCTGCATTTGCATATAGAGAAAGTGGCTAGAACAACCATTTACAGATTTAAGCAATATGCTCAAAACTGTTCCGACATGTCCTACCAATGGGCTGCGGAAGACATTATAAGCACTGATACTGTGCTATCAATGCCGTCAGATTTGGCGGTATCACTATCAGTGATTAATGCTCGATACCAGATTGTACTGCCTGAGCGGCAGTCCTGGATCGAAAATGAAAATTCTCTGGTTCGGGCAGACATTTGCTTGTACACAGATGGATCAAAAACGCCTGAAGGGGTAGGAGCAGGAGTATACTGCCAGACACCTCGAATTAAGCAAGCCTACAGCCTGGGTACGTACTGTACTGTATTCCAGGCGGAAGTATTTGCTATTGACATGGGTGCTAAAATCCTTCTTGAAAGAGGGGTGAAGAACGTGACAGTACGAATTTTCTCAGACAGTCAAACCGCTCTCCAGGCGCTGCAAGCCGTGAAAACGGTGTCGGCTCTGGTTAATGATTGTAAGAGAACATTAAACACACTGAGTTGTGATAACAGAGTCTCTCTGATCTGGGTCCCGGGTCATTCTGGGGTTGCTGGCAATGAAGCGGCAGATAAGCTAGCACGAGATGGCAGCGCTGAAGCGTTTGTGGGACCGGAACCAGCAGTTGGTGTATCATTTGCGATGGCCAAATATAGGATTGGACTGTGGGCTGAAGAGAGACTTCGCCTACTGTGGACCAGTTCTCCTGGAATGAGACCCGGGAATATTTTAGGACTTGCCCGTAGTAGCATAAAAGTTCTAATGGGTGTTTTTACTGGGCACTGCCGATTAAAAGCACACCTCAACTTGTTGGATTTAGCCGACGATGTTGAATGCCGACTATGTACGGAGGAAGCAGAGACGGTTGAGCATGTTTTATGCCACTGCCCTGCCGTTAACCGTATCAGATTCTCGATTTTTGGGTCGCAGTTTATCTCCTCAAAAGATCTGAATGACCTTTCGCCGAGCAAGGTATTAATGTTCGTTAAGAGCATTGGACTGCACGGTGAAATTTGATAACGATATCTATCGGGGTACAATAGATCCTTAGGGTTGCGGTGCAAGGTTGGTTGGTCCGCCTACCCGATATGTATTCTATGTAATGTACACATATCTATTGACAAACGATTAGCCTCCTTTCAGTGTCACCAGGTACTAATGTTTGCACTGATCGGTACTTATAGGGCATAAATTTATATTTTTTTAGAATTCTCCATATTGTACATACAATGTGCAGGAAAAGATACAAGGATGATGTTATTTTCTCGACAAAATGTCACAATTTGTAAAGACCTGTGGCTAACATGGCCATCCAATAGCAGAAGAACTTTTTTCTGCAGAAACTTAATGTGTTCAACTAACTCGGCTTTTGCACTTTAGCGACTTTGGCACAGTAGCCAAAGTCTCTCTTTAGCCCCCAGACCAATCATATGCTTGGGCAACTTTAGCGCTGCTCTCTCGTGCTAAAAATATTGGACCTATTAAATAATAGCCAACAATGCGAGCACAGATATTAAATGAAAAGATTTGAAAAAGATAGTCCAATCGCGTAAGGATTTTCTGCAGCCCAGTTACAAAATAGAATTCGTGGTCGAAAATCAGCTCCACTAAGACTTGGCTGCTCATGTACTTACAACTCTCCAAATTGTACTATGCGAAGCAACGATTTCTAAAGATAATTTCCTGGTACTGGCTTCAGAATTTTCCTCAATTCTATAGAGAACGTTGTCCATTCAGAAATGTTTCGGCATAAAGCCGTTGGGTCAAATTACTCTTACCATTTGCTCGCCCATACATGAAATGTATGTCTGCCATTTTGTTTGGTCAAGCAGTTCAGATACATTCTGTATATGCCATACGCTAAATAAATTAAAAAATAATGTTAACATTATCAGCAAAAGCCAGTATTTATCCACTTTTGTTGATAATTATGACACTCGTATTTGTGATATATTATGGTCATATATGGTTACGCCATCTAGTAGTAAGAGACAGAAGAACGATGACTGTCATTAGTTAAGGCTATGTTAACAATAGAGTTGAGACGTAGTTATAAGAAGTTACTTTTAATAAACGGAATTATAGAAAAAGTAACAAAACCTATATTATGGGTGAATAAATTAAGAATAAGTTTGGATCCGCAAAATCTTAATAAAGCCATAATCCGAAAGAGATATGATAAGATGTCATCACGGATGCCAAATGGTAAATTTTTCTCTACATTAGATACTAGTCAGGGATTTTATCAAATCAAATTAAATAAAGAAAGTCAACTACTCACAACATTTAATGCAGGAAGATTTGGAAGATATTGTTACTTGACAGACTTGTTCAGCACCCGAAGTATTTCATAGATCATTTCAAGAGCTATTTGGTGACTTACCAGGGATTGAACTTTACATTGACGATATTATAGTATAACGATGAAGAACAGTTTAAAAAATTAAAAGCGTTATTTGAAAAAGCTACATCATCAAAAGTTAGATTTAGTAGAAGTAAGTGCCAGTTTGGAGTGAAAGAGGTAAAGTATGTGGGACATGTATTTAGTGATTAAGGACTGAAACCAGACCAATCAAAAGTGCAAGCCATAATGAAGATGCCAACAATCATTTTTGGGATTAGTGACATATGTGAGCAAGTTCGTGCCATGTTTAATTAAACAATAAATTGTCAGTAGCATCTGCACTTAGGTATTATGATGTAAGTAAACCTGAACATTGTCGGTTGATGGTAGCTGTAGTGGTTTGGGAGCGACTTTAATACAAGAAGGGCAACCAGTGGCATATGCTTCAAAAGTTTTAATTGATATTCAAAGATCTTGGGCTCAAATAGAGAAAGAGTTGTTAGCTATTTGTTACGGATGTGAAAAATATAAACAATTTATTTTTGGTAAAACTGTAATAGTGGAATCAAATCATAAACTTTTGGAACAAATATTTAACCCAACCCTTAAGATTACAAGCTTTTGATATAATAATTACTTATAAACCTGGAAAAGACTTATTGATAGCTGAAAAAGAAAGAAAGAAAAAATGAGGGATGCCATATATGGTTATGCAATCTCGTAGTAAGAGACAGAAGAACGATGACTATCATTAGTTAAAGTTATGTTAATAATAGACTGGAGACAGTGCTGCCAATAACTTTTACGATTTTTACGGTTTTTGAAAGTAAATGCACGGCCACGGCTTAATTTAGGTGCCGTGCTTAAGAAACATGGCTTTTTTTTTAAGAAATTCTACCAAGAAAAAATAGATGAAGCTATAATTTCGGGCCAGTCTCGTTTTCTAGATGTTAGTATAAAATTAAAAGTTTATGTCTTTTATTTTATATAGAATTTAAGTTTAACTAGTTTTAGCACTTGTCCTAAACTAGTTCCTAATTTCTAGTTCTAGCTCTAGAACTAGAAAGTGTTAACTAGTGTTAGTTCTAGTTTTACACTAACACTTTCACTAGAACTAACACAAGACTTAGAACTAGAATCATTCGGGTTTAGCCGTCTTGAGAAACGTGGGGCTAAATCCGTTTAAACTTTCAGTTGTCAATGTCAACTTTAATTTTTTCATTATATTCGTAATCTTCATAAAATAACCTTTAAAGTGAGTCCAAACTTGACGCATTTATCTCAAAAAAACAAAAAGTTCGAACTTTCAACTTTTATTTTGACATATTTGTCAACTTCATAAAAAATCCTTTAAAATGAGTCCAAACTCGACATAGCTAACTTTAATATTAATGGAAATACAATCACTTCCGGTTTGAAACGTCAACGTCAATTTTGACGTATTTGTTATCTTCATTAAAAAACCTTTAAAATGAGTCCAAAGATGACGCACTTATCTCAAAAAACAAAAATGTTAGAATAAAAAACATTCAACCCGAAGTTAGCAGCAATGAATGACATTGACATGAAAATGACATTGACATTTCAAACCAGAAGTTGCTTATATCTCGATTAATATTGGAATTAAACGCATCATGTTTGGACTCATTTTAAAGGATTTTTCACGACGATTACAAATATGTCAAAATTGACGTTGACATTCTTAACCGGAAGTTGACCATAACTTCATTAATATTGAAGATAAATATGTCGTGTTTGTACTCATTTTAAAGGATTTTTAATAAAGATTACAAATATGTCAAAATTGAGGTTGACATTTTAAATCTGAAGTTAGTTATCATGTAATAGAAGTTTTATAACTAAAGTTAATTTAGTGTTAGTTACTTTTCGGCACTTTCTTTTTATTTTTAACGTGTTTTTTGGGTCATTTCACATTGATTAAAATATATCGTCGATTTTTAAGTCATTCTTGAATTATTCCCAAGTTTCTTAATATTTCTTTTGTTAAAAAAGACCATTCTTAAATTTTAACCTATAAAACGTGTTAATATAATAAAACCAGCGCCTCGCCCGCAGGCGACCTCGGCGAAGTGAGGATAAATGATTTCCTATGCAAGTGTTGTACGTTTTGTTCACTTTCCAAGATATCAAATAAATGATATCAACTAATATCGCCGAGGTCGTTTGCGGGCGAGGCGCTGTATTTGATATATCAACACAAAATCGTCAGTTTTTGAAGATTTAGTCTTCTGGAAGCAGTATCTAGTCTTCTGGAAGCAGTATATAGTCTTTAAGAAGCAATATCTAGTTTTTTGCAAGCAGTATATAGTCTTCTAGAAGCAATATCTAGTGTTTTACAATCAGTATATAGCCTTCTGGAAGCAGTATAGTCTTTTGGAGCAGTATATAGTCTTCTGGAAGCAGTATAGTCTTTTGAAGCAGTATATAGTCTTCTGGAAGCAGTATATAGTCTTCTACAAGGAATATCTATTTTTTGCAAGTAGTATATAGTCTTCTGAAAGCAATGCCTAGCGGTTTACAACCAGTATATAGTCTTTTGGAAGCAGTATAATCTTCTGGGGCAGTATATAGTCTTCTGGAAGCAGTATATAGTCTTCTACAAGCAATATCTAGTTTTTTGCAAGCAGTATTTATTGTTTTACAACCAATCTGAAGACGCACGGCTAAACCCGAAACTTTCTAGTTCTAGGTCTAGTGTTAGTTCTAGTTTTAGTGCAATAAAAATATGCAACATAGTGATATCTTATGCTAACTAGCGTTATCTACCGCTGTCGTTTGTAAAATGGATAAGATGAGAGATGTTAATCTATTTGTAGAGTTTCTGAAGATGGCCAAGATCCCTGTATGCACTCTGTGCTTATGATAGCTGTCATCAGTGTTCTGTGATAAGAATGGACATGCACCAAACAATTTTCAATAGTTTGAGCCTGTTTATTCTGAGAAGTCATATATTTTTAGAGAGATGCAAAACGAAACTCCCGTTTTTCTCAACACTATTCATTTTGTCGCTTAGTCAAGTGATGCATAACGCGCAAAAATTTAACCGAATTAAACAAGGTAGTACTTAGAAAACGATTTTTGCTACCATCTGTGAAGGAAACGTTAGCAAAACTTCAAGAAGCCAAAGTGTTTTCTAAATTAGATTTTTCATCAGATTTCTGGCAATTAACTTAATTGTTTTTGACACCATTCGGAAGATATGTTTATAAAAGAATACCCTTTGGTATTACAAGTGCACCTGAAGTATTTCAGAAAGCAGTTTAACAATTGATTAATGAACTTGATGTGGAAGGCGTCCATGTACATGCTGATGACATTATGATTTCTAGATGAAATTGGAAAGAACATAATGAAAATTGAAGAAAAGTTTTAAACAAGTTAAAAGAAACTGGTTTAACGTTGAATAAGAAAAAGTGTGAGTTTGGAAAAGAAGAGACGACTAACTTGGGATATTTAGTTGGTAAAGGAGGTATCAAAATTAATCCAAACAGTATCGAGGCGATTCAAAATTATCTAACTCCTAAGAATAACACAGAAGTCAGGAAGTTAAAATTCACAAAAAGGCCCATCGTGGTATTTCAAGACTGGTAAGAACAGATAATGGAAGACAATTCGATTATCTAGAATTTCTCAAAAGATCTTTATTTATGTTTATTGGCATACAGAAATACAACACTAAGCTGTGGTGCTTCTCCAGCTCAGATGTGATTTGGTCGAAACTTGAGAGACAGAATTCCAATATCAAATGAAAACTTAAATCCAAAATTTCCAAATCACGATAAAATCAAACAAAATATGGCAAAAGAAAAGGATGAACAAAAGAAAAACTACGACAGAAGACGCGGAGTGAGAGAAAGAGAAGAACTGAAGAAAGGAGACAGAGTATGGCTTATTATAATTAATAGAAAGGTGGAAGGAAACATTAGAAAGCAAACTCATGAACCAATATCATATGTGGTTGAGACGGAAAATGGACACTTAAGAAGAAATTCAAAGTAGTTTCAAAAACTGCTCATAACAGAAATTCCATCTAGACATGAAGAGGATATCGACGTGAAGCAATTACCAAGAAAAACAAGACAAAGAAGACCACCCCTTAAATTCATAGACTATTTAGTTTAGATAAAATCAATAACTTTCCTATAAAAAGATAGAATGTGAAGTTAGTAGTAAGTGACAGTTAAGAGGTTATGTACGTGTGTAGTAGAAATAAAGTACGTTAAAAAGTAGAAACGTTTATACCCAAACCACCCAAAACATTGATGTTGTTTCATTTTGTATTCTTACTACAGTTTCCACTCAGCGTTTGCTCTACTAGAGGAATTAGGTGTGTCACAGAATAACTATTGCTAATTTCCAGAAATGATAGAGGACACTGAAAAAGGTGTGACTTGTACGCATCGCCTGGGCAATGACACGAGAACTTGTTTTGGCAAGATAATAATAATAATATACTTTATTGCCCAACAGCGTACCAAATTAAGGGCAAAAAAATGACACTAACCAACCACAATCTATCTCATTACACCACAACCTCTGCAAGTACAACCTCGCTTGTGTCGGACGAAGTTCCAGAAATCACTAGGATCGCGTTTTAAGTTATCAGAGTTTTAGTTGGTATTCCCTTCGCATATTTGATAAATAAATTAGATTCACGATTAGCCATTCTGTTATTCAAATCAGATTTTACTGTCTTATAAAACGCATTCTATATCGGTGTTCTGTCAGGAGAGATAGAAACATGCTTGTAATTATGAAGTGAGATAGCTACGAAAATGATTGTTGTTTTTCAAAGGTTGCCATGATTCAGGTTTTTATCTCGATAATTTCCGGACACCAGTTTATTAATAAAAAATGTGTATCTAAGTGTCATCGATCACTTTGGAAAATAAGGATTAGCTATAAATCAGGTTAGTTCTACAACATCTTATCCATTTTACAAACGACAGCAGTAGGTAGCGCTAGTTAGCATAAGATATCACTATGTTGTATATTTTTATTGCACTAAAACTAGAACTAACACTAGACCTAGAATTAGAAATATTCGGGTTTAGCCGTGCGTCTTCAGACTGGTTGTAAAACAATAGATACTTGTTCCAGAAGACTATATACTACTTGCAAAAAACTAGATATTGCTTGTAGAAGACTATAATAATATACTGCTCCAAAAAACTATACTGCTTCCAGAAGATTATATACTGATTGTAAAGCACTAGATATTGCTTCAAGAAGGCTATATACTGCTTGCAAAAAACTAGATATTGTTTCTTAAAGACTATATACTGCTTCCAGAAGACTAAATCTTCCAAAACTGACGATTTTGTGTTGATATATCAAATACAGCGCCTCGCCCGCAAGCGACCTCGGCGATATTAGTTGATATCATTTATTTGATATCTTGGAAAGTGAACAAAACTTACAACACTNTTTCATTTGCCTATTAAACTGTGTAAAATTTTCAAAGGCTTGTAACTCTTTAACCAAAATGAATCGGACCCATATTCATATAACATTTTTTCCTTAGAATCGCATTACCTTTCATCTGCCAAAGTTTGTCATAGAGCTAATGAATCACCCTGTATATTGGTTGTAAAACGCTAGATATTGCTTTCAGAAGACTATATACTGCTTGCAAAACAATAGATATTCCTTGTAGAAGACTATATACTACTCCAAAAGACTATACTGCTTCCAGAAGACTATATACTGCTTGCAAAAAACTAAATATTGCTTCTTAAAGACTATATACTGCTTCCAGAAGACTAAATCTTCCAAAACTGACGATTTTGTGTTGATATATCAAATACAGCACCTCGCCCGCAAGCGACCTCGGCGATATTAGTTGATATCATTTATTTGATATCTTGGAAAGTGAACAAAACGTACAACACTCACATAGGAACTCGCTTATTCTAACTTCGCCGAGGTCGCGTGAACGCGAGGCGCTGGTTTTATTATATTAACACGAAAATTGACAGTTTTGCAATATTATGGCGTAGATACTGCTTCCAGAAGACTAGATACTGCTTCCAGAAGACTATATACTGCTCCAGAAGACTATATACTGGTTGTAAAGCACTAGATATTGCTTTCAGGAGATTATATACTGCTTGCAAAAAACTAAATATTGCTTGTAGGAGACTATATACTGCTTTCAGAAGACTAGATACTGCTTCCAGAAGACTAGATACTGCTCCAGAAGACTATACTGCTTCTAGAAGACTATATACTGGTTGTAAAACACTAGATATTGCTTCAAAAAAACTATATACTGCTTGCAAAAAACTAGATATTGCTTCTAAAAGATTATATACTGCTTCCAGAAGCCTGGATACTGCTTCCAGAAGACTAAACCTGCCAAAACTGATGATTTTGTGTTGATGTATCAAATACAGCGCCTCGCCCGCAAGCGACCTCGACGATATTAGTTGATATCATTTATTTGATATCTTGAAAAGTAGACAAAACGTACAAAACTTGCATAGGAAATCGTTTATCCTCACTTCGCCGAGGTCGCCTGCGGGCGAGGCACTGGTTTTATTATATTAACACGAAAATCGTCAGTTTTGGAATATTATGGCGTAGATATTGCTTGTAGAGGACTATATACTGCTTCCAGAAGACTAGATACTGCTTCCAGAAGACTGTATACTGCTCCAAAAGATTATACTGCTTTCAGAAGACTATATACTGGTTGTAAAATACTAGATATTGCTTCAAGAAGATTATATACCGCTTGCAAAAAACTAGATATTGCTTCTTAAAGACTGTATACTGCTTCCAGAAGATTGAATACTCCTTCCAGAAGACTAAATCTTCAAAAACTGACGATTTTGTGTTGATATATCAATTGCAGCGCCTCGCCCGCAAGCGACCTCGGCGATATTAGTTGATATCATTTATTTGATATCTTGGAAAGTGAACAAAACTTACAACACTTGCATAGGAACTCGTTTATCCTCACTTCGCCGAGGTCGCCTGCGGGCGAGGCACTGGTTTTATTATATTAACACGAAAATCGTCAGTTTTGGAATATTATGGCGTAGATATTGCTTGTAGAGGACTATATACTGCTTCCAGAAGACTAGATACTGCTTCCAGAAGACTGTATACTGCTCCAAAAGATTATACTGCTTTCAGAAGACTATATACTGGTTGTAAAATACTAGATATTGCTTCAAGAAGATTATATACCGCTTGCAAAAAACTAGATATTGCTTCTTAAAGACTGTATACTGCTTCCAGAAGATTGAATACTCCTTCCAGAAGACTAAATCTTCAAAAACTGACGATTTTGTGTTGATATATCAATTGCAGCGCCTCGCCCGCAAGCGACCTCGGCGATATTAGTTGATATCATTTATTTGATATCTTGGAAAGTGAACAAAACTTACAACACTTGCATAGGAACTCGTTTATCCTCACTTTGCCGAGGTCGCCTGACGGCGAGGCGTTGGTTTTATTATATTAATACGAAAATCGTCAGTTTTGGAATATTATGGCGTAGATATTGCTTGTAGAGGACTATATACTGCTTCCAGAAGACTAGATACTGCTTTCAGGAGACTAGATACTGCTTCCAGAACACTATATACTGCTCCAGAAGACTATACTACTTCTAGAAGGCTATATACTGGTTGTAAAACACTAGATATTGCTTCAAAAAAACTATATATTGCTTGCAAAAAACTAGATATTGCTTCTAAAAGACTATATACTGCTTCCAGAAGCCTTGATACTGTTTCCAGAAGACTAAATCTTCTAAAACTGACGATTTTGTGTTAATATATCAAATACAGCGCCTCGCCCGCAAGCGACCTCGGCGATATTAGTTGATATCATTTATTTGATATCTTGGAAAGTGAACAAAACTTACAACACTTGCATAGGAACTCGTTTATCCTCACTTTGCCGAGGTCGCCTGACGGCGAGGCGTTGGTTTTATTATATTAATACGAAAATCGTCAGTTTTGGAATATTATGGCGTAGATATTGCTTGTAGAGGACTATATACTGCTTCCAGAAGACTAGATACTGCTTTCAGGAGACTAGATACTGCTTCCAGAACACTATATACTGCTCCAGAAGACTATACTACTTCTAGAAGGCTATATACTGGTTGTAAAACACTAGATATTGCTTCAAAAAAACTATATATTGCTTGCAAAAAACTAGATATTGCTTCTAAAAGACTATATACTGCTTCCAGAAGCCTTGATACTGTTTCCAGAAGACTAAATCTTCTAAAACTGACGATTTTGTGTTAATATATCAAATACAGCGCCTCGCCCGCAAGCGACCTCGACGATATTAGTTGATATCATTTATTTGATATCTTGAAAACTGAACAAAACGTACAACACTTGCATAGGAAATCGTTTATCCTCACTTCGCCGAGGTCGCTTGCGGGCGAGGCGCTAGAATACTTGTAAATTAACTATTTTGTATTGATGAATCCGAATGTTTCTAGTTCTCGGTCTAATATTAGTTCTAGTGACAGTGGTAGGTGGCGCTAGTTAGCATAAGATATTACTATGTTGTATATTTTTATTGAACTAAAACTAAAACGAGAACTAGAAACATTCGGGTTTAGTCGTGAAAAAAACTTTCAGTCAATGTCAACTTTAATTTTTCATAAAATAACCTTTAAAGTGAGTCCAAACTTGATGCATTTATCTCAAAAATCCAAAAAGTTCGAACTTTCAACTTTTAATTTTGACATATTTGTCAACTTCATAAAAAATTCTTTAAAATGAGTCCAAACTCGGCATAGTTAATGGAAATACAATCACTTCCGGTTTGAAACGTCAACGTCAATTTTGACATATTTGTCATCTTCATTAAAAAACCTTTAAAATGAGTCCAAACAAGACGCACTTAGCTCAAAAAACATTAAACCCGAAGTTAGCAGCAATGAAGATAACAATTTAATTTTTAAATATTAATACCAACCTTAATTTTAATTTTTTTTTATTATATTTTTGTTTTTGTGACAAATATTAAGATATTTTATAAAAATTAAGAATATTTCAAAATGAAGATAATTCATTTTAAACGATTTTTTACGATTACAAATATGTCAAAGTTGACGTTGACATTCTTAACCGGAAGTTGTACTCATTTTAAAGGATTTTTAATAAAGGTTACAAATATATCAAAATTAAGGTTGACATTTTAAACCTGAAGTTAGTTATCATGTAATAGAAGTTTAGCAGTAGTTGCAAGAATTTTAGAACCACTGCTTTTATTTTTTACAGAAAAGAAGTTGGCCGAAAGGACACACAGTGTTGAAAAGATCTTTCAAAATCTTTCTGATCCTCATGCAAATCTTTATTTTCTATTTCTCGACTATATGGTATTTCTCGAACCATGTGCTAAAGCGATAAGTCGTAGAATTCCGTTACCTCTTGTAGACGAAGTAAAAAGAGAAGTAGATAGAATGATTAAAAATAAAGTAATAGAAAATTTAAGCCAAAGTGTTTTCTAAAGTCTAAAGAGGGGCACAAAGTCTGAAATTGCAATAGTTATAAACTAGACTTCAGCAAAAAACAGGAATTACATTGTTCAAAGTCCACATGAAGTCTGAAATTACTGTTCAGAGAAAACAAAAAATTGATTATAAACCAAACATGATTTTTCATGGCAATACTTATGTGTTCAATAAAAGAATGCGAAGAATATGAACAAGAAACCAATGGACTTGTCTTGTTATTGCACAGGACAGGAAATCACCAATACGGAAACTTTGCCAATGCAGGATAAGCACAAAAGCAAAGTAACAGCTGCAGAAATGAGGTACCGGGTGGTACAAGATCCGTATAGATAATAAGAGGCTCCCAAAAAGATGATGATAGACACCCAGAAAGAAGTAGCTGTCAGTATCCAGAACAAAACATACATAACGTTGGCAGAAGACTAGATACTGCTACTAAAAAACTAAATACTGCTTTCTGAAGACTAGATACTGCTCTGGAAGATTAAATACTGCTTTCTGAAGACTAGATACTGCCGACAGGTCTAAATACAGCATCTGGAACACTAAATACTGCTTTCTAAAGACTAAAATTGCTTTGTGGAGACTAAATACTGCTTTCTGAAGACTAGATACTGCTGACAGGTCTAAGTACTGCAAAAGAAAGATAAGATATTGTTGGAGAAAACATACATAACGTTGGCAGAAGACTAGATACTGCTTCTAGAAGACTAAATACTGCTTTCTGAAGACTAGATACTGCCGATAGGTCTAAATACAGTGTCTGGAACACTAAATACTGCTTTCTAAAGACTAAAATTGCTTTGTGGAGACTAAATACTGCTTTGTGAAGACTAGATACTACTAACAGGTCTAAATACTGCAAAAGAAAGGTAAAATATTTTGGAAAAAACATACATAACTTTGGCAGAAGACTAGATACTGCTTCTAAAAAACTAAATACTGCTTTCTGAAGACTAGATACTTCCAACAGGTCTAAATACAGCGTCTGGAACACTAAATACTGCTTTCCAAAGACTAAAATTGCTTTGTAAAGACTAAATATTGTTTTCTGAAGACTAGCTACTACTAACAGGTCTAAATACTACAAAAGAAAGATAAAATATTTTGGAGAAAACATACATAACTTTGGCAGAAGACTAGATACTGCTTCAAGAAGACTAAATACTGTTTTCTGAAGACTAGATACTGCCGACAGTTCTAAATACAGCGTCTGGAACACTAAATACTGCTTTCTAAAGACTAAAATTGCTTTGTGGAGACTAAATACTGCTTTCTGAAGACTAGATACTGCTAACAGGTCTAAATACTGCAAAAGAAAGATAAAATATTTTGGAGAAAACATACATAACTTTGGCAGAAGACTAGATACTGCTTCTAGAAGACTAAATACTGCTTTCTGAAGACTAGATACTTCCGACAGGTCTAAATACAGCGTCTGGAACACTAAATACTGCTTTCTAAAGACTAAAATTGCTTTGTGGAGACTAAATATTGTTTTATGAAGACTAGCTACTGCTGACAGGTCTAAATACTGCAAAAGAAAGATAAGATATTGTCGGAAAAAACATTAAAAAGGCCCCCTTTTAGGCGGCGCCCGGGTAGAGTGCACCCCTTGCACCCCCCGGTAGCGCCGCCTCTGGCTCAGATGTTATTTGGTCGAATCTTGAGAGATAGAATTCCAATATCAAACGAACCTTCAAATGAAAACCTAAATGCAAAACTACCAAATCACGATAAAATCAAACAAAATATGGCAAAAGAAAAGGATGAACAAAAGAAAAACTACGACAGAAGACGCGGAGTGAGAGAAAGAGAAGAACTGAAGAAAGGAGACAGAGTATGGCTTATTATAATTAATAGAAAGGTGGAAGGAAACATTAGAAAGCAAACTCATGAACCAATATCATATGTGGTTGAGACGGAAAATGGACACTTAAGAAGAAATTCAAAGTAGTTTCAAAAACTGCTCATAACAGAAATTCCATCTAGACATGAAGAGGATATCGACGTGAAGCAATTACCAAGAAAAACAAGACAAAGAAGACCACCCCTTAAATTCATAGACTATTTAGTTTAGATAAAATCAATAACTTTCCTATAAAAAGATAGAATGTGAAGTTAGTAGTAAGTGACAGTTAAGAGGTTATGTACGTGTGTAGTAGAAATAAAGTACGTTAAAAAGTAGAAACGTTTATACCCAAACCACCCAAAACATTGATGTTGTTTCATTTTGTATTCTTACTACAGTTTCCACTCAGCGTTTGCTCTACTAGAGGAATTAGGTGTGTCACAGAATAACTATTGCTAATTTCCAGAAATGATAGAGGACACTGAAAAAGGTGTGACTTGTACGCATCGCCTGGGCAATGACACGAGAACTTGTTTTGGCAAGATAATAATAATAATATACTTTATTGCCCAACAGCGTACCAAATTAAGGGCAAAAAAATGACACTAACCAACCACAATCTATCTCATTACACCACAACCTCTGCAAGTACAACCTCGCTTGTGTCGGACGAAGTTCCAGAAATCACTAGGATCGCGTTTTAAGTTATCAGAGTTTTAGTTGGTATTCCCTTCGCATATTTGATAAATAAATTAGATTCACGATTAGCCATTCTGTTATTCAAATCAGATTTTACTGTCTTATAAAACGCATTCTATATCGGTGTTCTGTCAGGAGAGATAGAAACATGCTTGTAATTATGAAGTGAGATAGCTACGAAAATGATTGTTGTTTTTCAAAGGTTGCCATGATTCAGGTTTTTATCTCGATAATTTCCGGACACCAGTTTATTAATAAAAAATGTGTATCTAAGTGTCATCGATCACTTTGGAAAATAAGGATTAGCTATAAATCAGGTTAGTTCTACAACATCTTATCCATTTTACAAACGACAGCAGTAGGTAGCGCTAGTTAGCATAAGATATCACTATGTTGTATATTTTTATTGCACTAAAACTAGAACTAACACTAGACCTAGAATTAGAAATATTCGGGTTTAGCCGTGCGTCTTCAGACTGGTTGTAAAACAATAGATACTTGTTCCAGAAGACTATATACTACTTGCAAAAAACTAGATATTGCTTGTAGAAGACTATAATAATATACTGCTCCAAAAAACTATACTGCTTCCAGAAGATTATATACTGATTGTAAAGCACTAGATATTGCTTCAAGAAGGCTATATACTGCTTGCAAAAAACTAGATATTGTTTCTTAAAGACTATATACTGCTTCCAGAAGACTAAATCTTCCAAAACTGACGATTTTGTGTTGATATATCAAATACAGCGCCTCGCCCGCAAGCGACCTCGGCGATATTAGTTGATATCATTTATTTGATATCTTGGAAAGTGAACAAAACTTACAACACTTGCATAGGAACTCGTTTATCCTCACTTTGCCGAGGTCGCCTGACGGCGAGGCGTTGATTTTATTATATTAATACGAAAATCGTTAGTTTTGGAATATTATGGCGTAGATATTGCTTGTAGAAGACTATATACTGCTTCCAGTAGACTAGATACTGCTTCCAGAGGACTATATACTGCTCCAAAAGATTATACTGCTTTCAGAAGACTATATACTGGTTGTAAAACACTAGATATTGTTTCAAGAAGACTATATACTGCTTCCAGAAGACTATATACTGGTTGTAAAACACTAGATATTGCTTTCAGAAGACTATATACTGCTTGCAAAAAAATAGATATTCCTTGTAGAAGACTATATACTGCTTCCAGAAGATTGAATACTCCTTTCAGAAGACTAAATCTTCCAAAACTGACGATTTTGTGTTGATATATCAATTGCAGCGCCTCGCCCGCAAGCGACCTCGGCGATATTAGTTGATATCTTGGAAAGTGAACAAAACCTACAACACTTGCATAGGAAATCGTTTATCCTCACTTCGCCGAGGTCGCCTGCGGGCGAGGCGCTGTTTTTATTATATTAACACGAAAATCGTTAGTTTTGAAATATTATGGCGTAGATATTGCTTGTAGAGGACTATATACTGCTTCCAGAAGACTATATACTGGTTGTAAAACACTAGATATTGCTTCAAGAAGACTATATACTGCTTGCAAAAAACTAGATATTGCTTCTTAAAGACTATATACTGCTTCCAGAAGTCTAAATCTTCCAAAACTGACGATTTTGTGTTGATATATCAAATACAGCGCCTCCCCCGCAAGCGACCTCGGCGATATTAGTTGATATCATTTATTTGATATCTTGGAAAGTGAACAAAACTTACAACACTTGCATAGGAACTCCTTTATCCTCACTTCGCCGAGGTCGCCTGCGGGCGAGGCGCTGGTTTTATTATATTAACACGAAAATCGTCAGTTTTGGAATATTATGGCGTAGATATTGCTTGTAGAAGACTATATACTGCTTCCAGAAGACTATATACTGCTCCAGAAGATTATACTGCTTCCAAAAGACTATATACTGGTTGTAAAACGCTAGATATTGCTTTCAGAAGACTATATACTGCTTGCAAAAAAATAGATATTCCTTGTAGAAGATTATATACTGCTTCCAGAAGACTATATACTGCTCCAAAAGACTATACTGTTTCCAGAAGACTATATACTGATTGTAAAACACTAGATATTGCTTCAAGAAGACTATATACTGCTTGCAAAAAACTAGATATTGCTTCTTAAAGACTATATATACTGCTTCCAGAAGACTGGATACTGCTTCCAGAAGACTAAATCTTCCAAAACTGACGATTTTGTGTTGATCGCCCACAAGTGCCTCGCCCACAAGCGACCTCTGCGATATTAGTTGATATCATTTATTTGATATCTTGGAAAGTGAACAAAACTTACAACACTTGCATAGGAACTCGTTTATCCTCACTTTGCCGAGGTCGCCTGACGGCGAGGCGTTGGTTTTATTATATTAATACGAAAATCGTCAGTTTTGGAATATTATGGCGTAGATATTGCTTGTAGAGGACTATATACTGCTTCCAGAAGACTAGATACTGCTTTCAGGAGACTAGATACTGCTTCCAGAACACTATATACTGCTCCAGAAGACTATACTACTTCTAGAAGGCTATATACTGGTTGTAAAACACTAGATATTGCTTCAAAAAAACTATATATTGCTTGCAAAAAACTAGATATTGCTTCTAAAAGACTATATACTGCTTCCAGAAGCCTTGATACTGTTTCCAGAAGACTAAATCTTCTAAAACTGACGATTTTGTGTTAATATATCAAATACAGCGCCTCGCCCGCAAGCGACCTCGACGATATTAGTTGATATCATTTATTTGATATCTTGAAAACTGAACAAAACGTACAACACTTGCATAGGAAATCGTTTATCCTCACTTCGCCGAGGTCGCTTGCGGGCGAGGCGCTAGAATACTTGTAAATTAACTATTTTGTATTGATGAATCCGAATGTTTCTAGTTCTCGGTCTAATATTAGTTCTAGTGACAGTGGTAGGTGGCGCTAGTTAGCATAAGATATTACTATGTTGTATATTTTTATTGAACTAAAACTAAAACGAGAACTAGAAACATTCGGGTTTAGTCGTGAAAAAAACTTTCAGTCAATGTCAACTTTAATTTTTCATAAAATAACCTTTAAAGTGAGTCCAAACTTGATGCATTTATCTCAAAAATCCAAAAAGTTCGAACTTTCAACTTTTAATTTTGACATATTTGTCAACTTCATAAAAAATCCTTTAAAATGAGTCAGACCTTAAAGGCAATTCAGGCCTACACGTGTGGCTCCGCACTGATCAGAGAGTTCACCAACAACGTTTCTTAACCTTCC
>NW_019280941.1:0-64417 GCF_000648695.1 Onthophagus taurus
ACCTCATAGCTTTCTTTTCACGTGATTATCCTCAGGCCATTTAGAGTGGGATAGAAAATCCTCGGAGGCTGTATTACGAAATCCTTTTCTTCGGGTATGATATCGAACGAAAAGCTCTGTGGAAGAACATTGCGGGAATCGCGTTTGAAACGCATTCCCAAGACGACGACAATGACGGAGATATCTTTGGTGTCGTTCCCCGCGATCTCAACCAATTGCTAAGATGACATGGACTACTTTTATTAAAATACGACAGACAAATATATATAAATTTATTGCAATTATCAAGCATTATAAGTACTTTATTTTAAACATCATATCTTCTTCAGCATTAATTAATTCCCACTTAACGAACAACGGAATTAATTAAAAAACTTTTAATCACAGGACAACACCAAGATAAATTTGCTGTGTTGTGCAGATGGACGACTTAATGAAAAGAGGAATTGAAAACTCTAATTTTTCGTTTTTTTTTATATTAATGCAATTTCAGTTTTAAATGCAAACTAAAACTTGTTACAAGAAGTAACGGGAAGTTTCGAAAAAATTAAGCAACTATATAAACCGATTTATAAATGACGTGAAGATATTTCAAGCTCTCATCAAACTAAGATAATACTAATAAATAGGGCTTAATAAACTACGAAATATAATTCTATATCTTGGTCGTATTGGATTCATTTCAAAGTTGAATAAATTTAGTGATAAGTGTCTCCTGTGTTATTTTGTGTATCGTTAGTATGCAACCCAACGATATTAATACATGAAACTAAACTCAAAACTTCTTGGTGCAACTCATCATGGATTCCTATGATATGAGTAGCACGAAAAATGAGTTTTTTAGAGAATTCCTACAGTAGATGAAAAAGACACGAGAGTTTTACTTTGCAATAACTAGCCCAAGCGCAGTTAATGAAATAGGTATCAGAAATGATTTTGAAGTGATTATTTGAAAGTTTCTAACTGCGGGAAGAACAAGACCAAGAAATATTGTATCCCATCGTCCTGGCCCTAAAGACAATACAAAATAAACTGCAATTCGAATCTCCTCCTAATATAATAAAGGAAAACTTCACCGGAAAATGAGATGCTCTGTGTACTTCCGTAACTGAAATAGCGTTTATTGACATTTTAATAATGAGTGGAAGTTAAGAGCTTTCTGTCATAGCTTTCTTGATATGTAAAATACTGATGGTATCAAATGTGTTTATTTAAGCTACGTTCCCACTAGGACTGTATCACGGCGTAAATAACACTAGCACGTCGCACGCTCGCTCGTCACAACACGAAAGCAAGTAACCTTGACAGTTTACACTGCTTAGAGGCGTTCCCACTAGTATAAAACGAAGAACCATGAGCGTGAACCATGAACGAGCTAATTGCCGAAGAGTGGGCTGTCGTGTGTCCTATTTTTCTGGTACTTTAAAAAAGAAAATAGAACGGTTGAGAGAGTCTCTGAGAAGAATACTTAAAAAAAGATGGTGCTGGATGATATTGAAGCGAAAAATATCGGGGGGAACAAATTTTGTTGAAATAGTGTTAAAAAATCGTTACCCAGATTTCAAACATCTGTTACGAATAAATGAAGCTCAATTTAACTGCCTTCTACAACATGTTGCTCCTCCAATCACAAAATCCGATACACATTTAAGGAAAGTAATAGGTGCCAAAATAAAATCACAAGTAACGTTACGTTATGTAGCCAAAGGTTTGGAGTTTTTGCTTGGTGTACTAAAAAAGATCAAAAAATTTATTCGCCAATCCTTTTAGCAGCAACCTCTCGCAAATTTCTGTCTCTACGTATTTGCACTGCGAAGACGAACTGACCTATTCACGACTGAAAAATCAATCACATGTTTCTCATTTTTTCGTTCGAGGGCGGTCTCTCTCTTGAATTCTTCTACAATGGACTTCAGCTAAATAATGCATGTGCACAGAACAATATATCCATCAACGACCCAAATAGGAACATTATAAAGGACAATTCATATAACAATATTGTACTAGCTCTGAACTTGGTCAATAATTATTCTTTTATCCTTGTCTTTATCATAAAGGAAAACAACAGAGAAATTCCTAATGAATTTCTACCAAACAGGTATCACCAAGTTTTTTTGGTTATAAAGACAAAATACTATTAGTATCCTATGTACCAAACAGATATAAATTGTTTGTTAAAACTAAGAATGATGTGAAAAAGACAGAATGGCGTAAAAAACATTTCTCAAAGAAAATCACACTTAAATTAGCAAATTAACAATTAAATTTTAGAAGAACCGTTGCAACTGTTCTTAAATCCCTAGAAATAAGATTAATTGATGTAAGTTTTATAAACACGGAATTAGGACCGCCGAATAATAAAAATATCGAAGCAAAGAATCATTCTCGAAGAAAAATAAAAAAATAGCAGCAAATTGTGCAACTTGTGTAATACAAATACGCGGTTATGAACGTGAAATATTTGTTAGAACCTTTACAGAAAACTATTCGTGATGTACACATATGTTTCATACAAAATGTGTCGTAGTTTATAGGTTAATTAATTTCTCCTAGTGTTTTAAACATACCTTAAAATCAGTAATCCAAAAACTATTTGCTTATACCTCGATCGCCTTTCTGTGTTTTCGAAGATAAAACGATATGACTTTGGGATAAAGATCTGTTGTATACCAAAGCCGTAAAGCAGTATTTCTAATAAACTATAGAGGTGGTACCCGAAATCATGTACAGGAGAGGCGCTACAATTTAGATTATTTGATAGAAACCCAATAATTGAAACACCTTAAAGGAATAATAAAATCCCTAAAGAAATTGAAAATAATTTGGTTACGATCAAAATAAATAATTTTTGACTCGAATCTATATAACAATCCACTTTAATGAACAGATATAGTTGATATACATGGCACATACATATGG
This sequence comes from Onthophagus taurus, assembly GCF_000648695.1. Lineage (NCBI taxonomy): Eukaryota > Metazoa > Arthropoda > Insecta > Coleoptera > Scarabaeidae > Onthophagus > Onthophagus taurus. Next base: position 2,920 of record NW_019280941.1, read on the forward strand.
AACATTTATTTAAATATGTCAAATAGTTCATGTATCGAATATGTGTCATGCGAGCTTTGACGAGTTTTTTTCTCTCTTTTCTATAAAACCGTAGTAAACCGGTAATCATTAATATGTATACAAAATGATTACGTTTTTAATAAATTTGCTGCAACTGTGCGTCAGTTTGTTGACAGTGCGATGTTTTTTCAATCATATATAGGCGCATCATATCATTATATAGGCGCAAGCAACCGCGACTTAAATAGGCAAACTCATACAATTCCTACTCTAATTCTGCACCTCAGAGGTAAGGTGTGTTAAATCACATTTTTTACGAAATGAGTTATCTCCACTATGTGTATTTATTTAAACATTAAGTCCACTTTCAAATCTGTCTCCTTAACAATCAGAAGTAAAGTGTGTTAAATCAAATTTTTTGCGAAATGAATGCAAAACATTAAATCAACTTTCAAATCTCTCTCCTTAACAACTTCGAGTTTGTGACTTAACATACCTTACCTCTGAGGTGCTGAATTACAGTGGATGAAAATCTTGGATAACACATATTGTTATTCCTCGTACGCAAGCGATCTCATCTTTATACACTAAATTTATCAACTAATCCTCTTGCGGAAGAGACATAGCAAAATTGATGATCAGCTTCAAGTTGACAAGATATTAATTATAGAACCTTGGCCGCAAGCAACTTCAATGCTACTGTAAGAAAAATATCTAAAATTGTTGCCAATTATTCATATACTCCTGATCAGGTTTTCACTGCGAATAAGTCAAGATTAGTTTGGTAAAAGAATGACGAATAGGACATTCACAAAGCAGTAACAGATTTTGAAAAAATGTTTAATGAATGGTTTCTAGAATTTTGAATGAATGTTTTAACCCAGATGATAAAAAACATTTAAATGAAAATAGACTATCTTTTAAAGTGCTTTTGTTAATTGACAATGCAACGGGTCTTTAATAACGAATCTTTAACAGTTATTAATGCTTGAAAATAAAAAATACAATATCGTAAAGCCGCAAGCATATAACGCGATTAGGTAGTCAGCGGCTCCATCAATCTCCAAAGGTATTCTTAGGTTTTTTATTTTCCAATTTATATCTCATAGTCAAGGTTTCACAAAGCTAATACACTTGTGCTGTGCGCTCTCACATTCATTACACCAATTGGAATGGAGTTTCTTCTTCGAAGTCAATGATAGAAGTTAATGTTGTCAACTGGCTGTTGCATCTATACTTTGGGATGACGGTAAAAGCGGTCTTCGTGCTTCCCGGCATCTTTACATCTTTACGGAATGAACATTTAATTCTTTATATTATCTACAATATCTTATTTTGAAACGTCTGAATAGCCGTGACGTCACTATCGCTTGCGATCCCCACCCAGATTAGTTTAAGACTATGGTATACAATTAATTTATATGATGTGGGCATCTCCATGGCACCAGGAGCTGAGTTCTTTGCATTTTTTCTTCACGTGCTTCTTCCATTTGAGCCTTGTGTCCAAAGTCATCTTAGATATTCTGCTGTTTTAGTATAAGGCACTACAACATCATTTTTGTGTAAACTGCTTGACTATGTCACTAGCTTTCTGTAGCGTTGTAGTTGCTTCTTGTACTGTTAATCCATTAGCAAGTATGGCCGTATCATTAGTGAATGTTCTGAATGTTGGCATGATTACGTCATCGTTTTTGGGCAAATTACGTATGAAAATTTGTAATGAAATATTTTCAAGTATTTAAGAAATTTACACTATGACATAATATATGGAGATCAAACGGCGGGATCCAGAATAGTCTGTTCTATCCAACCGTAAAAAAAACAAAAACAAAATCCATGAATTATAACAAACAAAAGCAAAATCTTGAAATCATTAATACAGTATCACCAACATTATATCAAATCCAAATTTAAACATAATTAAATTAAATGAAAGAGCCCAAAAGACCCAAACGTAGATTAAATGAAAAAAAAAAGAAAGAAGAAGAGGAAAATAAACAATAATAATGAAAATTAAAAATGGACTTAGTGTAATAACTGATGGCGTAACTATTAACATCGTAACAATGAGTTTATATCAATAATAATAAGGTCAAAAGAAGGTCACAAGAAAGTCACAGAGAAATAAAGAAAAACAAACATCAGAAAAGACCCGTTGACCACTGAATAATCATATTCCTCAATTTTATTCGAAATTGGTCATATTTCAGTTGACGTAGTCCATGCTTCCATACCATTTATAAACATGATATGTAAATGACCTTTGAAAAAGTGATGTTCTATGTTTTGGAAGATAGAAAGTAATACCTGACCTTGTCCGACTTCCTTTGCACTGCAGTTTATATTTAATTTTATTATACAGGTACTCTGGCACTCCAGAGGTAACGATTCTATGATAGAAAGACAAACTATGAAACTCCCGTCAAGAGCTCATGTTTAGCCACCCAGCATCCTTAAGTTTATGAGAAATTTTATTAAACTTGCGAATCCCATAAATGAATCTGAGGCAACTATTCTGAACCTTTTATATACTTTGTGACGTGACTGCGCCTATAGCCTTATGATATACAGCAGCCATATAGGTAAATTGTGAAAGAACAAACATATCACAGAGGTGAGCTTCAGAGACCTTTTTAATTAAGGTATTATTCATCTTAATGGCTAAGTGCGAAGTAGGGTTGCGCTGTTGGCCATTAAAACTCATCCACATCGAGTTTTTTTAGCTGGTGGTTTGTTGCTAATTCAAAAATCGTATCAAGGTTACCGCTAATACTAGCCTCAGCAATACCACTGCCCGCTGTCGTGTATGAAGCGTAAAGCTGGGTATCATCCGCATATGTACTCATTTTATAGAATTTAATAAATTTATTAAATTGTGAAGTATAGATAGAAAACAAAACAGGTCCCAGCACAGATCCTTGGGGAACACCATTACACAGTGCGAGTTCACCAGACAAGGCATCACTAACTTTCACCCTCCGTGTGTGATCACTAAGATAGCTACTCAATATTGTTACTGCACCTACACTAAAACCCAGGTAACGTAGTAGTTTGCTCAAAATGGTGTGGTTAACAGTGTCAAATGCTTTTGAGAAGTCTAAAAAAACCGCAGCAGTACTCTCTCCCACATCGACAGCGGACAATATATCATCAGTTAGATTTAACATTGATCTTGTGCAACTATACCCACATCGAAACCCCGATTGTTCTGAAGGGAGCAAACTATTGGTCCATATACTCCACCAATTGAACCTTCATAACCTTCTCTAAAACTTTAGAAAGAACAGGGAGAATACTTATTGGTCGCAAGTCACTATATTCTCGTGGGTTATCCTTTTTAAGCAGAGGAATAACCTCTGCGCGTTTCTATTCCAAGGGAAAGACATGGTGAACTAAACAACAATTCAGTATGTGATCAAATATGGCAAAATGGTGGGATCAAACACAGTTTGATCATCTCAATGGAAATTCCATCAGTATCAACAGCAGAAGATGTAATAGATGCTATGGCGTCAGAAACCAGAGGAATCTCCACAATCTTAAATGAAAACTCACTACTATAAGTAGGAGAACTATACAGATCAAGGTCAGAAGCCTGCAAATCTTTAATAATGTCATTTACACTGCCTACAAAATAATCTTTAATCTGATCAGGATGTTTTAAATTTAAAGGTAGACAAGATTTTTTAAATGGTTTTAAGTTCAAAATGTTCAAGTTATTCCACATCTGTTTGGTGTTGCCCGTAGCAGCAATAGAACCAAAATAAGCTCGTTTTTCATTTCTTATAGCTGCAGTAGTAAGATTACGAAGGGTCTTATAATATTCCCAATGAGCCGGCCTGGCCGTATGTCTAAACTTGGTTTTAGCCTCATTTCTCAACTTAATCATTATTAAGTAATATTAATTAACTAATATTATCAGTCACCCAGGGTACGGCAGGCTTGGTAAATCAACATTGGTTTATTGGAGCGTGAACATCAAATAAATCAATTAATGCGTTTGTAAAGAATGAGACCTTGTCGTTAATATCAGTTAGATAAAATATAAAATTGAATTGAACTGATTCTAAATCATGCAGAAAAAATACACTATCAATACGGCTTAATAGTCGTAGAGACTTAAACACTGGAGATTGTCTACCTACATTCACACCAACATCCCAAAATACCATGTCATGATTAGACAACTTACACGGAAGCAATCCACTACGAAGAACCAGAATCTTTTCGAACGTTATCAACAAGTCTATCAGTGAAGCCGTTCTAAAAGTAATTCTTGTAGGCACATCAATCAATTCTTGACCGCCAAGGAAATTTAGCAAATTCAACAGATACTCACTGTCGCAATTATCCATATTGATTAAATTAACATTAAAATCACCGCAACATATAATTCGACCAGTAAAGCTCAGACAACTTACAACCGAATTCTCAAATTCATCCAGAAATCCTTTGTAATAAACAGCGCGAGGCTTATACACATATTCAACACACAGACATTCGCAACCAAAACGGACTTTTACCCACAACTGCTAAATCTTGAAAGAAGACGGAATAACGAAGAACTCCAAAAAATCACGTAAAACAAAACAAATTCCGCCACCTCTCAACCCCCGATCACTGCGTATCACATTATATCCATCCACATGAAAAGTGTGATTATCCTGTAGCCAGGTTTCAGACAAGGCCAATAAAAACATCCACATTAGTATCAGCAATCAACGTCCTCAAGTCTTCAATTTTTGATCGCAATGATGTAATATTTAAATGTATAATCTTTAGAAAATTGCACACCATACCGTATAGAGAAAGAGTATAAGAAAAATAGTGAAAACCAAAGAATGAACAATTCAAAAAGTAAACAAAACAAACTATCACTACTAAATTAGAAATTTTCTTTAGCTTCTTATTACAAATCATTTATGGCTTCTCTAAATTCTTTTAGTAGTTAAAGTGTTACATTTAAAAAATAAAAAACGTTAATTCATGATTACTTTGTCGTCTTAATGGATTGTCAAGATTGAAGGAAAAATAAGTACTTTTACAAACTAAGAAAAAGATATGAAACTAGGGAAAAGTGTATAAGCTAATTAGGTGGGACAATGCTAATTCTGAAAATAGCGTGTCGTTCTCATCTCCTTTTTTAAAAATCGACAACTTTTTCCTTGAAATTACTATTTTCGCGCGTCCCTTCAAGCCCTCTGGGATTATGAAAGGCCAAGCAGCGCGTTTTCCGCATTTCCATAAATTTGCATGCGATGAAAAACTGTAATACAATTCCGTTCCAGCGCGCACACCTAATCTTTCTTTTTTAATACTGTAATTGCCACGGGTAATTGTTCTGATACCGTGAACGTTGGCAGGTTTAATTATCACATTAAACGTGTAATAAAATAGAAACAACAAAACTTAATTCTTCCTATTTTGCAAGAAGCTCTCTTTATTGTCTGTTTTCGGATAGAGATAAAAAAGCTCTATAGATACAACGAAAAGATCGAGCGAGAATTACATTAAGTTAAGCATCACATTAAATAGTCGACATCCTTAAATGTTAATTACAACAGAGAGGGGACGACGAGAACTTAACGACATACGTTCAACACATTATGACAGTGTTATAATTAATTAAGCAGAAAGAGGGTTTTTCCAATGTCGAATGAAAGCCGTTTACCGATGCGTGCACATGCTTTTTAAACTTTCTGGGAAAAAGCTCGTTTTAAAACTTTATAATGAAACCCCTCAACAACTTTTGATTGTTGCGATACGAAACGTTCCATAAACTTTTCAAACTTGAGTTTTTTCGTGAAATTTTTATAATATACGTTAAAATTTAACGAAAAAAAAAATTGAATTCATTATTAGGAAAGCAAAAATGTCTTTATTTATTTATAAAATAATTTTTAAAGCTTTATTTTGTTAAAGCATCATTTTAATTTTAATCTGTAAAGCATCGCATTACAGATTAAAATTCATTTATTATTTATCTAAATTTTTTTAAATGTGTGTCAAAAATATTTAAATATTTAGTTGATTTACATTTTTGTTATAAACAGCAGTTTCGAGAGGAAAAATAACGTCTGGTTAAAACTTTTAATACTACAGGAATATGTTTTTATTTTATATCTGTGCATATTTTACGTCCCTATTATTTATCAAGTGGCAAACGTATCCGTAACAGAGATTCAATTTGGAAAGTGAATTTCAATTGTTGCGGTCGGCAGGTTTCATATGTATATGTTTGCTACGTAATGAGAATTTACTAGCCTAGCTTATCGATTTTTGGCATTGGAAAGCCAACTCGGCTTTACATTTTTTAACAGTCCTAATTCAATAAACCCCTAGGCTTTTTGGTTTTAAAATTTATTAACACAGTTTTTATTAAGAATAAAACACAAACATTTTATAAAATAAAAAGTTATTTTATTTAAACCTCAATTTATTATTATTATTTGAAAATTGTGTTGTGTCGAAAATTATGAAACAATTTTACTTATATGATGCTAATAATACACATGTTGAATATTTTAATCAAAACACACAAAAATAGATCGCCTATTATAATTTTTGTTATTATATGTCAGTATATTAACAGTTAAAGTCTACAACTGTATAAGAGAACTTAATCACAAAATTATCATCGAATTATTTGTAGAATTTTTATAAAACCTTCATATCGCCTCCGTGCGACAATGTACCAGGAATATCTAGAAAACAAACTGTCTGGGTTTAATTTTGACACTAGTTCACATATAGATGGTAGGACATCAATAGGAATAAAATATGACGTTTTTAAGCCATTTTCTTTTCCGATAACGGTGAGTAGCATAAAAATAAATTCAAATAAAATTAAAAATATTGAATGATGTCAGTATATCTTATTGGATATTTGCGCCAAAAATAAAGGGTACCACAAAATCTTCTCTTGGTAATCAGACAGCAGAAGATTAAAATTGATTTATCACCAGCCATCAACGTCTAATGAAAGGATTGAAGTAGAGGGACTGGACTTACATGAACTTGACCACATAATTATGTATCCCAATATTTTATTTATTTTATTCCTCGACAATTGTCTGTACTTAGATGGTGTAGGAATAAAGTGAAACTATTTCCCATTTTAGTTGACAAAAGTGGTAAAATTTTCAGGTGAGAGTGACCATAACCTACGAATTCTCGAATATTTGACAAAATTTTTTAGAAAAATCATAAGTGTCGGAATCCGCACTCAAAAATTGATGCTTATTTTTTAATTTATTAAATTCTTTCCACTTATTAGAAAAAGCACGAACTAATTTGCTTGGAGTCTGCATGAAAATATTAATGATATCTCTGCATGATTTATCATAATAATTTGAACCTTACAACATTTATATTGATATATGAACAGATCATGTAGACCGACATTTAATAATCACATGGTTACAAAGCGATTTTTATAAGCTTCTCGTAGATTTTACGATTGTTATGGTACGACTATATACCATATTTTTTAGTAGTAATAAAATTTATATTTGACACTTGCTGCATAACGTCTAAAAGCAATGGCATGGAATAGGTGTAAACGTAGCGATCGTTTATTTGACGACATGGCATAATATTTACCCTGCTTAACAACTTGTTTAAAATAAATTGTCTATAACAAAACATTTAAAATATTGCCATTTTATTGAAAATAATAATACCATTTATTCAATCACGTGGACTACATAAGTAGATGTGACAAGCCAGTATACATAGAACAATAAAACAAAATATAATAATAAATTAAATAATACGTTATAAAAAATAAAAATCACAACATATCTAAAAATTCCAAAAAACAATCCAACCACGTAATTGCCATTATCAACATTATCGTAAATCTACTGGACGAACTCAATTGAGGCAGTCTCAGTAGATAGCTTACGTCTGAAACCATGCTGGCAGGTACTAATAACACCCAGCTTGTCAAGAAAATCGAGAATCCTGTTACTAATTAATTTTTCAAATACTTTAGAAAAAGTAAGTAGCAACTTTAAGAGATGATGGGAAAACACTCGCTGTTATCGACCGATTCAAAATAAGCGCAAGAGGTTCCGCAATAACATTGTTGCCAGTGTTATTTGATAACCTTCACATCAATTCCATCTATATCCGCACTGCTTACATTCTTTAAAGCATTGATAGAGTCAACCAATTCTTCAGTAGACTCCGGCCAAAAATACATACTGCAGGAAAGAGATATACCCAGTATACATGAATCCACAACAAGAGGACCAAAAACAGATCGCACCTTATCAGCCGCTACCGTCGAAAAAGTACTCACAAAATACGTCGGACAACCATTTTGAGTCAGCAATCGTAACTCCGTCAATATTTAACATTATCTCTCTCTCAACATTATCGCTTCCCAACTGTGTGTTTAGATATTAACGCCATTAACAGCGCGATTTATTGGAAGCACTAGAAATCTGATTAGCAATAAAAAATCGTCTGGCATTATGAATCAGTGATTATAAGAAGATTTCATATCGTTGTATTTTGCACGTTGATGAGGGAAGCCATTTGTAATTAAGCAACGCATGATTCTTAGACTATCACCAGTGGGTGACCCAACTACTACCTCTAACATTTATTGTACCTCGACAACACAAAAATAGTAAGTAAAAATATTAAAGAAACGGTTAAAAATATTGTCAATGTTTACGTCCAATAATACATAACAAGCAAAACCAACCCAGTCCTGGGATATAAGTAAACGATTCAGTTCGTGTAAACATAAATTACCCAGTTTCCTAACAGCCAATTCTCTAATATGTACGTATGTTTAAAAATAATTATATTTTATTTCTTTTCGTAAATTTAAGACCACTTTTGTATTAAGCTAAAACAAAATTTATAAAAGACTAAAACACAATAAAAATAGTTCTATATTTCGAATCCAAATAATAATTTATTTCGTATGTGTTGCTACATAACTCGAAACTAAATAGAGTACATTTACTCCATTACGATTAGCAACTGATTCTGTTCAAAAATCGCCAACATCCGCCTTTAGCAAATCTACACAATTATCATTTAAAGACATTTTAGGAAGAAAACATACGTACTGCCCCATTGCTTCACGTTTAGATCACGTCCGGGTCACCAAATATACAGAAGATTTGAGTTAACCACTTATGGAACGAATTCTTTTTCAGATTTCTATTCCAAAATGTACGTTTTCTTTGTCATACCTTTGTTGTCTCTTGAATGGTAAATAGAATGGTTCCATCAACAGATTTTTAAAAGAAATTAAAATCAGTGAAAAAAAGAAATTTAAAATTTGCCTGATGCTTAATCGTTCATGAAAAAGTCCAATAAAAAAGCAGTACCATTACACTATAAACATTTATTTATGCTTTTCTTACATAAAAAGGATAGAAAGAATAAGTAAGTGAAACAAAAACATACGCATATTTGCTGGACGCTAAATCCTCGAAAGGTCTAAATGGTGATTACAGTATAGTACACACGAAAACATGGGCTTACACATAGGGCAAAGGTATCGCGTTTCCCGTCTAATTTCTTGTTACGACTATTGCGCATCATACTGCAGACCACACACTGTCTAGTGGGATTTCTCTGTCAGTTCAGTTTCTAAAAGACATTTAAGGAAAATGCCCCCCGTAAGTCTCTGAGGAAGATAATGTTGGAAGGTCGACCTACCTTAGTTAGGGATACAGAATTGTCATGTAAATATTTTAACGCAGTTTCCCAAAGTACAGCTATTCTATACTCCATTGGCGTTTTCTTCCCCTCTCTCTGGTAAATTATGATACAAACGAGTTGCATAACGCTAAATCTAAAAGATGGAGTGAAAATCTTCTTGTAGTACTTCTTTCACCGTTTTTCACAAGCGAATTCGAGGTTAAACCAAACGAAACGTAAAATTTAGATTCGCCCGAGTTAACTCGCCTGGTTAGTGCCATAAATACAATAATGAGTGTACTCGTTGTTTATCCTTAAATGGCTAATAATATATTAATGTTATGCTTATACATATAATAATTTTTGAACGACCGCTTTTGTCCAAGCATAGTAGCAGGTGGTTGAAAAAATGTGTTGCGTTGGATTGTTAAAATTTTTTAAGTTACGGCATTTGAAAGAGCTTCTACAGTCCGTGTTTTTTCAATGTAAACTAGACCTTTTCGGTACTCAAATCGAGCAATGCCGCACAGTTAGTTTCTCTCTGTATGTAGGCCTTTCAGGGACTTCTAGTGGATTATTTGCCCATACTGATGTTTTCATAGGGATGAAAGTGGAAGTCCAAGTGCAAAATTCGGTAAACTGACCTGTCTGACATGCGCAAAGTGCGAGCGTGTCGTGTCGCTGAACGGCAAGAACTGGTCTGCACAGCTTGTCGAACTCTTTCGATGTTTTCTGGTGTTCAAACAGTGACTTCCGCGTACTGTTGCAGATCTCACAGTTTCTGTCGTTCTAAAGTAGTTAAACTATTTCTATATTGTATGGCGACAAGGGAAGGCGCCCCGTCGACCAAGATTGAGATGAATCTTGGTCAAATTGGTGATCGATTGAACAACACAGCGAAGTTGTTCAATCGATCACCGTTCCATGTGCACTGATATAACATCTAACAATGGTATAACAAAATGTATATCGGCCAATTCCAAAACATTATTCCCCACCCCCCTTAAGTTATACACGTTTCAAAAAAATAACAGCTTTCTGTCGGACGCTACAGTACTGATTATTCTCTTTGGAAAGGCACTAAAAGACTAAAAAGAACTCTCCAGTTAAAAACGCTGACGAACTAGAAATAACTATGTTAAAAAATAAGGGCTAAAAAACATCGTTGATGTACCTTGGTATATTATTAATAGCAGCCTCTAAGCCTCTTAAGTTAGATTTAATTTACTCATTAGTCATGCTTGGCCAAATCCTAAACAGATTATTGAAAAAAAGTGTTTTCTACAAGATAGATTGATATTGTGTCTGACGATGTTATGGGAAGGCACAGAGAGGATTGCAATTGGTCTTTCTCATTCTTAGGATCATCATCTTAGAGTTTTCGATACTTTTCGAGATAGGCAATCTTACTTCCCTCAACGATGCAATTCACGCTGATATATAAAATATTTATACTAATTTCAGTAAGATTATCGACGGTATCGTCGACTCATATATTTACTCAAAGCTTCACTAAATGAAATAAGTACTGCTTCACAAAATACTTGAATTAATTAATTTATATATGTATGTATATACACCACCTGTAGACTGTTTGAAGTTGTAATGTAATATTGCGTCATGTATATTACATGGCATTTAATTCAGAATAACGTTAGGCAAAATCATTTATTAGGAGTGGATGTGATTTGATACAGTGTTGACAACTATATTCCATTAAAGCAACTGAAATCAAAGGCATTCCACCCAAATTTGACAACAGAGTTATGTTACACAATGTGTAACATTATGTACGTATTGGTGCATGTTGGACTTTGTACTTCGCAATTCTTCCGCACCACAAACTTCTCAGCATCTATTCGTGTATCATTCAAAATATTTGTCTATATTATCCAAGAATGACACGCTTTGCGCTGCGTTAATTATCAATTGTGTCATGTTCTACCTCGAAATATAATTTCAAAATTAATTCTACAGTGTTAAAGTGTTAATAATAACAATAATACTTTTATTGAATACGCATCAAAATGTACAATATTCTTGTCAAATAAAAGTTGTAGTAAGAATGACAATAAAGAAAACAGGTATTCATTAGTTTATCTTCATTGTAAAATATTCATCTATAGAGTAGAATTCCTTTTCTAATAGCATATTCTTGACCTGTTTCTATTCAATGTTTTGAAATGGGGTGATAATTCATTGTATAACTTTATAGATATATAGTTAAAATTTATTTGTGATATAGTTATTCTGTGATATGGAAGTTTGATGTCATCTCCATGTCTGGTGCAGTAGGGGCAAGAGTCTGTAATTGTGGTTAATGACTCCCTCGTTTTGTGTATATAGTCTAAACACGTAAGTATATATGAAGATGGTAATGTCGGTATTTTTAGAGTTTTAAAATGACCTTTACAACTCTGATGTTGTTTTAGACCTTATTGTTCTTATTGCTTTCTTTTGTTGTTTGAAAACTTCTTTTAGATCACTGGAAGCACCCCATATTGCTATGGGATACACCGCCATGCTGTGGAACTATGCGAAATACACATTTCGTGATTCAGCCGATGGTAAGTCTTTTACCACTACTTTTAAACAATACATTGACGTTGCTAATTTCTGTTTAAGCTGCGATATCTGTTCCGACCAACTCAAAATTTCCGTAAACACCACGCCAAGAAATTTAGTCTAATTTAGTATAAAACGTGAGTACTTGGTTTTAGTTTTATTTAGTTGTAATTTGTTGAGTTAAACCACTTTTTTGCCTCAACCATTGTTGTACTAGCATTTTCCTGAAGTCTTTCAATATCCTTTTCCACATTTATGACGGAAGTATTGTCCGCATAAAGACAGAGTGAATCCGATGCTACAAAATCCGGCAGATCGTTTATGTAGATCAAAAAAGAACCGAACCTTACGGAACTCCTGTTTCGATTCTCTTCCACTCCGATATTTCACCTTTCCAGTGAGATTGTTGTTGTCGCTGATCCAGATATGAAACTAACAGCTTAAGGGCCTTATCTCTTATTCCGTGTTTGTTCGATTTCTTAGTAAGAATGACATGATTTACAAGATCAGAAGCCTTGCTAAGATCACAAAAGGCAATTTCAGTATATTTTTGTTCATCAAAATCTCTTATGATCACTTATAATACATTAAGCAGTGCCGTGTTCGTGGATTTACCTGGTTGATAACCATGTTGGTAAGTCGTTAATAAGTTTTCATAAGTCAAATATTTAAGTAAGCTCTTCTTTATGACAATTTCCAAAATTGTGAGCATTGAAAGTAGGACAGAGATTGGACGGTAGTTATTCAGGACGTTGGGATCTCCAGGTTTCTGTATTGGTATAATTTTCCCGTATTTTAATTCTTCTCGAAAATTTCCCTCTTTGATACATTTATTGAAAATGTCTATTAATTGATTAGAAACACAAGTTATTACTTCTTTTAAGAGATTCGTTGATAATCAATATATATTTATGTTGTACTCGTTGTACCCGTGTTTGTACTCGTTTTTTTCAGATCTTTTACTATTTGTAGCAGTTCCTCTTCCGCTAAGTACGGAATCATTCAAAACGTAAATTATTATTATTATTATTCTCAGAACGTTGAATAAATCTACCATTTGCTTCCATTTAAGCCACATCTACTTCTACTTTATACTTATTTTTCAAATTATTGTACGTATCGTTTAGTCTGAGGTCTTCAGCTACGGATATTGTTCTGTTCAAGGCATCTAACTGGTTTTTCATTTTTTTAAATGTTTCTGTTTCCCATTTTTTACAATTAATTTTTGCTTTTTTTGTTATGATTTCAGGAAAAGCTGAATTATAGCAGTGTAGGTAGTTAGCATGGATATATGTATAACTATTTTGCGCATCTGCATTTGCTATGTAAGACCAATCGCAGTCCGTCAGCAAGACCTTGAATCTTTCAATATTTCTCATTGTAAAGTTACGGCGTTTAATTATTTTATGATTTATTCTTCCAGGTACCAAGCAAAAGGACAGTATTTGAGCAAGATGATCTCCACGGTGAAAATGTACTGTTTCCAACTTAAAAACTGATAAGAATTTGTCAGTAAAAATATTATCAACAGATCTCTTAGCCCCAATACTGGAAGCTTCACAAAATAACGGGTATAAAGCAAATTCGATCATTGTTATAATAAGATCAATCTTTAGATTTAGTTTTTTCATTTATATAAACATTGAAATCACCCATAACAAATATTCTCTTATTTAATTGTGTAGCTGTTATATAATATAATGTATCATACAATCTATACATGAACTTCTCCTTATCCCCACTGGGAGAGTGGTAGACCAGTATAATTACAGATTTTAATTTGGGTATTAAAACTTTATTAAACATCGNATTTCTTAGTTGTAAATAAATTTGACAGTAATTTTGATGGAATTTTAGGCTCAGATTTCCTTATGAAATTTGGTGTTACGATAAATTATGAAAACCTTTCGATGTCATTTTGGATAAATGATCAATTGTTAACGGTATCATTAGCTTCGTCTTTCGATAACATGACCGCCATACCACCCAGGTGTGAAATAATAAAATTTTTCGATTGTAATTATGAAGGAGACTGTGTAGTTCTTTCCGAAAACGTATGCGAAGGTGAGAATCCAATAAAATTGCTAAATGCAAACGATCTTGAACCATCGCATTATTATTATTCTCAGAACTTTGAATAAATCTACCATTTGCTTGCTTTTTAGTCACATCTACTTCTAATCTATACTTATTTTTCAAATTATTGTACGTATCGTTTAGTCTGAGATCTTAAGCTACGGATATTGTTCCGTTCAAGGCATCTAACTGGTTTTTCATTTTTCTAAATGTTTCTGTTTCCCATTTTTTACAATTCATTTTTGCCTTTTTTTGTTATGATTTCAGGAAAAGCTGAATTATAGCAATGTAGGTAGTTAGCGTGGATATATGTATAACTATTTTGCGCATCTGCATTTGCTATGTAAGACCAATCACAGTCCGTCAGCAAGACTTTGAATCTTTCAATATTTCTCATTGTAAAGTTACGGCGTTTAATTGTTTTATGATTTATTTTTCCAGGTACCAAGCTAAAGGACAGTATTTGAGCAAGATGATCTCCAAGGTGAAAATGTACTGTTTCCAACTTAAAAACTGATAACAATTTGTCAGTAAAAATATCCTGAAAGCTTCACAAAATAACGGGTATAAAACAAATTCGATCATTGTTATAATAAGATCATTCTTTAGATTTAGTTTTTTCATTTATATAAACATTGAAATCATCCATAACAAATATTCTCTTATTTAATTGTGTAGCTGTTATATAATATAATGTATCATACAATCTATACATGAACTTCTCCTTATCCCCACTGGGAGAGTGGTAGACCACTATAATTACAGATTTTAATTTGGGTATTACTGCAGAGCACAACTCAATACACTTTTCTTTATGAAACATCAAGAAATCCAATACTTTTGCGAATAGTACGTTTTTTATTGCCAATAGAACACCTTCGCGTGTACAATGTGTCCTGCAATAGTATGTATCGATGTTATAATTTGGTATGTATAGTGCTTTTATTTCTTCTGTCATCCAGTGCTCTGTTTTGGAAATAATGTGAGCATCCCAGTTAGTATTCAATAAATGATGTAGTTGATTTAGCTTGTTTGGCAGTCCCTGCATATTTAAGTTAACTACTTGTATAGTTTGTGTATTGGTTATTCCAGTTGACTTTTCTTTTGAATTAGCTATTTCACTTGAGTGGTTTTCTTGCGCGGGTGAAAAAACCGTGAGATAAGCACCATAAGACCCATACTTCATGATTTTCTCATAGTTTTTTATTCGATCTGTGGTAATTTTAAATGATGCATAGTATTCCAGGAACTTCGAAGTGACTTCCGGAAAATCTTTTTTTAGATGATTGACTACGTCTTCCGCTTCCGTTGTTGGGTCGAGCCTCCCAATATAATCAAACGCTTTTTTGGGAGCTGTCTGGAAGAGTTTTGACGCTCCAATAAAAGCATATTTATTAAGCAGATCTTACAGATATTACAAGACGTTAAAATTTTTGAAATATTTCCCAATTAAATTGGCTCATTGGAATATGTTGTAAGAGACAGATTGTAAATCTTTGATAAAACGTGATTTGACGTAATGAGAGAGCGAAATACGAAGATGAATTAGACTCATTAACGGTTCTCAGTGAAGAAAAGAGAAGGCATATCGAGAGGAGTGTCACCACAACGCCACGTTGGATTGCGCCAATAACGGGCTGTAATTGTTGCGGGACGGAAGACGAGCTCCTCAGATGTAGGTCACAGATATCGGCATGCCAAGTTTCGGTAGGGTACGTGTGTTGGGGCGCGTTGGGAGGACGTGTTTGGGCCCCCCACCTGCACGTCGGCAGGAGGCCCTCCTTGCTCGCCCGATATCGACCAAAAAGCGCATCGGACCTTTTGTGTCATGCTCGGATACACCTACGCGTTTGGGATTACTTTCAACAATATCCAAAATGAATACCCACGCTCTTTGATATAACAAAAACACAATGTGTCTTTCAATCGATTTTTGCTCAATATATATATATTTTTTTGTATTTTAGCAGTCATCATTGGAAAGGTTACATAAACGAAGCTTCGAACGTTTGCAATGAAAATTAAATGAATGCCGAGAGGTTTTTACTACGGCACGGTAGCTGTTGGCGATTTTAAAGTCGGAGTCCGTGGCTGGATTTTATTGTGGCCGTAAATTTTCAGTGGAATTGTTAATTTTTTGATGGCGGCGACATAGTGGCAATTTATAGGGTTTGGCGGAAGCACCGGTACGTTAAGCTGAGCACTTTATTTTCGACGTGTTTTACTGACGACTAACTCGAACTCTAAAAATCTCAAATACATCACATTTTTAATTTTGTTAAAAATAGTGAAATAAAATCAACGCATTTCACAACAATGCAATAATAATGATAAAGTTAGTACAAGTGCAAATGTGTTATCTCGGTCGACATCAAAAGAAATAAACTTGGCGAGGAAATTAAAACGCCATTCTCCACTCCTGCACTCGCTCGAAAGGCCCCTTCAAGACCTCTTCTTGGGCGCAAATTCTAGAGATGCTGTCAAACTACATCACAATCTTACGCGGAAAACATTTTAATTAAGGTTAAAATGTTCGAGAACTTGTTATTCTAAATTTACGACGTGATAAATCTCGTATTTCATCACATATCGGGACAAACACGCTAAAAGTGCTAGATTAATTTTTCATCCGAACAGGTATCCATTAAGAGAGTTTCTAGAAATAGATACGTGTTTGTTGCGGGCTCGTCGCGTCGAGAATAGAGAATCCATTACGACAGAAAACTCCTGAAAAGAATAGAATCCTCTTCGATGTAGTATTATTGTACAAGGATACTACCTCGGTTTTTCTCAATTCTTTTTCTTCACGTTTTCAATCTCGTAAGAACGTTTTTACGAACCAAATTGTTAGACAAATATGGAATTAATTTTAACAAACTTTATATTACGTATTAAATCATTAAGAATCATAGAAATCTTTTCTTCACTAATAAGATATACCTTACAAGTAAGCTAATAGACCTAAAATATTTTTGATTAAATTATTAGAAACCTTAAAATAGAAAGCAAAATAAGAATCTACAAATCAAAAATAAGACTCATAATAACATATGCAGTTAAAACAAGACCAGACACCTCCAAGACACAGCAATTGATACTAACAGTCGAAATGAAAATAATAAGAAGCATTTATGGAAATACACTACATGACAGAATCTGAAGTGAAGACCTACGACAACGAAGCAATATACAAGACATAGGAAAGTGGATAAGAAACCGAAGAAAATATTGAAAACAACCATGTAAACAAAATAAACGACGGTAGACTTCAAAACGTGCAAATCCTTGTCAAATAACCTTGTCGGCAGAAGAAATCAGGCTAGGCTACTAAAACGCTGGAAAGAATGTTGGACTATATCCGAAGAGGCATGCGAGAAGATGAATATTAAAGTAGACATTTTATATATTTTTGTGTTTTCGATGCTTGTTTTTATCCGAAAGTAAATATGTTTAATACATAGGTCTAAGGCATTGTCGACTCCTGAAGCAGAACACAATGTTCTTAGACGGTTAAAAAAAATTCGAATATCAGCATCGGAAAACAACTACATAGCTTAATATGAATGCTGCTTTAGTCTGGTGAACTTTGCTGAAACAGCAGCTGTATACATAACCTTTGATTCGTGCACGATAAAGCTCCTTCACATGTTGAAATTGTTGAAAACAATCCTCAATGAAACTTATAAATAACAATATCTGGATTGAATGAGACGGTCTAGGGTAATAGCTATCTAGTTCTCCACATTTAAGACACTTGGCCATTTGGTATGCTATGATTTTCATTACTTGATATTTTATGACAGAATTGCCCACGTGAAATATTTCATTTTTTATGTTGATTCTCTATTTCGGAGAATGGCAAGTCTATGTACTACATTGTTCTTGTCATAATTGTCCAGTAACTCCATGTCCTAACTGCATACGGTTTATCATGCTATTGAACATGATTTTGTGTTACTATGTCTTCATATCCTTCAGTTTTAGAGCTCCAGTCTCGAATATTGTTGTGAATTTACATCTATTAGATAATTTACTAGTTCACTTGGTACAACGTTTCAGAATGCTACAACAATTTAATAATTGCATCGATCCATTTTTACATATTCTATTTTTAGAGCGGATTCTATATCATGTACTCCACATTATTTTGGCTACCCATTAAGAAAATGAAATATTGTTCGTGACAATCCATGTACTCCAGCTCCCAGTAACAGTTAGCAACATTAGAGTGACATTATTAGATTTGCTCGTTATACAGAAATATCAGATTAGAATTAGGATTAGGATAGTTCTGATAACAAGTTTAATATATAATATCCGATAAATGAATGACTTAGTGACAATTTCATTCGATCTATGTGGATAACATTTTTTATTTAAATTTTAAAGGATTAATTTTAGAGAAATCGTTCTGTTTGTTTCAGTAAGAAATCTAAAAACTTCCTTTAATATTTACAAATCCAGTAGTTTTTGGTGCGGTTGTAAAGAATATTATAAATCAGCAGTACTCAAAGTTACTAACTTCTGAATTTTTTCTATCTGTTTTGACTAAAGCAACATAGACTGAGTAGGGTTAAAACTAAGAGAATTGAAGCAATATAACCCACATCACATCAACAAAATTGGCAATCATCACGATACATCACTTCCATAAGGACGGGTTTAAAACGTTAGAAATTGTCAGTCACCCCTCAGATTTTCTTCCGTCAACGTAGTACCTAGGCAGAATCCTTCATTTCTTGGTCAGAACAGATCTGTTCTGTTGCTCTGACATCTTGTGATTTACCATAGGGCCCCAGAGTCCAACCACGTTTGAAGACTTTTCGGACCCTTCAGATAATTCTCCCTCATTATGCACAACTATGGCTCATATACTTATATGCAATTTATCATGTCATCTCATATATTCATCATATTTTGTCATATATTTTATATTTCTCACAAACTCATTATTAGAGTAATTAACTAAGTCTGTCTAAGTAATGTCTTGCCTGTGGGCAACCCATAACAGAATCGAAGTCGAAGATAGCGGCAATGTTTGTGTGCATAGTTTAACTGGGCATTTTAATAGTCACAATCCAGTTCTAAGGTTTGAGTCCGTGCTATCTGAGACCTCAATGCTGCAAAGAAAACTTCTTCTTAAAAACCTATAATGAATCCAGTTGTGCCAGTTATGGTACAAATAGTTAGGATACCAAACTCGAGTTTGCTTGAAACAAGAATTGCAGAGAACTGCCAAATGTATAAGTCCGCGTTAATATTACTAAAGAAATTAATTCGCGAACAATAAATAAACAGATTATTTTTGTGTTAGTGTTGTAAATATCAAGTAGTTATACCTAGTGTACATTTAGCATTAATCAACGAAACGCAGAAAATAATGTTCAAAAATATTACCACCAACTTCATTACATTTTTAGCTCTCTCTACAACTGCATGTGTAGCTTTTCTAAGGCTGTCTCGTCATTTTTTTATAAGCTATGTTTAATATGAGAACGGACACTTCCTTACAAATATTAGTTTTGACATTGTAGACTTCACTCTTCGAGGTGCATGAATGACGTCAGAGAACCTAAATAGCTAATGAATGGAGCTAAAACATCGTATTTGTGGTTTTAGGGAAAATTCAATTTTAGTAATCCCTCACTTCTTTCATTTTTTTCTAACTTGAAGAGCTCACTATCATCCCAAACTTTTTATTGAGGTCTGTAGGTCGGCCAGTTTAATCTAAACATCTTTTCAGATATTTGAAATATGTGTAGTATAATTTCTAAAGTTTGACCAGAGTTTTATTTATTATTATTTTGTTGCAGTTTAGAGTTTGGCCAGTGTAATTTTATAAATTAAATTTCACCATTTTACGCTTTGACGGAAATTATTACATTTTTAAAAACATTCTGTTATGGTTCATTTGTTTCTAATAATCTTTGAAAATATTAGTATTTTATGCTCAATTATTATAATTGCACTATTTCCCAGATCCAGTAAATCTTAAAATCAAAAATTTTTATGTAATTACCACCCTTACACCTTAATTGATTATTTTACACATTACAATAACATTTAATATGCTTGACACGGCAACATATGATTTCTCATTGATCTCCAATTGTCTTAGATCAGAAAAAGTGTAAGTAGCGATTACAATATATTATATTATATATTATATTATATTAATATAATAAGCATAGTCCTTAATCACCTTTTCTATCCACCAAACAAAGGGCGCGTAGTTGTAAAGATAACCTCACACGAAAGCAATATGCTAAAACAAATTAATCAATGAAATTCAAAAATATTCATACTTATGCTACCATAAGTATGTAATATCTGAAAGTCGATATGATAATTATCCAGCTTTCCCTTTTCGAGAATAACATCTCCAAACAAACAATAATTAAAAAGCCATTAAAGATAGGAAACACACATCTTTGTTTGAAAATTAGACTATTGTTACATGGAAAAATAAACGATTATTTTTGTGGAACATTTTAAAAATACACCAAACTTAGATGTAAGATAAATAAATCGTGTGTTTTTGTACCTTGTGTAACGGGCATAATGTTTTCGTTCGAGAATGGATAAAACGGGGTTGCAACAGCTCTGAAAAAAAACTCTATATATTTTAAAGAATAAACTTTTGTTTAGTTTGCTTCTTTATTTGTTAAAACTTTTTCTGTACGAAGAGCGAAGCAAAATGATGATAACATTTTTTTACCTCAAGGTCGTTTTCAAGGTTTTATGAAAAACACGACCTATTATTTAAGTGGCATTTCATATTTTTAATTGCAAAACCTAAAACTAACAATAACAAACAAATTTGTAACATACTTATTTTTTAGGTCACATATCATTAATGATCGACTGGTCAGTCATCTGGTATATAGCAGATGTTTATTACCAGACCTTATCGTCCTACACAAATGGGTAATGGGAATATTTTCCCATTAATACCTCGATTGGGAATATATTTCCCACAACGAAAATTCATCTATTCAAAGAGGATCGGAGGACATTATCCCCGAAGAATATTGTGATTGCTACTATTCCGGTACAACAAAGAGAATCAGGTGGAATACTAAGCTTCATAGTAAAAAGCTTCAAGAACCAACTCACGTAACTGTGAATTATTACCTATAATTTAACAATGGATCGGGTACTTCCTGGGTGAATGAATATATACATAACTTAGTGTCCGATGATTACACACTAAAATATTCGTTTTGTATTCAATCAATGAGTAATTTCTAGAAATTTAAAAGAAAATTATATGATTTAAATAATCATTACATGGTGTTAGTGCAAGCGCACGAGCTTTATTAATATTATAATATTGAACATGCCAAAACATCATGACATCAAGCAGTTACAAATAAAGTACATTAAATATTTGTAAATAATGAATTTAGTCACATGAGAATGGATTATTTTCTAATCAAATACATATTACAGATTGCTAAATGCGTACAAATGTGAAGTACTTAATCATTTAATCATCATCAAAGTAGTCATCAGATAATTTACTGTTCCAAAACGATAATACAGGTTATTAAATCGAAAAGTTTAATACTTTGAAAATGTGTATCCGTAAGTTTAAATTCTATTTCATTACTAACATATTTCTCTTACATAAACCTTGTTAAGGGGTATTAGCAGATTACTTGTATTCCAACAGTACACTTTACACATTGAATATTGTTTGTGCGCTACGACGATGGTAAAGTATTCAATAGATTACTAGGAGTCTACGTAATCAAACACTTAAAATATAATGACGAATATAATGAGTTGCAATCATTTCTAAACCTACCAACAGAAAACATAATTTTGACACACTTGTGCCATAAAGAGTTTTCATTTTGGGTTGGATTTGTGTTTAGTGATAATATAACGACTGATAACAAAATTAAGATACGCAAATTATAATAAAAAAATTGTAATGATTAAATCAAAGATCAAATCCAATCAAGACTTTATTTGTAATAGTTACATGAAATACAGGATGTCCCGTATCTTCCGCATCAGAGCATTATACGGTTGTAGGATACATTATTTTGAAGCGATTTTTCTAATAACATTTTTTCGAAATGTGCACGAAACTGTTTAAAATTCTCCGCTTTTGTCCAATAACAAACGATTTTGATTCACGAAAAAAGTTTATTTCTCTTTGCGTGTCGAATCTATTGGTAAGTACACGTGAGAAACGTGTTTTGATCGGCGCGGCGGTCGGGCCGAGGGTTGGGCCGATTACCTGAATCTGATTTACGATTTGCCATTGAACGTCGAAAAACAATTCCCGTGCGGTTATTATATACATTTCGAAAAAAATTTGTTAGAAAAATCACTTCAGAATAATGTATCCTACAACCGTATAATGCTCTGATGCGGAAGATGCGGTGTATAGAGAGATAACTGACTGTTCAAGAACTACCTCAGCATAAAACCCATACTGATGTAATGCTCCAAATAATTCTAGATAGGTTGAACAAGACGTACCAGTGTATGTTAACTAAGTATTCTTGCNAACTACCTCAGCATAAAACCCATACTGATGTAATGCTTCAAATAATTCGAGATAGGTTGAACAAGACGTCCCAGTGTATGTTAACTAACAATAAGTATTCATGCATGGAATACAAATTGTTTGCCGCATCGACAATAAGAGCAGACAATCGTAGAATTACAGAAAGTTGTAACAAATGTTACAAACAATTGTAATGTTACTTAGAACTCATTCTTTAAAATTAAAGGATGTAAAATATATTACGTTATTCACCGCGACAATCTAGTAAAAGGTGAAACTCCATTCTACAACATTTACTCGTGAAGTTACAATTACTGTTATACTTTTATATTATCTTTCAAGGCATGTCACCATAAGAAGAGAACAATATGTTCACTTCCTGGAAGGGGGGTTCAAATCAAGTAATATGTTACACATTATCGACTAGACTCCAACATACAACTAGTACAACACTAGTATTAGTGCAATTTGTACTAGTGCAGAGATACAAAAAAAGTTTTTGATTTGAATTAATCATAATTGATATCAATTATATTCAACTGAAACATGGGATATGTATTCAAATCATTTCTTAACACTTTTCATATTAAATGATTGTATAATTTAGATAAATAACTAATCTAAAGTAGTCAACTAGCGAACAGACTGGCACAGTAACAAAACTGATTTGGAACGACTGAATTGATCTCTTATAATTAGTTAAGAATATGCAGTGGGTTGCTTGGGAAGATGCTTCTTTCTAGTCGTTCTCTCATTACTGTGAATCGTGATCATAAACAACTTGTGCCATCAGTACAGAGCTGTAAAACGAACTGCCGATAATTTTCTGAATCTGGTCCATCTATCGGGTTGGTGGGCATCCTCTGAACCTTCGTCCCTCTACCTTTCTCTTTACTATCAACCTCTCTATTTTATTATTATCTCTTCGTATAATGTGTCCAAAAATCTTCAGAATATTCACAAGAAAAATAGAAGATAGTCTATTTAGATGTTCAATCCTCTAAGAATCGATTCGATTGATCAGCACGCAGATCAAACGAATCAATTTACTCATATACATATTATAAACTATTCCTTTAATATGCAAGATAAGTTATTAAGAAATAGAGTACAGGTCTACGTAAAAATGTTGACACGGATATATCTAATTTTTCCAGCAGTCATAAACAACGGCTACTTTAACATGGAGTGTGTACATTATTAATAAGATAATTGGTCAAATCTGTCTAAGTCCATTTACAATTATCAGCGTTTTGATAATCTTGGTGATAAACACCAAAACTTGACCACATGATGGGATGTCGAACCCATGCCATTAAAATAAGATCATTAGAACTAGTCCATCCCAAATTTAACTATACTGCAATGCAATTGATGAAATTAAATAGAATATAAGACGCATCTAAACGATACACTTTATTCTAAATTCACAAAAAAGTATCAAAGGTTTAAATATTACCAGATTTACTTTGTATTTATACCGATAATAATAAGTGGTCTATAACCCAAACGACACAATATGTAAAAATTAGTACGATGAGAACATTATCTTTATAAGGCCATAACCGTAACAAATACATTAATATGGAAATTCCCAGTGAATAACTATTGATGAAATATTGATGCAATCTATCACAACAACAATTACCGCAGATAAATGGTTATTCTCGGCATCAACAATACAATGTAACTATACAATACGAAAAGAGGAAGGAAGGTGTAATGGTATAATGAAATTATTTCATTCAAATGTCGCATGCTAGTTATGCTCACTCAGAATCATAAACTAATAGAAACATACATTTCAAAAATTGCAGGCCGTGTAAACCAATTAGCACATATAGAACTAATGGAAACATGGGAACTTCCTCATTGGAATATTCAGCAGATGAAGGATGAAAAACTGAACTAACTCCAAGCCATCCAATTCAATAAATAACGAAGAGAACTGAAAAAATTACTGAAAAATTGTAAACTACTGATAGTTATACCAACTATCACATAAAATCACTTAATTTTTCGATTTCGAATAGATGTTCATTCGTCTACAGGGTGACTGGTACATAAACGTGAATATTGAAATACGTTGTTCTAGAGCTCATTTGTAATTGATTAAGCCAAATATGCCTTATGCAAAGCTGAATAGTTTAATAGTTATTTCAATTTTTTGTTTTTTGTACAAGTTCAGTATATACTCTTACAAATCTTGAAATTTAGAGAGTAATAATAGTTTCTTTGGCAATGTATTGACTTCTCTGGATAGATTACACTCTAATACACATTTTAAGTTGAAAAACATTTTAAATATTTCGGTGCTTTAAAAATACAGGGTGTGAAAAGAGTAATAAGATAAAAAGTGGCGCGAATACAATTTTGACAACCTACCCAAAGTTAATAAAACTCAAAATCGATTACACCTACTATTTATTATTGCTTATTGGAACTAAAACATAACGTTAATTCAGACAACCATAAAAAATTAAGCAACTAACATTAAAAAAAAATTAACACAAGCATGTGACATAACTTCTAACTCTAACTCAAAAAAACTCAGCGCGAAACTCAATTGGACCACCCCCCTGTTGCAATAAGGAACCAACTGGAAAAAACCTTACCGTTGGTTTCTTATTGGTAATATGCATAACGACCTTTTTTAATTCTGAATAAATACTTAACTCATACCTATTAGTAAAAATTATCAGTTGGTTCCTAATTACAGGAGGGGGCCAATTACAAGTCTGCTTCAAAAACTGCACCTCTATTCCTAATACATGATCGAGCCCTTTTTCTTATTTCCGACCTTGTTATTTGATTTGTAATTGAAGTTCTTAAAACATTTGCTTCATTTTGGATTCTCTCTATTAATTCATCCCTAGTATTGATTTGATAAAAATCTAGGGGCGTCAAATCAGGACTCCTTACAGGCCATGGAATTGGACCTCCTCTCCTAATCCAGCGGTTAGGAAATAATTCATTTAATGAATTTCGCACATTTTGCGAATAGTGCGCAGGACATCCATCATGTTGGAAAACCATGTTATTCCTGTTTTCTAAAGGTACACGGTCCAGCATTTCTATTAAATTATTATGTAAAAAATCACCATACGTTGCGCCATTTAAATGATCGGGAAAAAAATGAGGACCAATGAAATTATTTCCAATGAGCCCCATCCACACATTCACATTAAATTTTCTTTGGTTGCTCGTTTCCTTCGTTAGATGAGGATTTTCGTCAGTCCAATAATGTAAATTATGAAGATTTGTTATACCTTCTCTGTTAAACTTCGATTCGTCGGTCCATAAAATCCTTCTCAAGAAATATTCATCCTGNGCGGTACAAAAAGTTGAAATGCCCCAGATAACATTTCATAAAAGTAAGTGGTAGCTTCGTCCACAGTCCCACCGTTCAAGCGATCCCGCCAGGGTACCTCATTTAAGAACCGATCAATTTCAATAAATGATGCCGACTTGAAATTATAAACCGACTCGTTACAATGAGATAATGAGATAATAATCTTAGTGATAAACACCAAAACTTGACCACATGATAGGATGTCGAACGCATGCCATTAAAATAAGATCATTAGAACTAGTCAATCCCAAATTTAACTATACTGCAATGCAATTGATGAATTTAAATAGAATACAAGACGCATCTAAACGATACAGTTTATTCTAAATTCACAAAAAAGTATCAAAGGTTTAAATATAACCATATTTACTTTGTACCGATAATAATAAGTGGTCTATAACCCAAACGACACAATATGTAAAAATTAGTACGATGAGAACATTATCTTTATAAGGTCATAACCGTAACAAATACATTAATATAGAAATTCCCAGTGAATAACTATTGATGAAATATTGATGCAATCTATCACAACAACAATTACCGCAGATAATGGTTGTTCTCGGCATCAACAATACAACGTAACTATACAATACGAAAAGAGGAAGGAAGGTGAAATGGTATAATGAAATTATTTCATTCAAATGTCGCATGGTAGTTATGTTCAGTCAGAATCATAAACTAATGGAAACATACATTTCAAAAATTGCAGGCCGTGTAAACCAATTAGCAAATATAGAACTAATGGAAACATGGGAACTTCCTCATTGGAAGATTCAGCAGGTGAAGGATGAAAAACTGAACTAACTCCAAGCCATCCAATTCAGTAAATAACGAAGAGAACTGAAAATACCAACTATCACATAAAATCACTTAATTTTTCGATTTCGAATAGATGTTCGTTCCTCTATAGTTACACTAGACCGTTTACTTTCAGATTTCAAGTTTGACACGTTATATATTACAGTTACTCCTTGCGATAAAAAGAAAACTGCGGAGCCAAAAATTTCATATCATATTTCACACATTCACACATCTTACGTAGAAATGTTTAGTAATTACAACAAACTTTACCGCATTTTTTTTCATCGAGCGATTACAAAGATATCGATCTCTAAAGTAAGGGGGCTTGATTTTTGGCACCGATAGTAGTAGTAAAATAAAATTCTTGTAAGGTCGCATATTCCGCACTTACCTTTTTATTGATATGGCACTTCCATATCAGTGTTTGGTCCAAGTTTATTCCTAGATATTTGACAACGCTATCTTTCAAATTTTTATTCAAAATCTATATAAGATATCTATAAATATATCTAAAGGTGGCTGTTATATAATGTTTAGTTGCAGAACAAATCTCTATTAACTCGGCTATTCTTGTAAGCTGATACTCAATACACTGAGAGAAATGGATGTACTATGCACTAAAAATATACTATAAGGTAATACAATATTTAATACGTTAGTGACAGCGAGACGAGATTGTACTGAAGCATATATAAATATAATGAATATAATACAATGAATTGCTGAATAATATTTTTTCTATAATACGATTCATACAGTCTATTTCTCTCAGTGTAGTATGCAATAGTACGAGTGACCTAATATAACACCATATTAGATGGTTGGTATAATTATGGTTTCGACCAGAAACGGTAAAAAATCAGATTTTAAAAGGGTTTCTGAGATTAGAAGCAAATTATTAGATCTGCAGTTTTCATGCATGGTTTCTTAAACATTTAAGAATTCCTCCATGATTTCGAGCAAAAAACGAAACTTCATAGTGATACAAAAAAAAACATAGAATTACTATCTAATTCTAGAAATCAACTTGAAATGAAGAAATTTCGACGAAGTTTTATCGAATTTTGTATTCAAGGTATTTAATTTGTCATGTGCAGAGAGATCAACAACAAAAGAGTTCCTCCAGGTGGTCCCCCAGGTTGGAAGTTGACCATAAGACTAACGATTTACATCATAATAGGAGTACTGTTACGAATAGCTCAAAGAATGAAACCGAATTCTCTTTTCGGAACTGGCTTAAGTAACAAAATAAGGATGTGAGGTTGTATTTGCGATTTGAAACGTGGAACGTCTGAACCACGATGCGACCTGGCTCTATGATCAATGTAGTCTAAGAGGTCAAGCGACGTGCTATTGATATTCTAGCAATTCAAGAAATAAGATGAAAAAGGAAATTGTGTACAGAAACTGCGATTCTTCTTGCGCTGGTTGTCAGACATCGTCAGGTTGTAATTCGTTTAGATATCCTGAGTTACCTTCTTCAAACTATGTCAACAACTAATTTGTGCCCAACTTTACAAGTGATGTAGATACATGAATAAGACAAGTCTTACAGAAAGCCAACAAGCAATCACAAGTTTGAAGAAACAAGATCTTAATATTTTTAGAATCTTTTTATGTTTATATGTACTTTTTGTATAATTAAATAATAAATAAAAATTAATGTAAGAGACTTATGTCTCTTGGTTTTATTTAAATTTATTTGTGAGAACACCCTTTCAACATTGGCACTTGAATGTAGTAAACAGAAAAGGTTAAATACACAACTGCATAATCTTTTACATAGTACAATACCATCGCCTGTTTTCACTTGCGATACTTTTTGCCAAAATTTATTAACATTTAAATCTGATAAATGGACTAAATCGATATTCCTCAAATTTCGCCATTCTTGGTCAAGAACATTCAACTGATCTTTCTGAATCAAATTTAGAAAATCAACAGCCAGGGAAGCAATGGAATCATGTTTTTTTGAAATCACCTCGGATGGTAATATTATAGTCATTCTTTAAAATTGTGGATTTACCGTTTTGGTCAAATTGTAAATATCTTTTACAAAAATTTAGTAATTCTTCTGAAGCTAATTCATGTCTATTATTTTTGATAGTTGCATTAAAAATGGCGCCTAAATATATGTTTTCTTTTGGCACAAAATGATGAGAATTCTTATATTGAAATTTTCTAAAATCCCCAGATTTTCACAAAATCTTGAAAAAAATCGTTATTATTTTTAAAATGATAACAATCTATAGATCTACGGGGAAATCCCTGGGATTTGAAGTAAACGTTTTTAACTATGGTCTGTGTGTGAACATGTTAAAACTTGTTGCAAGACATTAAGCGCTTATAATTTAGCAGACAGTCGTCAAAGTATTTTTATTATTTTTAAATTCTTTGAAGAAAAAACCTGTACCTACTTAGGTACATATGAATTATCGTTAAACAAAGTTTTTATTTTTTGTATTTAATTTAGAAATAAAGTTAATACCGAAATATCAGCTTTTCAGGACAATATCCGTTTTCAATACTGCTCAAATATCGTACGGGTTTCCGCTGTTCGGGTTTATGCCAGTACTAAAAGCCCTAGCTGTATTCAAAATACGATTTCATCAGTATGAATATAATACTCTTATGCTTGATTGTCATTGTATGTGAATGAGAAACAAAACTGTTTAGTGTTTCAATACCTTTTCAATTTCAAATTGGAAATCAACAATTTCAAATTGGCAGCAATTCTAAAAGAGGAACTATTAAATTTCAAAATGAAAATAAACAGTTTCAAATTAAGATGAGGGCAAAACATTAAAAAATATCAAATATCAACTAATTTAATATTAAAGCTTTAGTTGTACTGTTTCGCCGTATTTAAAAAAAAAATGCCATATATAAAAAAAAAGTTCAAGCAGATAATATACATATAAATTTGTGCATTGTACAATATGTACGAAGATTGCAGAACGCTAGCAAATACATTGACAGTGAAAACGGCCACTACTTATCGATGGGTCAAGGAGATAGTAAAAAACTTCGTAGTGGAAAAAGATAAACCAAAATTACAGCTAAACAACATGTCTTCATGGAACGTTATACTGAAGAAAATTCGAAAAGAACTTTAAAAAAATTGCAACTAAAATTCTAAGAAAATCATCA
The DNA here is from genome assembly GCF_000648695.1 of Onthophagus taurus. NCBI lineage: Eukaryota > Metazoa > Arthropoda > Insecta > Coleoptera > Scarabaeidae > Onthophagus > Onthophagus taurus. The sequence goes on from NW_019280941.1 coordinate 33,060, forward strand.
AATTGTTGTTTCTAAGGAATGTTTGCGGAAATATTTGAATGGGATGATGTTTATATTAAAAGATATTCACAACGAGCCGACATGAACAAATACTGAAGAAAATTAATTAAAAAGAGGTGAGTATGCTCGAAAACTTTTACAATATCGATCTACCTATTAAGTACATGGATGAAACTTTAAACAAAGAACGATAATGCCGACGCAGAACTTCAAATAGATGTTTCCCAAAATGTTACCAACATCAGAAGTATGGAAAATGGAAAAATAATGGCTACATCACCAAAGAAAATTAAATATTTGATCAAGTTACATCGTGTTAAAATGTCTCGAGTAAAACACTGGTTATACTCACTAGTAGTACTATATTTGGGTTTAGAACGTTTTCCGACGTCTTCCGATTCCTAGTCTCAACTGCTCTCTGTCCTTCCACATATCTTCCTCCAACTCTCTCACCCATCTCCTTATTAATTACCTCTTTCCAGCTAGTCCATGACCTTCCTCTCTTTCTATGACCATGCGATTTCCACTTTAGGATCAGTTTGGGAAATCGATTCTTATTCATCCTTTGGACATGGCCAAACCATCTCAGTTATTTCGTTTTTATATCATCTGCGATGGATGGTGCGTTTAACATCCATGATTACACGGATTATTATATTTCTTGTCTTTCACAATAACTATTTGGTCTTCTGCGAAGCAAAAGGTATATAAAGTGTGTAATGGTATACATATTCTCTTACACTTGCGCTTTCAGTTTCTTATTGTGTGCTCTAGGTAAATTTTCAATAGTATTGGGGATAGGAAACATGCTTGGTTAAGTCCCTTGGTAATTTTGAAATCTATCGATGTTTTATTTCCCACCTTTACTTTTGCCGTTAAGGTGTCGTATAGTGTTTTAGCTGCTCTTACTAATGTTATTCCTATGTTAGTCTTTTCCAATACAATCCACAGTTTATTGTGGTACACTGTCGTATGTTTTCTTAAGGACCGCGTACAGGCATTGTACTTCCTGATTTACTGTTATTTCCTTTTCTTCTTTCTGAAAATCCAGCATGTTCTGCGGCTGCCATATCCCTGCATTCATGTTCTATTCTGGCCTTTAACCACGAATAAGGAAACATATAACAAAATAGCAATTAATACCGAAATTCCAATTTGAATTTCGTGAAAATAATTCAACCTTGTGCCAACTATGTAGAATCGGCGAATATATAGAGTGGATACGATTTCTGATGTATTTTGACACCCTATTCTTCGACTTAGCACGAGCTTTCGATAAGATTTGGCTAACTGGGCTTCTGCTAAAGTTAAAAATTATTAATCCACCAGAGTATTTACTAAAAATATTATCTTCATTTCTGGATGAAAGAACGTTCTCTGTGAAAATAAATTTCAGCCTATTCGAAATGAAAATGGCAAAGACCTGAGTACCAGTTAAGTACCAGGAATAACATATTATAAACGAAACATCGATGAAATCAATTTTAATCTACTAATATTAAGAAGAAAGGGACGATTAAAGATAGTATGTTTGATCATGTAGAAGATCAAACATTCATGTAATTGGATGTATAGGGAATTTGAGTTTCATTTATCTTGAAATTATAAGAGGAGCTCTCAAGAGACCAGAAGTGTTTGAATCTGCGCCACATTGCCTTCAAAATGCTGAAAATATATATCAGTCAAAAGTTATACTGGTAACTGATAATGCTCCTTGCCATAATTTAATTGAAGAATTCGTTGCTGTTGTAGCACAAGTAAAATTTCAAACCTTTTTTTTATTGTATGTGAAGGTTGAATTATTTTGTACTTTATCGATGTTATATGTTTATTTCATTCTCTACATGTTTCGAGGATACGAGTCCTCATCTTCAGGAAGAATTCGTTAATTTTATAAATATAAATTTCACCATGTTTTATTTCTGCTATTTGTAATCGCTGATAGTTTCTGATTATTTCTGTAATCCTTTGATGTATTCCTGTTGTTGTGGCGTGTTTGTCTTGGTAATGGACGATTGCGGTAATGGATTTTTTTATAATTATTATTTTATTTTTAATGTATAAAAAACATAAAAAGAGTCAAGGGGAAAACGATTTAAGACCAAAGTACACTAATAGTGCCATTTGTTGGTTTGTGAGGTAGACTAACGATATCCAGAAAGTGTAAGGAGGAATAACAAACTACAGTTATCTTAAAACGCATTTTAAAATAAGAACCTACGTCGTCGTCGTGGGAAAAAACGATGAATGTCCGTAGCGCAAAGTTCAGCTCGTTAATATAGGCATTGAGATGGCTCTGTCGCAATTTAGGCTTGTTTCAATAGGCTACTTGGCCAGTAACTAAGGTAAACATACGTTAGTTAGGTTAATGTAAATTAATCCGAGGTTGGTAAATGTTGCATTTCGCTTCCAAATCGTAGTCATTGAAGTGTTTGGCTAACGGAATTCTAGAGAATAATGGACAGTGATTTCAGTGCAAGTGACGAAAACAAAGCTAGCAGTGTTTATCGGCAGTCTACAAATAAAAGGAAAAAACTCGGCCGAATGAAAGCTATAATGAAAAAATTAAAGCTTATGTCAGATGAGGCAGGTAACAGTTGTAACCGTTCAAGACTTAAATGTTTTGACAATGTTGTTGTGTAGGAAAGGAAGCGAATTATAAAAGAATTCAACCTGACTGGTCTCATTATTGTTGTTAAAAGTTTAAAAGTTAATTTGTATATCCATGACCGTATCCATGGCCGTTTTTTCGTGTTGTTTTTTTGTCAACAATTATCAATTCGTAGCTTTTTCAACATATGTCAATGTTCTCTGTAAAAGTGAATTCTCAATACATTTTTCTATAAAAACAGTGTTAATCTCATCCTTCTTTTTCGTTAAAGTGTGTGCGTCTCGAATATAAAAAGGTAAGACAATATTCAGAACATTTAGACAATTGTACTACCAATAATGAGACACCGTCCTCGTACAGATTAGACATACCTAATACTTCATTTTACTCGTACAGATTGAGGGTAAAAAAAGATAACAATTACAACATGGTATAACAGCTCATAGGGTTCAAACTATTCAGTAAAGTTTGATGGAGATGGGTGTTTCGCCAAAAGACAAACGAGGTAAACATTCAAACAGACCACATAAACATAGTAATGATACTATCACTCTTATTAATGATTTTATTAAGTCTTTGAGAAGCCGTAAGTCACACTATTTCCTTAAAGATACGAAAAAGGTTTATTTAACCGAAAACTTAAATATTTCGAAACTTCATGGAATGTTTAATGATAATTATCCAAAAAATCACGTGTCTTACTATTCATTCAGGGCAGAATTTAAAATAACTTTAATATTTTATTTGGCTATCCAAGGAAAGACACATGCAGTACCTACGATGCTTTCAGGGTTCAAAAGGCTTCTATTACAGGAGGAGTAAACAGTTTCAGCAGTTTTGCTGAAAAAAGTAAAGAAAATAAAAATCTGGCCAAACTCGAAGCTGACCATAACCTTAATTTAAAGAAAGCAAAACATTTTTATTCCCTGAAAAGGTTCTTTATTAAAAAATCCCTCAAGTCAAATATAGCCTATATTGTAATGGACCTTCAAAAAAATTTGCGCACACCCAATATCACATCGAACGATGTTTATTACCGGAGGTAGTTGAATATTCACGTGCTCTCAACAAATGAATCGGTTTTTTATACGTACGATAAAACTGTTGCGAAGAAAGGAAGTGATGATGTATGTTCAATTCTGGATCATTTTATCAATCATTACCTTTCGAACACAGTTCAAGAACTTAATATTTTTTATGATTCCTGCGGAAGGCAAAATAAAAATTATACGGTGTTTCGCTATCTCCATTATCTGGTTTTAAAAAATATGAAGATTGGATTGTATGAAAGTTTTGTTCCCTGTTCGAGGTCACTCTTACATGGAATGCGACAAGAATATGAGTTTCATCCCCCAAAAAGCCAATATTGAACTGCTTGAAGAGTGGAGGGAGGTAATAAGAAATAGCAGAACTAAATCAACACCATTTCGAGTTATTAATTATGGTCTGACTTTATTCAAATCTTGGACTAACTTTTTGAAACCTTTTATAAGCTCAAATGCCCTTTTTCAACTAGGGCTGTGCGATACATAAAATTCTACAGGATGAAGATAAATTTATTTTTTACCGCAACACGTTTTTTGAAATCTATATGAAGAAAGATGTTATGTGGCAATCTCCAGCAAGAAGTAAAAACAAAGGGAAACCACCAACAAGATGTCAGCTTAGGTATTCATACGACTCTCCCCTATCAATCAGTATTGCTGAGTTCAACGACTTAACACATTTGGCAAAATTTCTAATCAATCTATAACCTGCAAGGTTTTACACATCTCTCCCAAGAATAGAAAGTATTGCTGCCTACAATCTAGAAGACCTTTTTTTAGATTACGAACTGGACGACGAATAATTATAATATTATATGTTATTTTCAAACCAATTTTCATTATTATAAGCACATTTTTTAAGCAATTATATGTTATAATAACAATTAAATGTTTCATAGCTTTAACCATTTTTTTTTGTTATTTTTATGGAATTTTACGACACCAAAAGTCTTATATTTTTTCGTAATATGTATCGAAAATCATTTATTGTATTTATCTCATTTCATCGCATTTCCTTCTATTATATTTCCTGTTATAAAATGACATCGATCGTGATGCTCACCAAGAAGAGATTACCTCTAACAATAGGAATAATTAATAAATCTGTAAAGTAACATTTTCTACTTAGACAGGTGTCATTATTATGATTATAATAATCATTCAAGTTATTATTTTTTAATATTCGTGCAAGATTCACGCACGATTTTCTAAACACTTCTATGGAAGAGAGTAATCATTCTATTGTAGTAATATATTAGGTAATTCTACAACACCGAGATTCTATTTAGAAATTTTTTAAATATTTTTTTTTAATTTAATTTTTAAAGTATCTATTATTTGATTCAAAATTAAAGCATATAAATTAGTTTGCTTGGCAGCACCTGTGCAAAACTGAAATGCTACCTCGCGCCTTTCTGAAGGACAAAAAGTTTTCAGAAAGTTGCGCCTTGGATAGACCACTAGATGAATGCTAAACCGCCTTTAATGAATAATATATTTCGGGGTTCCTTTTGCAACCGAAGCAGGGCTGCCACCCTCGTTTCCGCCCACTAAAACTCCGATCACAAAGCGGGAGCTTAGCTTTGGTTTCGGTTTTCGTTGCACGGCAATTCGCCCAAGACATTTAACAGACGTAATCTGTACAAAATCCTGTTAATAATCACTTATTATGTAAAAACGAAACATTTTTTTTTTTAAATAGAAAAAAAAGAATCAATTATTTTTAAAACGATTAAAGTGAATATCAATTATTACTTAAACGCGTCTCTTCTTTTAAAAGCTTCCGTCCTTCTTAATAATTCAACGGTTTCTAAAACTGGAACAGACTTAATCATTTATGCACGGCCAGAGAAAGATAGGATACCTCCAAAATATCGATGGAGGTAGTTATTTTTTTTGTTACACCAATTGTGTAATTTTTATTTTTACGAAACAAAAATTGAATTTGAATTCAATCGGAGAATTCGGAATAAACGATTATATCAAAATTGAGGTGTTTTGATTGAAATTTTAACTTTGAAAATATTACAAAAAAAAATTTTTTTTTGACTTACTGATTGTTGGTAAAGTGCTGCACGTATCCACCAGGACCAGAGACCCGGCGATGAAGGCTTCTGACAGACATAGGTTGGCATTCACTAGCATCGCCTCACAGAACATGTCCTTGCACACAACATGACATGATATACGCGCGGGGCAGCAAACGCGACCTCGGTACGCAGCCGACTGACAATCCAGGAAGGCCGTGGAACGTGTTGGCGCATGCCCCCGCGCGACACGTTCGCCGAAAACACGTCTTCATCTGTCCGAATTGCGCTCGTTAAGCTACTTTTTTTGCTTTCTTTCCTTTTTTCGTCTTCTGTTTGCTTTCCCTGTAAACCTTAGAGTGCATACAATGCCAACTTTTTGATTTGAAATGAGAAAACAACTGATCATAATATCATCAGATCCTTATTTTACAACCATTTTTTTATGAATAGAACGAGGATGTATAGAGTATAGACACATCACAGAAGAATAATCGACTGAAATAATTTAGAAGTTTACAAAATTGCTTAAAATCGTTTTGGGGGTACTAAATTGATAGATATAAATCAACCCTTGTCACCCTTTATAGTACAATAACACTTCATCTAATAAGATTTCGAAAAATAGCACCCCACTTGTGATCATTTTAAAGCTTGAAAAAGATTTGGAGAAACAGGTTATTAAATTTGAAATAAAAAATTCATTTTTTTTTTGAAAATGTTATTTAATACTGATAACATTTTTGCTTACAATACAACATATAAACATCACAAAGTAATAATCTAAAAAATCGAGATTAGTTATTTTTGTTTAGAATGTTTCAATCGGTACACAATGACTTGCCGTGCAATAAATTACGCGAGCCACTCTGTATATTTTTTCTAAAATTAATTCGAAGCATTCTAATCTTTTTTTTTAATAACATCTTAATATATTTAGTTTGCTTTTGGCACACAAAGGTGCGTAGGTAATTTATCGTTTTATATCTTTTAATATAATATATTTTGTTAATTCTTTAGTAAAGGTACTCTAAGACATACTCGCGTCTGGTTACATTGCACGTGACCTATTCCGAAAATAATTTGCGTTGTATCAAGACTGGGGGGAAAGGCGAAAAAGGCGTACAAAAATATCATTAGCCTTCAGTTAAAAATCTATAACTCACATTGAAAATACATGAATTTCCAATTTTATTATTAAATTTCACTAAATATGATGAATTGTACAGACATTTTTGATTGTTTTAAATTAGCTCAATTTACACCATTTTGATCACATCAAAAAATATAATGAGTTGAAATGACAACTAACGCAAGTTTGAGTTTAACAAGTTTTTTTATATGTTATTCTTGTAATAAAGAGACTGAAGACAAATTAATATCGGAATACATTGTGTTCAATAAAATAAAATACCCAGAAAAACCAATTTTGTTAGTTCATTTTACACATTTCTCATAAGATTGTATCAAAATCCACATCTTAAGAAAAATAATATTCATAAAAATAAAAATTAGATTAGATTAATTAACAAATGTTTTTTGTATCAAATTAAAGCTTAATTAAAATCTTCTTTATAAATACTCAAAATGTTTCAATATTAAGTTGCACATTAACGATTATACTTATAACATTAAGACAGTTAAACAAATCATGCCTTTTAATCACCGATTGGTAATCAAGAAAATTAAGAATTCTTTGCTATTCGATGTATTGTCTGATGTCTTTATGCATCATCTTGATGCTGATAGATCAATGTTATTGAATTGTAGCTCATCATGATGATTTTGTGGCCACAGTCAAGAATTCACTAAGATGAACCATTCTCTTTTATCTGGATTGCCTTTATGTCATTTGAATGGAGTTTCTGCATTCTGGATATTCTTAATTATTACATGTTCTGGACTTTTGTTGCTTATTTTCACAGACTTAAGACTGTTTTTGAAGTATCGAGTACTGATTTTGAATATATTAGGATTGGAAGTGACTTTTCTAATCCATCTACAAACTCCTAAAATAGCACAGTTTTAATGTATATTAAGTTCCATTACTATTCGACAGCTTTTAGGAAACTGAAAAAATTCGAAAGGACTTAAATTTACCAAATTAAAAATAAATCAACTCTGCCTATGAGGTTAAGTGAACTGAGTAGCTCGACGATTTCACAGCTGGTTTCAAGACCGATAAAAAGGAGGGTTCCAAGTAAAGTTAGCAATCTGCTCGTGGTAAAACAAAATCCTGCTCATAGAACCAATTGCACGGCCCGGATGATATTGGATTAATTAATGAAAAACCAACCACAATAAAAATTGCATGCTGGAATGTAATGTCTTTCAGCAATAAAGATCAATACATAGTATTAGAAATGAACAGGCTCAGAATAGACATACCAGCGATACCACAAAAAGTTCGAACAAAAATCAACAACTGAAATTACATCAATGACAGACTCCTGCAGATATCGATCATCTTTCAAATAAGTAAAACAACACATCAGTGCATACGCGCTAGATAATAACAAAACAAACGAAGAGATCGGCACATTCTACTACAATCTGCAAGGTGTAATCGATGGAATACCACATACGCAAATTATGGAAAGGGATGAAGTTATAATCTTAAGAGATTGTAATACAAGAATTTGCAACATCATCAACTCCAACGAATAGTTGAAGTAATAGAAGATGGTTTCGAAAACAAAATGTACACAATACCGCTCTTCTTGGAAATTACACAAGCTTTCGATCGAATTTGGTTGAATGGATTGAAATTCAAGATCCTAAAACTTGATTTATTACAATACCTCAAATCAATCCTTCTATCTTTCCTGACAAACCGAACCTTTTCCACCAAAATCCACGACTGCTTCTCCTCCAAATCACCAATACGAGCAGGTGTTCCACAAGGCAGTGTCCTGGTCTCCATTCCTTTTAATATTTATAAGCACGATATCATCCAAATTGTTCAAAATGACATAGCTATGTTTGCGGATGATACAGTCTTATTTACAAAAGATGAAGATCTATCCACAATAAGTAAATTACAAAGTATTAGGACCAACATAAACAAATGGCTCAACCTACGGAATTTAGACCTTAACGAACAAAAATGTACAGCAAAAATTTTCACATTATTGGAAAAATAACGAAGAATCAATAAAATATCTTTGGATTCATTTGGATACAAGACTCACTTGGAAATATCATATCAACTTGAAGCTGAATTATAGCTGAATTATAGGTATAGTATCATAAACAGGAAATCTTCCCTTAAACCTGAATGCACTGTTCTGATTTACACCTAGTTAATTCGCCCAATGGAGATGTACGCCTGTGAGATATGGGGAAATGCGGCAGAATCAAATCGGAAAAAGTGGTATGCATTACAAAATAAGATACTTAGAATAGCTGGAGATGCCGTTTATCACAAACAAGCAACTACACAACGAATTGGGCATTAAAACGATTGAAGAGTTTAATTCAACGAAAACCAAAAAGTTCCAAGAACGACTACACATGTGTGAATCAACAGAACTCTACAATTTGGGCAGAAGAAATATTCACAAACGATTGCAACGGCGATTATCTCAAGATCTATACTTATTGTAATTCATTTTTCCTCTAACCCAATCCAACCCACAAGGTGCTTAGGAGAGCGAAGGTGACTCCTCATATTGTATATCACATTGTATATATTGTTAAATAATAAAAACGCCACGTATAGCTCTAGAGCTGGCCTGGTAAAATTAAAAAAAAAGAATTTGCAACGAGGTTATATCTGGCATCAAAAACATATTCAATGAAACGACTATAACCGAAAGTGACGAGAGACTAATACAGCTTTGAATTGGGCAGAGAACCTTCAAATAGGCGTGAACACTAATACTCATAGGGATTCATCTTCTCCATAGGAATAATAAAATAAACAACCCAGAATTTGACAAACAGAAAATCAAGAAAATCCCCGGGATAAAATAACCAGAGCTGACTAAATATGGCAGAGATATCATTGAAAGTGCAGCAAACTGATGCCAAACTTCAAGAAGGGTGGAAAGACAAACCCAAGATCTATGATCTATCATGAGTTCAACCCAAAAATTTAATTCTATAACAAAATCAAATGGTATATGAAGTAATAACAGCAACTGTGAAATGAGAACAACAGGGATTCAGAAAAAACAGGTCAACTATAGATGCAATCTTCGTTATCCTACAAATAACTAAGAAACCCATATATTTCGACAAAACAGCTTTTATGTGTTTCATTGACAGGCTTTTGATAGGGTGAGATTAAGTAACGTAGTGACATTACTAGAGAAACAACACATACACCAGAATATTGTGACACTTGTAAATGAGATTCAATTTAGTGATGAACGAAATAATTGACAAAACTAGAGTACTGTTTAAGTTCGAGAAAAAGGCAGTACTGACAAGGAGTAAACATCACTAGCAATAGAAACCACAAGACTAGTGGTGGCGTTTGAGTTCCTCCGGAATCTAATATCGAGGAACAAATACTTAAAAGTAAAAAGTAACTTAAGGATTTATAAGACGAAGGGTGGAACACACCACAACCAAAAGACTTCTACCCAACCCAACCACAAAATTGAAAACTCTTTGAGCAATTGCTAGCTACTCTTTGAGAGACCGTATAAGAAGCGAAGGCATTAAAAAACATGTGGAGTGCAGTTTACAGCTTACTATTTTCGGGTTCGCCCAAGGAAGCTTCTCTCGTCCCACATTAACGCACAAAATTTATACACCTCATTATGATGATTTTCTAGATGATGATTTTCATTTATCTTGATCGCCTTTACGCTATTTGTGTGGAATAGTTGTATTCGTGGGTGACGTTTTGGACGCTTCTTACGTTAGTGAGACGTTAATCCTAGTCCCCTTTTGGTGTATTCTATTATTGCGCCTTAGTTGATTATCTTCAAAGTTTTAGGACTCTTTTTGAAGTATCCAGTACTGATTTTAAGTTGATATCTGACTTCATTACATTCCTGCTGAAAAATAATAATAACACTAATTAACTCTCTAATTGTATTACTTGAACATTAAATCTTACCATCCAGCCTTTGGTTGCAATTCATCACATTGCGAGTAATAACTCATTGCTGGCTTCATTTTTTCTCTTCCTTTCTTAGAAAGGTATTAGAATTTGAATAGATTTTTGATGTGCTCTGTGCTCAGACTGAGATGTTCACCACTTGCGAGGCGTTTGTTGCTATCCATATCTACAAAGCGATTAGCGTCAACTCCCTCGTTGCTAATGCCATAATCATTCAGGATAGTTAACAAAACTATTTTAACTTCATGATGTATAAGCCTCTATTATTATGTATTATTAACATATTTTAAAGTCGTTAATTTCGGTAGTAATTTCCTTGTTATGTTCATTTTGGACACAAAGGAGCTTCTAGATCTTTTTTCTGCTTCTCCACTTTTCTCAAACCACTTCTAATAATAAGATTTCTCAGCTGATAATCCTTGGAATTTCCATACTACCAAACTGCTTGCTTTGGACAGGTGGATTAAAAGCACTTAAAATCCACTAAATGGAAGTGCACGATTTGTAATGAAATTGCAATTTTGCATATTCTCTCAATTGTCAATGACGATCCAGAAATTATCTGTCACATCTTTAAAATTTCTTCCAAAACTATCTCATTTTTCTCTCCATTCCTTCTTTTGTCGAAAATGTTTGAATGGATTACTAACCTTGAGAAAAATATTTTATTTGATATAGTACAGCCTAGCTTCTTAAATAAAAGGCGATTGCATTTTCAGACTCATCTATTAACTGAAAACATAATAGGTTATTTTCATGATTTGCAATACGGAAATATGTATATAAACTGTATTTTTATCATAGAACATACGAAATCATGTCTTTTCTCTCTATTGCAATTATAGAAGTATGCAGATTGCAAAATTTTCTCACATTTTGTAATCAGCGTGATACTTTTTAAGCTTATGAGAATAAGCCACCACCAGGAATTGGAAACTAGATAACTGTATCTTTAAACAGCCCTACTTTTATTGACGTTAAGTACGACAACAAGATAATGGACTCGAATTTACAGTTGATGTGATCAAAAATCTTTCGATTTTAAATCAATGCGATCACCAATATCTGAGAGATATGAAATGGGGTATCAATGCAACATTTGTAAAAGACAAGAAAAGAATTGGTTATTGTTAGAAACTGTACTCTGTTAAATATTCTGAATGTAGACCGTTGCCCCTTGAGAGGCCTCAGATGTACTTGGGAAAGATTTCAAAGTTGATAATTATCTTTTCAAGGTAACAAGAAAAAATAGATTTGTCAAAACATTTTAATCATGTTTATAATATTTTAATCATTAAAATTTTTAATTATGTTGTACTGTCATGCAGCGAGATTAATAAATCAACTTTAATGTCTGCCGACGATTAATGTTACCAGCTGTAATGTAATAATACTGCTGTATTCGAGAATTCTAAATTACCATTATATTACGAATATTATCCGATAATTGAAATAGTATATACCGTAAGACGAGAGGGTTTGAGGATTTAGCCGAAATAGACATTAGAGAATTACTTTCTAACGTAGAATCAATTAATGAGAATGATTTGGTAGAATCTGAAATTAGATTTTGCTCATTAAATATCATTCTTGTAGGACTTACTTACATCGGAGAATCAGTTTGAAAGTTTGATTGATCATAAAAGTCAGAAAAGAAGACTAACATTGGGAAAGTCCTTGAATAACATTGGAAAAACAACCATGAAATATTTAGATAACCTTAGAACTTTCAAGGCTTCTGGAAATAATGATAAATTTCTAGATATATTTATTTGGAGAATATTAGATAAGCTTAAAAATCCATGAAAATTTTTTTGAGGAATCTTTTAAAATACCTGAAAATCTGTAAAGATATCTGAGACTCTCTGAAATAACGTTGGAAATCGCATTAAATTCTTGAAATCCGTAGTTATGTCTTAAAGCATTTTATGAATTTTATTAGAAATCGTTGCAAATTCTTCAAATGCCTTTGAAAATTTTCTGGAAATCATTGATACTCTCTATTCAGTACCTTATGTATCTTTGCATATCTTCTCACTACCTCCTCATCGTTCTTCTTTCTAACCAATTTTTGTCCGATCAATTTCCTTCGTGGTATTCTTACTATCTTCTTCTTGTGATTACTTTGTTGACCATACATCTTTTCCTATCAAATTCCTCCCCTTCACGAACCCGTCCTACAATGACAGCAGAATCGCGCGTCGGGTCAGGTTAACGCTAACAATCCCTCAGGATGGATTTCTATCCCCACAGTTACAACAGAGTTTGTTCGGGAAAGAAAAAGAAAAAAAATGAAGTAGGACAGATTTCTGCTAATCCGAAAAGTAGATGCATTTCGTTTTGCCTTTGCATAAATTAAGCAACGTTTGTGCTGTTTCTACTGTATTTAAATTGCCCATTATAGTTTATAAAGTGTTTAACTGCAAACTTAGGATTTGTTAGTTTTTCGGGCAGAACAGGTTTGATATGAATGTTGATTTATATGCATGCTCTGTCGCACAGTTTATTTAACAATACATAACAATATTATTTAAGAAATAAAAGAATATTGAAGAGAAATGAAAAGAAACAGCCAAAACATTTTTTTAGAAAGCACTACATACCTATTATAAATATAATAGAACAAGGTATTTAGTTACTTATCTGCAACTATGAGGAACTAAATGGACATTAGATGGAAGCTGATCTTTTCCAGCAGCAAAATTCAGTAGTGTAATAAACTTTCCAAAGTTTCGATTTCTTAGATTTATGGTTATTATCCTCAGCATATGAAGTTCTTTTCTATTTAGTAGAGGAATGTGGTTTCCTGTGGAATCCTTTATAGCGATTTGATTATTGTAATTTACAATAAGTTGTTTTTAGTTTAGCCCTTCTTTTCATTGTGTAGTGTTAATTTTTATGTTTTGGGAAAATAAAAATATAACTAAATGAAGAAATAAATAGTTTTAGGAATACAGTCGGTTGTATCGTCTGGGCAAATACTGAAACATTCTGTAGTACTTTAATGTAATTTTGATTCCTATTTAATTCCGATTTTTCTTTATTTGTACGATGGTATAAGGTAGGAAAATTAAATAGGAGACAAAACTATGTAACTCCTTCTATAGGAAAGACATCTCTAGAGAAGCACTTATATTAAGAACGCAAATGATGTTAATAATTGCCACTAAAACTTTAGCTGTAACAGATAAAAATGCGCACGAAGTCAAAACGTTTGATATGATTGAACAAATTTTAAACGACAAATTTGTACAGACGCGCGCCGGTTCTTTTTTAAATGAAAAAAAAAATTATTTTTTCCTTAGTTATTTTTATAAATAACTATTTATCCTAAATTGTCTTTTGAAATAAGCCTGAAAGGGCAAATAAACAATCATGCGGTGCCATTTTTCTTACTTTGTTCTATCTAAAAAACCTTTTGACTTTTAGAACAAAATAATTTATATTAGAAGTACATAAAATAAATTTTAATTCTATAATTGTAACTAAAATGCCTATAATTAAATGCCTACAAACCGCTTATAATTTGGAAGTTATAGTACCGGAAATATGTCCCATTTATTATATTATTATAATTATATCTCATTTAACTATATCAGAATATTATTCTGATATAGTTTAAGAATGCACGTTTTGCACAATTTTGTTTGTAGATAATTGTATTGCAAAAAATTATGCTCCATTTATTCATATTTATTTAGATATCAGTTTTTAATTGTTTATTAAAAATTAGGTTTGAATTGGACTGGTTTAGCCGATATATAACCTTCTAATTGTAATTGTAACAAAAAGAGTAACATAAATAAAGAGTTGATTATAAGTTCTCATTATAAGTTAAAATTTTAGCTTTCATTGGGTTGCTCTAAGTTTTGACATGAAAATGTCATAATTTTTAACCATTTTTAACTTTCGTGCATACACGACATAAAGATAATATTATAGTAGATAAAAATATTTTTCAAAAATCAGAGATTTTATTTTATAGAACACATTGTATAAAGTAATTGTAGATGTGTTGTTATAAATACAGATTGAACACTCTTAATTGGCGAAATCGAACAAAATCTCCATAATTTTCCTTCCATAAGTTTTACTTTACTTAATCATTTATTGTTCATTACTAGATTTCACAAATTTTTTCACAAACAGGATCGGTATGTTTTGTTTAGAACACATGGATAAGCTTATTTGCGTGTTTTCTCTTTATTTTTGGCCTACCATTTAAAATTGTCTCCTCTTTTAACACAACCCAAATCTGAAATCGCAAATCTTTTAATTATTTAAAACATTGAAGTGGAACTAGTCAAAAAGAAGATTTATACCTATTTACGTAGACAGAGATTTTTAATAATTTCTCAAAACTATCATTCAGAAAATTGTCAAAATTCTGAACTATTTATTTTCCAAGATAATATTGGTTTAAAATTGAATATGATAAACCTTACAGTCCAAACACTGGTGGATTTATTTTTTTCTGAAGAATTTCTTGCATTGCTGACTGAACATACTAATTTATATGCTGTGCAACAAATTGCATAACTAGTTGTTTTCCTTCAATAGAACATTAATTGGAGTAGAAACAAAGTGTATAATGTAACATTTTAGCGATCCTATTTTCACTTCGTTGCTGTCGTAATACACAGACTATTAGATTACCAAAAAAGTTTGCTAGAGCCTGAAGTCATTGTGAAAATAGCAAATTACAACAGTACATATTCAAAATGCATCAACTTTTTATTGAAAAATACCCCGCCCTAAGAAATGTCTTAAAATGAGTTTTACTTGAAATATTTCATAGAAAATATTGGCTAGTTGCATTCAAAAATCAAGTTCACTACTCTCAATAAAACAGCAAAAAAGGTAGCTGCGGCGGAACTACTAGTGTGGTGCAGTGCAGAAGAGACAGATAATATACCAAATTGCAGAAGTAACAGTGATTTGGAAATAGATTAGGTGTCGTATTTGATTATAATATGCAGACCTTATCTCCACTTTTTATGCCAATGCAAGAATTGCATAATCTCATGAAATTATGTTATTATGAATTCAGTATTCATGATACAGGTCATGCAATCTCCATCTTCTATAAAGAAGAAGAGGCAAACAATAGTCCAAACGAAGTTTGCATACTGTAGGTATATGTAAGCCGATGGAAATGGTTTAATCCTGCCAAGCGATGCGAGGTGGAACAGAAAATGATGAAATGAAAATGAAAGTCAATGGGAAAAGGTGTTAAAAAAGTACGTGAAGAAAATATTGGCAGAAATGATCTACTGAAGATTACTTCCCAGTAAACAAATTTGCGTTTCAGAAACATTTCTGATACATATTATTGAAACATGACATGTTAGAAAAACTTATACAAAACTGGTGCCATTCTAAACCAGTATTGGAACTATTCGAACTGAGAACAGAACAAAACACCGAATAGAACAAGACGTGACAAGACGTTGACCGCGTCACCGCGATGAAGACATTCCAGACATGTTTCAGACACATTTGTAAAGAAATGTTTCAAACAAAATGTTTCTGCAACATATTTTAATGATATTTCATAAATATTCCTACTGAAATGTATTTGATACATATCTTTAGATACGTTTCGTAAAAATCGTATCTGTCACGTATATGAAACGTAGTTCTAAGATGTTTCATTTAATTCACTGTACATTAAAATTGAAATGTTTCACAGATGTTCCTTGTTTACTGGGTTTAATATCTTAAAGCCAATATCTGTGGGACTTGAAAAAGTGCTTCTTTATTTAATTATCACTGTGTTAAATACAGGTATATCAGAAACGCTACAAACAAGCACTTACACCCTATCATTTAATGTCATATATTTTAGATGAAAGTAAAACAAAATATGAACTGACGATGGAAGAGAAAGACGAAACTATGAACACAATTAGGATATGTACGCAAGTACTGGATTACCTACTACTATTAATAGTTAAGCTAGAAGCGAAAATGGAACCATTTTCTGCAATTATTTTTCCCGAGGAAGTTATATCCAATATTACAGCAGTGTAGTGGTGGAATTCCGAAAACGTTCCTGTTATTGAGAAAATTCTCCCAACTTTAAAACAATTTTCATATGCTGCTTGCTTTCAGCTTCAGTAGAGAAGGTGTTCTCAACATTTGGGGTTGCCCATTCCACCGTGCTCAGCAAATTAGGAGTAGAAAAAGCCAGCAGATTAGTATTTTTATATAAAAAGATATTTAATTATTCCAAGTATTGTTTTTTTTTGGTTTATGTTTATATATTGTTTTTGTTTGTCTTAGTTTTTAGTTGCCTGGTTTGCTAATTTTTAAATAAAGAAAATTATCATTGATTAAAATCGTGTTTTAAATTAAGTGATTTAAATCGGGCAAATGCTGATGGTAAGTTAAGTTTACAATCAGATATATTATGTTTTGTCATTATCTCAATGTTCATTGAACAAAAAGTGTCTCAAATAACTCATATTTCATGAATTTGTTAACTTTATCAGAAATGATTGGAAAAACGATAACATTCCATGACGTTCAAAAATTCGTAACTAACTGATGTGTTCAAGTAGCAATCTGAAATTTTCGTCCATACTATCAGACTATCATGTACCTTCTCAGAAAATCATCTTCCCTTCATTTCTTGTATAATTTTAAAATGTCACTTAAAGAAAGTTTTATTAATTACGTAACACCCGAATATTTTTATCCCAATGCCTCCAAACTAACAATCTGTCCCTGTTGGAAAATCAGTTATATATTTTTAAACGCCCTTGCAAATATACATACAGCATTCAGTTTATTTTAATACAATATTCGCCACCTAAAAGCGTTCACTCTATCATAAATCCTATCATTATGATCATAAATTTGGCATAATTTGTAGTTTATATATTTATTTATAAAATATTTTTAATAGTTAAAATTGGAAAATCTGTATTAAAATCTGTATCTAACTGTGCCGAATCTCACTGAGGTATTTTCCAGAAAAATGGAGAATATTTTGATATGAAAAAATACGGGCCTTTTTGAAATTTAATTGACCAAACATAATATGACGTTGTTCCGTTACGTTATAATAAATTAACATATTTCTTTTTGAAATTAGGAAGACAATTAGCACGAAAAATTTAAATTAGTAAGATCTAATCGGAAATTTAGATGATCTTTTTTTAAATAATTTGAATCCACCTCTTCCTCTTAAAGAATAACGCATTTCGAAAACGGACAACAAGTCAATTTTCTATAGATGGTCTGAGGTGGTACCAAATGGAGGTCCTCCTCGTCATCTTCATCACCGGATATGCTCATTTCTTCTATGCTAAAAGTGTCTGTCAATTCATGGTGGACCCTTGATTCTTTTCGAGATAAAGGAAAGAAATTTACAATGTCTTCTTCACTAAAATTAAAAATGTTCGATTAAAAATTTTATATGTGTGAGAAAAAATAAAAATTTGGCCCATGGGGGGATCGAACCCGCGACCTTCGCGTTATTAGCACGACGCTCTAACCAACTGAGCTAATGGGCCGGTTGAAACTCATTTTCCATAAAAATAAAGTTATAAAATTTCTAATTATTACCTATCATCAGTATCCCATTGCACTAAAGGTTGATGATCTTTCGCCCCCGGAATCGGTAATCTTTGAATAGGAATTAATCCGGGCGTTGCATGATATTCTTGATGTAATCTTTTGGCGTGTTCTATTCTGCTTTCTAATCTACGTTGCAGTTGTCGTGTACTGGGAACAGGTGGAGGTCTGATTGGAGATCTCGCACTATCAGCACTTGATGTATCACTTCCCTATGAATAAAAAAAATGTTTTTAAATGAAATGGAATGGCGTTGTGAGCAGGTTAAAACAAATAAGGCATTACTGTGGATGGAGTGGAGTAGGCTTAACGTGCGCAGCACTCCGGCCAATAAGATTCCTGCTCGTGTTAGTAATCCTGAAGCTATTAACCCTGGAAAAACTGAAAATTGTCGCCAACGTCACTATTTCTTTTAGTCAGTAGAGAGCGTTCTAGTCAGTGTTGCCGCACCGAAATAAAATAAATGTACCAAAATTCGTACTGAACATGAAAAAAAAGTACTGAATTGAGATAGAAAATTTTTGATTAATTGTTTTGCAGGAAATAAACTTTCTACGGCTGAAACGCTCAAAGATCACAAACGGTAAATTCAAAAGTGGTAGTGCATTCCCTAAAAATGTACTGATTTTAGTGCAATTGTACCGATTACAAAATTTTGTACTGGATTGCTACTTTCACGTACTTTATCCATGAAATCCTACTGAATTCAGTACAATTGTACCGAAACGGCAACACTGCTCCAGATACCGATAATAGTATATTTTCTTTAACAGTCTTCTAATTTTCATATTTTTGAAAGATTCTCTACATTGACGCATCTGGGAGCAAAAATGTTACAGACAATTGTGGTAAGGGTACAATTTGCTACAACTTTTGTAGTAAAAGTTTTTCTTTGTCATGATCCGGATACCGTTTTTTTTTAACACTCTTCTAATTTTCATATTTTTGAAAAATTCTCATCATTGATGCATCTGGGAGCAAAAAATGTTGCAGACCATTGTGTGAAGAATACAATTTACTACAACTTTTGTTGTAAAAGTTTTTCTGTATCATGCTCGGATACCGATTTTTTTAACACTCTTCTAATTTTCAAATTTTTGAAAAATTCTCCACGTTGATGCATCTGGGAGAAAAAATTTTACAGACCATTGTGTTAAGGGTACAATTTGCTATAACTTTTGTTGTAAACGTTTTTCTGTATCATGCTCCGGATACAGATTTCTTTTAACACTCTTCTAATTTTCATATTTTTGAAAAATTCTCCACATAGATGCATCTGAGAGCAAAAATGTTATAGACCATTGTGTTAAGGGTACAATCTTCTACAACTTTGGTAGTAAAAGTTTTTCTGTATTTTGCTCCGGATACCGATTTTTTTTAACACACTTCTAATTTTCATATTTTTGAAAAATTCTCTAAATTGATGCATCTGGGAGCAAAAATGTTGGGTAAGGGTACAATTTGCTACAACTTTTGTTATAAAAGTTTTTCTGTATTATGCTCCGGATCAGTGACAGAACATGAAAAAAATGTACTGAATTGAGAAAGAAAATAGGAGACCTTAGTTTATCGCTGGGCTCATTGGTGACACGAAGACTTTTCAATTAATTGGTTTGCAGGAAATAAGCTTTCCACGGCTGAAACGCTCAAAGATCACAAACGGTAAATTCCAAAGTGGTACTGCATTCCCTAAAAATAGTACAATTGTACCGATTACAAAATTTTGTACTGGATTGCTACTTTCACGAACTTTATCCATGAAATCGTACTGAATTCTGTACAATTGTAACAAAACGGCAACACTGGTTCTAGTATACTAGTATACTAATGTGAGGTTAAACACGTGTGTATTCCATTTGCAAAAGAAAAATAATCGTTATAGTTTTTTAATTACAAGTGGATTGGGGTAATTAAATACACCAGTATGTAGTAATGTATGTATTTTCTCTATACTTATAAATAAATATGTATACATTTTATAGAGTATGTCTACGCGAATGCATGTAAAATATACAGATTTTGCTGCGGCTTCAAAATCAGCCGCAGTATTGAAGTAGTATGAAGAAATAGAATCAGATGGTGAGGGTAGTGAATATGAAGAGATCGTAGAACCTATTTCAGAACATGAAAATGAAATTTCATAAAGCGATATTTCTGATTCAGAAAGCATCGATTATTCTGGTAAAAAAATGTAATATTGGGTAAAAATGGGTATAAATGGTCTACAGTAGAACCACCAACAACTAAAACTCAAAGTCGCAACATAGTTGTAAAAATACCGGGACTACAAGGACCAGCCAAAAACGTAACTAATGAATTCGAAGCGTGGAAAATTTTGTTTACACTTCGGAGTACGGGAAATGTTTTCCAATGAATTCTCAAAATTTATAAGTGCATAATGTAATGAGTGAACCATGGTTTACTTTTTTATTGAGTTGTCTACGATTTGATGACAAAAATATACGAAATCGATAGAATAAATGTGCACCGATAAGACAGTTGTGGAAACCACTTATAAAAAATAGTACAGAATGCTACACACCACATGCATACTGTACAATAGACGAACAGTTATTGGGTTTTCGGGGTAATTGCCCTTTTCGAGTTTATATAGCTTCCAAGCCTAACAAATATGGCTTGAAAATAAATACTATGTGTGACAGCTGACATATTACATGCTCAGCGCTCTACCTTACATTGGCAAGGAAGATCAAACAAATAAGGAACATGTGTCGACTCAAATAGTAAAAAAATTAGCAAAACTAATCTATAGCACAAATAATAATAATAATAATAAACTTTATTTCTATAAATACAAGAAAGCATAGAAAACGTCAAAAAGAAAAATTTACAATATTACATCATTGGTAAATTTGCAGCAAAAAATTCGTTAACTGTGTACAGAGTTTTTTCCAAAAGATAACGATTTAGATAATTTTTTAAACACATAGCCGATTTAATTTTTATACTATTAGGTATGTGGTTGTATACTTTAACACAAAAATGAACAGTACTTTTTTGCACTTTGGCATACTGAGTTTTTGGTGGCAGTAAATAATAATTTTCCATACCCCTTGTTCCATAAACATGTTGCTGTTCATATTTTGAAAAAAAAGTATAATTGTTCTTTACAAACATTGCTATGGACAATTATTTTACGTCTATACCTCTCGCTAATGACATGTCAAAAATCATAACTGACCATACTGAGTACATACATAGTAGGAACTCTACATAACAATAAAAGGGAGATACCGCCATCTTTTCTACCCAATAGAAAGAAAGAAATGTTTTCATCACAATTCGCCTTTGCTGAAAAGACAACCTTTACACACAACCAAAGAATACCAACCTTTACATCAAAACGTTCAAAATCGTATTGGTTTCGACTGTCTATTCAACAGCAACAATAGATGAACAAAGTAAAAAGCGGGAGATTATCCTGTTTTACAATTTGACAATTTGATTACAAGGCAGTTGATACCTTCGATCAAATGGTGCATAATTATACAGTTGCGCGAAAAACTAAACGATAGCCATTAAGATTTTTACGTGGAATGCTTGATCAGGCTGGCATTAATGCTTGCATAGTTTTTAACTTATCGACTAAACCTGACAGACCAAACCGAAAACAATTTTTGAATAAACTTGGTGTACAATTAGCACGAAATTGGGCTAATTAATATAGTGAAAATATTAATTATAAACTCGCTAGAGGAAGATGAATTACTAGCCAAGAGGTTAAAATCTGAAAGGTGCCACTTGTGTCCAAGGATTAAAGATCGAAAATATGCTGCTTGACTTGATATTTGCTTTCTTATTTTCTTTTGAACTTGTCACGAAGGTGGAGGTGGATGTATTGGCAACATTCACTTCTCTATCTAGTGAAGTGGTTGGACTGGATGGATTGGGACTCAATCTTTGGAAGTACTGTTTTGATCCATTGATTGAGTATATAGCCCATATTATTTAATAGTTGTATTGAATCTGGTACCTTTCTAGACACATGGAAACATTCGCTAGTAAAACCGTTACCAAAGAAGAAAATAGTTGAGTCCCTTAACGATTTACGACCGATCAGTATATTGCCCTATCTAAGTAAAGTTTTTGAAAAGCTTTTAGAGCGCCAATTTCACAGTTTTGCTACTGCCCTAACTGCTGTTGTTGATCACATCGTCAAAGAAACGGAGAATGGCAATGTTACTGTGTTGGTTTTATTAGACCACAGCAGAGCATTAAACACTGTGTGTCATGAAGTTTTATTCGCAAATTTATTACCTCTTGGTGTCGGTGGACGAGCACTTGAGCTGTTAAGATCGTATATTACGGGAAGAACCCAGTGTGTGATGCTCTCACACTGTGAAGTTTCTCAAGGGGCAATTTTGTTACCGTTACTATTTAGTCCTTATTACCATCTATATTCTGACGACAACCAAGAATACCTATCATTTCATCCATGAAACGTCGTGAACGCCAAGAAAACATTTAATACGGTGCTTTCCCGTATTACAAGCTATTCTGGTCTATTACACTTGAAATCCAATGATATGCCGGGGTGTTGTGTTCGGACCTAAAGCGGTCCGGGAAGTTGGTCACCAGTTGGCTACTGGTGTGCGTAATCTGGACCTCCACAAGGACGCTGATCTTCGGTTTGAACATAATACCTCTTGCCTCTTAAACACGGCGTTCAATAGTTCAAGGCGTTTTGGATGGAGATTGCAGACGAATGCAGTGCGAGTCGCTGGTGCTCAGCATCTAAACTTTGCCAATGTATTTTATGACAGGTTTCTAGAGTGAATGATTGTTCTGTCTTCAAGAAAATCAAGAACTGTTGTTTCCGTTTAATATATGGTATCAGAAGAGGTGAAAGATTGTCGCCACCTCCATAGTACTATGTTGTTTTATCGGATCCTGAAGAGTGTTGTCACGGTGTATCTGTATGAACGCTTACAACTTAGAAGAGAGGCTCATGAGGTTAGCCAAGACCATAACTTTCTCAGTATTCCAAATCATAATTTCCAGTTATTCAAACGCAGTTTTTTATAGTGTGGCGAATTGTCTAAACTAGCTGATTTCGAGGTTTGGTTTTATGATGAGTGATCGGTTTGTGCGAAGGCAAGTGATTCTATGCGCAATTGAAATTACATTGTTTTGTTTACAATATCTTGTCCAGATTAACTTAACCTTGTTGTTACATACACAGGGACTTTGGCACAACACAGCATCTAATTGTAAGTCATAACAACCCTGAACACAGGGAAATGTACCGTTTTGTTTTGAATAACTTATTTTGTTAATTAATTTAACTACTTAGGATTAATTAAAAAATTTATATAATTACAAACTTTAGTTTATGTAATATTACGGTTTTCAAATCAATAAATGATTATTATTAAATGTCAAGTTAAATGTCAACAAAATGACAAAGTCGTCCGACATAATAAGGACAACCTTTTCACTATTTAAAAGAATCCAAAACAACTTAAAAAAATCAGATTAATTTCAATATATCTTACGTGAAATCGTTCTCCATTCTGATTCGTTGAATTATCACCGTTATGATCACCACTATCAATACCGCTATCTTCCATCGTTTACATACTTTTTTGGTTTAATTTTCAGATTATTAACGTTTTTTCAGTTTACATTCACTTTTTGTAATTATCTTTATGGTTGTCATCACAAATCTAATGAGTTGTTTGTTTAGTAAATTTTACCACATAGGAAGTACTAAAAATCAACTACCAACTTGTACGTTTAGGGGGAAACCTGCGCCAGGTCGAAAACTGGCGAATGTCGGCCATCTTTACGTTCACAAAAATCAATATCAAAACTCCGCTGACACCATTACCTCCAAAATTGTGTTTGGGGGACGTAATCAAATTGAGGATTATGTTATCTTTGTAGAAATAAAAAGAAATGTTTACTTTTTTAACACCCATTTTATTTGGAATTATTTTTATAATTCATAATAACACAAGACTTTCTCGTATTTTAACCTTTCAATCAAGTTGCTAAGGTTACTAATAAACATCATAGTTAGCAAATCGAAATGACAACTTATTGAATAAAATTTATAAAATTTACATTTACTTATTATATTTTGTGTGGGTACTTAAAAAGAACTACAACAAAGAAAAGGCGAAAAATTAAAGATGCCGCCAACACCAAACGCAAAGAAGATCGTCGCATCAACACCTAAAGTAAGAAATAAAACTACATTTTTATACTTTTTAAGTATACTATTAACTGTAGCACTTTGATTACTTTTAATAACTATATCGCCACAGACACTGCACAAATCAAAGAAGAAAAGTATAACAAATATTTCAAAAGTGAAGAACACTTTAATACTTACTCACTTTTAAATTTTTTCATTTTTTTATTTTTCACTCTATCTTTCTTCAATTTTACCCATTAGCTTGCAACAATACCTTGGCTAAAACACGTACGTATTCTTACTAGTTAGATTTAGATTGAATTCTGGTAATTTCTTATTTAACACCACAATTACATCTTTTTTAAATACAGTGGATACCGCTTAATCGGTACACATCGGGACCGAGGCGTTTTGTCCCAATTAAGCGGTTGTCCCAATAAAGCTACGTATAAATTAAAACAAAAAATAATTTCCTAAAGTATTTTAATAAAATGAACGTAAATATGCAGCATACAAAACAAACTACAGGTGGTCCATTTAACGCGAGACAAGCGACTATCTCGAAAACGGTTCATTTTACATAAAAATGAATCAAATGAAAGTTGTTCTGTGCGAAGGGGGAAACCATATGACGATACAATTTTTTGACCTCCACCTTATTTTCAGGGTTATATGAAGTTCACGACCAATTCTTTAAATGGCACCCTATATATTTTTTTGAAAAAAAAATTTGGTTTTGCCGGTACAACGGCAAAACATCTTTTGAAAAGAATTGCAACTTCTTCAGAAACAATTAACCAACGTTTATAATTTATTATTTATTTATTAATTTATTATTTTTAAACATTTTCCTACCCGCTTCGATACAATGTCTTTAGTTTAGGATACGATTTAAGAATGCTGAACAACACAAAAAATCCAGAAAAGGTACATCGGGTGACCTGGCTCGTCGGAAATACCTTTGGAAAGAGGTCTAAAAGGTTCCGACATTTTCCCATAAAAAACAAGAGTTCGTGGAACTGCTTATGTCGGCATTTTCAGAATATCGCTTTCAGAGACTTAATTGGTTGAATTGTTTTAAAATGTAACAGGTAAAACTAAATTTGCATAAAAACTGCTTCGCAACAAATTCTGAATTCATTTCATCGTTTTACATTAAGGCAAAGTGTTTAAACTAAGTCATTAAATCATGGATACTCTAAGTGTGGCAGAAAAAGTCGAAATGATTTTTATTTATGGAGAAAGTGGCAGAAAAGTTGCTGATAGTATAGCTTTGTATCGAGAACGTTTTCCTGATCGAAATACGCCTTCGAGAAGTACATTTTACAAAGTTGTGAATGATTTTAATAATACTGGAAATGTGGAATCAAGAAAAAAATCTCAGCGAGCAACTGTAACTACGCAAGAAAAGGAAATTGCGGTATTAGCTAGCGTTGAGGTAAATCCTCAAGTTAGCACTCGACGACTTGCAAATTACGCCGGAATATCGAAGACCAGCATTTTAAGAATATTAAAGCACAAGAAGTATCACCCATACCACATTTCATTGCATCAACAGCTTTATGGAGGTGATTTTGAAAATCGATTAATATTTTGTCATTGGGCATAAGAACGAATGTGGTTGGACGTCAATTTCTTTGGTAACATGCTATTCTCGGATGAGTCTACTTTTACAAACAAAGGACAAGTCAATAGACATAACATGCGCTATTGGTGCATTGAAAATCCGAGATGGTTGCGTGATGTAGAACATCAACGACCTTGGTCGGTTAATGTTTGGTGTGGTAAATTGATCAGAAGTGCCGAAATTTTTTAGATGACGTCTTACCAACGTTACTTTGGGTGTCCAGCACATTTTTCACATATTGCACGTGAAGCTTTAGATCGGGATTATGCTGGGCGACGGATTGGAAGAGGAGGTCCAATTTCCTGGCCTGCCAGATCACGTGATTTAACACCTCTTGATTTTTTTTTGTTGGGCATCCTTAAGGATAATGTTTATCGCGAAGTACGGACTACGCCAGAAAACATGAAAGAGCGGATAAGAAATGCATGCAGAAATAGTAGCCAGGAAAACCTTTTAAGATGTAAAGAAAGTTTTAGTAGATGGGTTAATAAATTGGGTATTGAAGTGGGTGGGGAAATATTTGAACATTTATTATAAATTTTATACTTGTTGTTAATTAATAGTATAGTTTAATCATTTCTTTATAAATAAACAATATTTAAAACTATTTGAATAAAAAAATTATTTAGATTTTGTCTACAAAAGATGTTTCGCCGTCGTACTGGCAAACCACAAGGTAATTTTTTTTAATTATTTTACTTTTATCGATAGATTCAGATTTTGCAATCAAAAACATAGGGTGCCATTTAAAAAATTGGTAGTGACCTTCATATGACATTGAAAATAAGGTCAAGGTCAAAAATGTTATCGTCATACGGTTTAAACAACTTTCATTTGATTCATTTTTATGTAAATGTACCGTTTTCTAGATAATCGCTTGTCTCAAGTTAAATGGACCATCTTGTATATAAAATGACTATTTTAAGTTAAAATAATAATAATAGAGTATAAACACTAAAAAAAACAATTAAGTATTCATATTTTTAAAAAGTTATTTTGTGTTGTCTGCTTTTTACGATTTTGCACTTCTACGAAATCCGCACATATACTCAGTGCAGATATAGGTCTATTACGTTCTTGCATAAAATAACGTTGTAACTCAACTATACATCTTTTTGCTTGCTTGTTCGTTACAGGAATATATGGAAAATCATCAACATCGTCTTCACCTGTTAAATTCTTTGATTTCATAGCATCAACAATAGCATCCACTGAATCTTCATATTCTACATGAAATATTGTTGAAAATTTTCGCCATTTATAACAGATTTTTACAACACACCATTATTCTTGTCAACGGTTAAGGTTTCTGGTAGCCCTAAACCTTTAAAACCGCATACTGTAAAGCAGTTTGTATTATGCTCGTTTTTACCCCTCACCAACTGTCAGCGGTAAACTGTATTGCCTGCAAAATGGAAATTTTACCACTTATCTCTCTAGGGTTCTACTATGTAGTTGCCCAATTTTTGTGTATATAATTTTTTATTACCCCCATATCCATTGGATGCACTAATGATGTCGTATTAGGTGGGAGAAATTCCAACTTTATATACTTTAAATTAATATGAGGCTGAGCCGTACAATTGTCAAGAAGCAACACAATTTTTCTTTCTTTATATTCCAATTCTTTATCCCACTTCAAAAGCCAACTTCGAAAAATTTCGAAAGGCATACGTCCTTAAAACATCGAGGTTTATTACTTTTTCCTATAACGACCAATTTTCGTTTGTCAGTTCCAGACATATTGCTACAGCATATAATAGTAATCCAGTCCAATGTCTTTTTGTATCCAGACAGTGCAATATGCGAATAACACACGAATCCGTCTGGTATAGCTCGATAAAAAATCTGATTTTGTCAGCAATTTTAGCACTTTTGATTATTTTGTATATTTGGTTGTTATATTAATATTATGTATTCTCCATGACGATTTCATAACATAGATATATAAATAAACAAATTCGGCAAACATGTATACAGGTGGAACAGCCAAACCGCACAATTTAAAGCTATTAAAAAAGTATTATAAAACATAAATTTAATTTTTTTTGCAACAAATGTTAAAACAAAAGATGAAATTGTATACATATGGAAGCAGAGAAAATTTCTCTTTTTGAATATTGAAGACAAATACAGATTTACGAGATATGTCCACGTTTGATTGCAGTTAAAACCTTTAGCATCTACTACGCAATTTATAAACATCGAAATGCTTCTTCTCCATCCAGATTATAGGAATACCAAAGTCTAATCCAGAACGTTCTCCTTTTTTCCACAACCGTAAAGACTCAACACAGGACTTACAAACTTTATAAGGAACGCATGATTTATCTAGTTTGTCCATTTTAAAATCGAAATATTCAGTATAAGTCTCCTCGACAAAGTCTGTGATATTTCTTTTTTTACGTTTTTGTTATATAAACACCGCAAATATAACAACTACTATATTTACACTTTCTTTGTGACGAACTCATGTTTTAAAAAACAAGACAAATATATTAGAATGGACATTCAGTAATTGAAACAACATATTTACACATGACAACTTATCCAGATTCACGTGTAAGTACTTCAATATTGTCAAATAACTGAGATCTCAGCTGTTCTGCGGAGCAAGAGGTCTGAGAGTGGGGATCACGCCATGTTTGTATGCGCGAAAAAGTTGCGCAGAAGTCTAATCATGACTGGGAAAATAAATTTTATTACTAACAAGCCGATAATTGTTCAATATATAAGATATGTAAAAATCATAAAAAACTTTCATGAATATATTCGTAGTCTGGGCACTTGAAACCATAAAAATTTGCAGACATCCAGGGCAACAAAAAAAATTTTTTTTGTTGTAGAGCTGTGTAATTTATGGATTAGTGATGAAGCTCATTTCGACCTCGTCGGATGTGTTAATAAACATAACTTTAGCTATTGGGCTGCGGAAAAACCTCCCCAACTTCACGAACTACATCTCCATTCGGCCAAAGTTACTGTTTGGTGTGCGATGTCTTCGAATAGCATAATTGACCCATACTTCTTTGAGAATGATGATGGCCATGCAGTTATCATAACATCAGCACTATATGTTCGAATGCTGGAAAGGATTCAAGATGAAATTTTTTCAATTACGTCAACGATACTGCGACGCAAGGTTTATATATAAGAGGTTGTCTAGGTTCGTACGCAATCATACTGCGCATTACGTCACATGTGGAAAATACTACCGCCAAGCAATTCAAATTAAACAAAGGCATGGAGCACCACATGGCCATGAGGTTGCGTGCGCAATCCGTGATCGCTTACGTCACGAAACACTCCTGCTCTTNAAGCAATTCAAATTAAACAAAGGCATGGAGCACCACATGGCCATGAGGTTGCGTGCGCAATCCGTGATCGCTTACGTCACGAAACACTCCTGCTCTTGCCCCTCGCCCACAAACTAAAATCAAAGTATTGCAGCATAGGAACTTAGACAACCTTTAATATATAAACCTTGGCTGCGACGAGGCTGTAATACTTTCCGTGAAAGACTTAGGCAATGTGTGCAAAATGATGGTCCCCATATTCCTGAAGTAATATTCAAAAAAAGATTTATTTTTTGCTTCATATGATGTAAAATAAAATACGTTATAAGATATTGAAATAGGGTATAATGTTATAAAAAGTTGTTTCAGCGATTTTTCGTTTGAACTGGTCTTGGGAAAACAACTAATTTACAGTGTACTCCGCAAATTTACAGAACATTTCAATGGCGTCTACGGTTGTTATCAGTAACACATGTTATGCTATAAGTACGAAGGCATTCACGGCAGGTGTTAATTGAACTAAAACTAGAAACTTTCGGGTTTTGTCGTGAATCTTTTAAGAAAAGGTTTGACGTTTCGGATGCCATGTTGCAACCTTCTTCAGAAACTGGTTCGAAGTGACGAAATCGAAAATTGGGTACAATATATAAGTCGGAAAACTGATTAATAATTAATTAACGCTAATTAT
Source organism: Onthophagus taurus (assembly GCF_000648695.1). Taxonomy (NCBI): domain Eukaryota; kingdom Metazoa; phylum Arthropoda; class Insecta; order Coleoptera; family Scarabaeidae; genus Onthophagus; species Onthophagus taurus. The sequence goes on from NW_019280941.1 coordinate 63,170, forward strand.
AAGCTAATTATTAACTAATTGTGTCGCGTCCGGTGTGAGGCGGGAGAAGGTCTTCGTGTTCACCACCATCTTCCATGTTTTGCTAAGCTCCCAGACATCTTCTCTGTTGACGTTACTTCTATGTCGATGGATTTCTATGGCTTCTCTTATCAGTCTTTGGTAACATCTGTTGTCCCTAGCCGGTACCTTTGTTTGTTTGAAGTCTATTCGGTGTCCCTCTGCATGGCAATGTTCCGCAACCGCTGACTACTGGATCTTCTTCAACCTTACATCCCTTTCATGCTCTTTGATGCGGCACTCGTCGTTGTGTCCAGTTTGGCCAACGTAAACCTTCCCACAACTACACGATAGTCGGTAGACTCCCGCTCCTTTTAATGGAGTTAGTTTGTCCTTGGCTATCGGGAGTGTGTTCCGAATCTTGCTGACCGTCCCGTATCGCACCACGATGTCGTTTTTCTTGAGGTGCCTAGCAATTCGTTCCGTTACACCTGAAACATAGGAAAGACAGATAAATCCAAGTGGTTATGTACTTACCGCGTGCTTTGCTTTCGCTGCTTGATGGCCCGGTTGATGTCCTTCGAAGTGTTTTTGGCAGATTCTGTTTCCATGGTAAACTTAATTATCGGATGTTGAGCGTTCAAGTGATCCAAGAACTCTTGAAGCCGTTTTTTACCATGTTGCCATATTACAAACGTGTCATCCACATATCGGAACCATAGTTTTGGCTTCCACTGGCTCTTCTTCAAAGCCTCTTCTTCGAATAATTCCATGTAGAAATTAGCTATAACTGGCGATAATGGAGATCCCATGGCTGCTCCTTCGAACTGTTCGTAAAATTCTCCTTTCCAACTGAAATACGTCGACGATAAACAGTACTCCACTAGATCTGGTACGTATTCTGGTAATCCTTCGGGAATAAGCTTCTGGCGGAGGCCATCCACAGCATCCTTAACTGGTACCCTGGTAAAAAGAGACTCAACATCGAAACTTACCAAAATATCCTCAGTATTCAGGTTTATACCTTTTACCGATTCCACAAAATGTGTAGAATCCCTGACATATGATTCCGTGTTCCCTGTAAAAGGAGACAGAATCTTTGCGAGATATTTGGCCAACTGGTATGTTGGGGAGTTGATAGCACTGACGATAGGACGGAGGGGGACGTCTGGTTTATGAATCCTCTGTAGTCCATAAATTCTTGGTGGTACCGGCGTCTGCACAAACTATCCTTTCTGCTGTTCTGCTGAA